>OY744534.1:6173477-6175977 GCA_963556195.1 Sepiola atlantica | reverse complement strand
CATTATTAGTCGCCCTTAACTTTATAGGACGTATTTTTCGTTAATATATATTTTTTTATTTATTTTATACATACATTAATGTAATCCATAGACACGTGTTTCTGGCTCATAGTCGTCATCAGCATGGCTAACTTAGAATCGAACCTTCAATATTGATGTCTATACTCCAGCGTTTTACTGTCGGGCCAAGAAGATCTGTCTACAAATATTTACGATTTTTATCACCTAAATATTTAATGTAGTTTTTTGTAATTATTTTTATTGGTGATAGCAGCGTTCGTTGTTTTTGTTTTTGCTTACTACTATTTCCATTTTCTACATCTTAATCACTTAGGAAGTGAGACAATCAAAGTAGTAGTGAGAAAACAAACAACGAACGCTGCACGAATAAAAATAATTACATAAAAATAATACATATATATATATTTTTATTTTGATGAAAAAAAATGACTCAATACTGGTCAACCCTGATGATGGAATTTTATTCCGAAACTAATAGGATTAATGTAAAAATAATAATAATAATAATCATAATAATAATAATAATAATAATAAATTAATCTTGTATTGCTAATGGCTTATATTTCAATTTTATTAACTAACCCTGCAATACTTTGAAATTGAACGACCAACCCATATTTCATCAAGACTAGCGAGCCAACGATCTTTTCGTTCGACACCGGAATTTGAATCATAACCGCCAACAACAACAGCGGAGACATCGCACCAAAGGCGTTTATCAAGTAACAAAGATATAAATTTGTTTATTCTTGTATTTTGATGAAAAAAAAATGACTCAATACTGGTTACCCCTGATGATGGAATTTTATTCCGAAATTAATAGGATTAATGTAAAAAAATAATAATAATAAATTAATCTTGTATTGCTAATGGCTTATATTTCAATTTTATTAACTAACCCTGTATTCCTTTGAAATTGAACGACCAACCCATATTTTATATATATATATATATATATATATATATATATATATATATATATAGAGAGAGAGAGAGAGAGAGAGAGAGAGAGATTTTTCACTTATAAAATAGATCATTCAGTGAAGACCGGGGTTGTTCCAATAAAAAACAAGATCGATGATACTCGATTACAGAGTACAGAGCATTTATATGTGATTTTATGAAGGCTTACCAAAGCATTCCTTTCAGGACACCAATGATCACCATTAAAGATATTTTTTCTTACAAATATTATTTATTCAAATTAAATGTTTTTTCCTACACGTGATTCACTACCAAGCATGTACTGGCTTGGCAGATCATCAGGGAAATTAAATTGTTTTCCTCTTCTCTTCTTAAGTGACCTCAACTATTGCAACGCCACATTGTGTATTGTCGGCAGTTGAAACCCGTATTCCAGACATTTAATTTCCCTGATGATCTGCCAAGCAAGTAACTGCTTGGTAGTGAAACACGTGTAGGAAAAAAACATTTAATTTGAATAAATAATATTTGTAAGAAAAAAATATATTTAATGGTGATCATTGGTGTCGTGAAAGGAATGCTTTGGTAAGCCTTCATAAAATCACACACACACACACATATATATATATATATATATATATATATATATATATATATATATATATATATATATATATATATGTATGTGTGTGTGTGTGTGTATTTTATGTAATTGCTTTTATTGGTGATATTAGCATTTGTAAATTTAATACGCTTCTATTATACATGCGCACTTCCTAAGTGATACAGATTAATGGAGAAGATTGTATTATGAGTCGTCTTTACTTTATAGAACGTATTTATCCGTCATCAGCATGGCTAACTTAGACAAGGATCGAACCTTCGATTCGATGTTTATGTCAATGGGCTGGCGTATTACCCATGCTGATGACGATTGTGAGCACGAACACGTACCCATGTATTATTTTAAGTGCGTATAAAATTAATAAAAATATATATATATATTAACAAATAATACGACACATAAAGTAAAAGGCGACTAATAATGCAATTTTCTGCATTAACCTGTATCATTTAGGAAGTGAACAATCGAAATAGTAGAACTATATATTGTTACACCGGCCGTTCTTACACAGGAGAAACTGCACCGGTTGTCACTATAAATAGTGCGAGTCACCAGAGACACAGAGAAGACAAAGCACAGACTTGTAACTGTCTAGCCAAGTGCTAGTCACTTTCTTACTTTGTTAATACACTTGTTAAACCAACCCTCGACTTGACTTCCTTTATTTATTATTTACTGTTGGACAACTTCACAACATATATATATATATATATATAGAGAGAGAGAGAGAGAGAGAGAGCGAGAGAGAGAGAGAGAGAGAGAGAGAGAGAAAGTGTGTGTAGATATATTTTTTAAACTATTGTTTCGGAGATTATTATATTTTTTTGAAAAAACCATAATAATGTGTAGTGTTTAAATAAATAAAATCTATTTTAATCTGAACTTTCGCGAAATAAAATTATCCTTGTCAAAGCAGTGTTTTTCTTTCTT
>OY744534.1:6165977-6168477 GCA_963556195.1 Sepiola atlantica | reverse complement strand
GTATATATATGAATATATATTTTTTTTTTTATTTATTCATATATATTTTCATATACATTGTTTTATATATTTTCAATGTTTAATTGTATTACCTGCAGTAATGTCATTGCGGTAATGGTCCTCTGAGGAGAAGATTTTATTTGAAAACTCATGAGTTAAGGACTTTAAGGTACTTTGCTTGAACATTGAATTGTAATAAAATTTTATTCGCACTTTATTTTTTTCTTTCACTTTATCCAGTGCTATATATATATATATATATATATATATATATATATATATATATATATATATATATATATATATATATATTCATTATTTTTTTTCAATGTAATATTGATCAAAGTAAATTAATTTTCGAACAAATAGAAAAATGTTTTATTATATCTATATGAAAAATACGTTTAAACGAATAAATATCCGAGTGAATGCATATATATATAAACAGGAAATTGACAAAGAACAATACATTTAAAACAATTATGAAATTAACACAGGATCAGGCTGATTTAATGTCAATATTTTGTTTTATTTGCGAAACTTTTTCAAGAAAGGAATTTTATTAAACAGAGTCATAGCAAATACATATACATATTCATATTCATGCGTATATAGAATCAACGCTGGCGTATTTCAAGGATCGATTCTGTGCTCAACCCTCTTCCGGATCTTTATACATGCTCTTCCAAATCATATTCTGAGAGTATTTTTTGACATCCATTCAGACAACACATCTTAAATTAAAATTGCCTCAGTCTAGAATGATTTCTCCCGCACTGACCGAGATGAGAAAAGAACAAGTTATGTATTAGAACAAATAATACACTTGTCTCCTAGCCAAACAGTAAAAAAAAAACGTTTTAAGAAAGTAGTTTATGTGGCCCATTTTAATACAATCCAATAGTTATGAAAATATTTTTGTAAAACATTGTGAAATATTTAAGAACGAAACTAGCTACCGGAACAGTAGCAGACACTCGCTTTGAAGCGAGCTGACAACAGAAGTTGTCGACCCTCGACAAAGTAGAGCAGCATGACGTCACTAGCTTTAAATGCATCGTTCTTTCCATTAAAGAAGTGGAATGCTCTAGACGTTCCCAAATAGAAGTAGAATGCCTGGACGTCTCGCCGCCGATAAAGTGTTAAAATTATCACAGTTTATTAGCTATTTAAAATTGGCCGTGTGGTTGAGGCGTTGGATTTGAGTTGCAAAATACTTGTAGTCCGGGGTTTCGAATCGCATGACCGGTAGTGAATAGTCATATCTCTATGCTGATGAGTCCCGATTATTAAAAAGGACGAAACGTATACGTACATAGATAATAAACAATAACAAATATTACATATATATATATATATATATATATATATATATATATATATACGACTTGAACTCAATTTTCACCATTGGATTTACTTCATTTTGAACGCCTTTCTGTAATGCCTCCACGAAACTTTTTCTTCTCCATCGAAACTTCCTTCCATTGAACATCTTATCGGAGGACAATTACCACCTGGACAACCCAATATCTTTTTACACGAACTTTTTTCACCCACTATTTTCTTCATATTTTTTCAAATATCGAATTTTGGCTTTTCTATTGCCAATTAATCAATCTGTATAATTCCTCTGATGATAAGATCTCGATCTTTGAAAAGCCTTGGCTTAAGGAAAGAATAATAAACATAATTTATTTACAGAATATACCTTGCATTGAACAATCGAAGTTTGAAATTAATTTGGACATTCGTGCATGTTTATTACCCTTCGTCTATCAATCTTTATATATATATTATATATATATATATATATATATATATATATATACAATAATATTTTTATAAATAAATATTAATTATTTTTAAAATACCTAGATACATCGATGTTTCATGCTAACGCAATCTTCAGTCTAGGAACTAATTCTCAACGGTCGGAAGGCGCGAACACCGATCACAAATCGCCTTTGATTCGCAGTCGGTGATCTTATGTTTCATTGATTAAAATAATGCTTCCTCTAAAATTGATCCTACGATTCTGTTGTACGCGAAATTTACTTACATATATATATATATATATATATATATATATATACTAAGAGATTAAAGTTGAGCATTCTGTGGGATGTTAAAAATTGACTGTCAAAAAGCTCTAATGCAAAGTTCCGAATACGTTCGTCGAACACTCTCGACTAGTCTTCTATCTGTACCCGCTTCTAGGTACATATAAATCTTAATTTCCTTTAATTACGTGACAGTTTCCGTTGGCTGAGTGGATATGGCGACTGCTTCCAATTCTAGGCTGACTCTGTGAACCGAGTTCGTGACTCCCGACCGTCTGACATTGTTACTTTCCTGCACTGATGAGAGCTATAAGCTTGAAACGCTAGCGTCAGTAGATATTAATAATTTAATAGTTATTTATAAATATCATTATAATATATATATATATGGCTGTATATATATGTATATATATATGCGTCTTAATATGTATATATGTGTA
>OY744534.1:6148477-6158477 GCA_963556195.1 Sepiola atlantica | reverse complement strand
CTATGAACACTATTTTAAAAATAAAGGATTCCTGTGTTCGACAGAAAAATTCCCGAGTTCGAAAAGATACACCTGAAAGAAGGCCCGAGGTTCCAGCGGCCGAAACGTTGTGAGAAGAACATGCAAAAGAAAACAGTATTCCGAAATAAATAAGTCAATCCCTAAACTTAATATTTTTGCGTGTATTTAGTGTGATTAAAATATGATGTAAAATAGTTCGGGGAAACAAACGTTTGTAATATAGTCACCTTTTAGTGCCCTTTTACTGGTCCCCAACATCTCAATTTGCTGGTCCCAACATCTCAATTTCCTAGTTAAAAATCTCAATTTTCTGTTTCCCGAATCTCAATTTCTTGGCCCCCAAATCACAATTTCCTGGCCCCCAAATCTCAATTTCATGGTCCCCAAATCTCAATTCCTGGCCCCCAAATCTCAATTTCCTGGCTCCAAAAATATTAATTTCCTGGTCCCCAAATTTCAATTTCCTGGCCCCAAAATCTCAATTTCCGTGTCCCCAAATCTCAATTTCCTAGTTACAAATCCCAATTTTCTGGTTCCGTAATCTCAATTTCTTGGCCCCAAAATCACAATTTCCTGGTCTCCAAATCTTAATATCCTGGCCCCCAAATATCAATTTCATGGTCCCCAAATCTCAATTTCCTGATCCCCAAATCTACATTTTCTGGTCCCCAAAATCTAAATTTCCCGACCCCAAAAATCTCAATTTTCTGGCCCCCAAATATCAATTTCATGGTCCCCAAATGACAATTTCCTTGTCCCCAAATTTCAATTTCCTGGTCCCCAAAATCTCGATTTCCTGGTCCTCAAATCTCAATTCCTGGCCCCCAAATCTCAATTTCCTGGCTCCGAAAATATCAATTTCCTGGTCCCCAAATTTCAATTTCCTGGCCCCAAAATCTCAATTTCCGTGTCCCCAAATCTCAATTTCCTAGTTACAAATCCCAATTTTCTGGTTCCGTAATCTCAATTTCTTGGCCCCAAAATCACAATTTCCTGGTCTCCAAATCTTAATATCCTGGCCCCCAAATATCAATTTCATGGTCCCCAAATCTCAATTTCCTGATCCCCAAATCTACATTTTCTGGTCCCCAAAATCTAAATTTCCCGACCCCAAAAATCTCAATTTTCTGGCCCCCAAATATCAATTTCATGGTCACCAAATGACAATTTCCTTGTCCCCAAATTTCAATTTCCTGGTCCCCAAAATCTCGATTTCCTGGTCCCCAAATCTCAATTCCTGGCCCCCAAATCTCAATTTCCTGGCTCCAAAAATATCAATTTCCTGGTCCCCAAATTTCAATTTCCTGGCCCCAAAATCTCAATTTCCTTGTCCCCAAATTTCAATTTCCTGGTCCCCAAAATCTCGATTTCCTGGTCCCCAAATCTCAATTTCCTGGCTCCAAAAATATTAATTTCCTGGTCCCCAAATTTCAATTTCCTGGCCCCAAAATCTCAATTTCCGTGTCCCCAAATCTCAATTTCCTAGTTACAAATCCCAATTTTCTGGTTCCGTAATCTCAATTTCTTGGCCCCAAAATCACAATTTCCTGGTCTCCAAATCTTAATATCCTGGCCCCCAAATATCAATTTCATGGTCCCCAAATCTCAATTTCCTGATCCCCAAATCTACATTTTCTGGTCCCCAAAATCTAAATTTCCCGACCCCAAAAATCTCAATTTTCTGGCCCCCAAATATCAATTTCATGGTCCCCAAATGACAATTTCCTTGTCCCCAAATTTCAATTTCCTGGTCCCCAAAATCTCGATTTCCTGGTCCTCAAATCTCAATTCCTGGCCCCCAAATCTCAATTTCCTGGCTCCGAAAATATCAATTTCCTGGTCCCCAAATTTCAATTTCCTGGCCCCAAAATCTCAATTTCCGTGTCCCCAAATCTCAATTTCCTAGTTACAAATCCCAATTTTCTGGTTCCGTAATCTCAATTTCTTGGCCCCAAAATCACAATTTCCTGGTCTCCAAATCTTAATATCCTGGCCCCCAAATATCAATTTCATGGTCCCCAAATCTCAATTTCCTGATCCCCAAATCTACATTTTCTGGTCCCCAAAATCTAAATTTCCCGACCCCAAAAATCTCAATTTTCTGGCCCCCAAATATCAATTTCATGGTCACCAAATGACAATTTCCTTGTCCCCAAATTTCAATTTCCTGGTCCCCAAAATCTCGATTTCCTGGTCCCCAAATCTCAATTCCTGGCCCCCAAATCTCAATTTCCTGGCTCCAAAAATATCAATTTCCTGGTCCCCAAATTTCAATTTCCTGGCCCCAAAATCTCAATTTCCTTGTCCCCAAATTTCAATTTCCTGGTCCCCAAAATCTCGATTTCCTGGTCCCCAAATCTCAATTTCCTGGCTCCAAAAATATTAATTTCCTGGGCCCCAAATTTCAATTTCCTGGCCCCAAAATCTCAATTTCCTTGTCCCCAAAATCTCGATTTCCTGGTCCCCAAATCTCAATTTCCTGGCTCCAAAAATATTAATTTCCTGGGCCCCAAATTTCAATTTCCTGGCCCCAAAATCTCAATTTCCTTGTCCCCAAATCTCAATTTCCTAGTTACAAATCCCAATTTTCTGGTTCCGTAATCTTAATTTCTTGGCCCCAAAATCACAATTTCCTGGTCTCCAAATCTCAATATCCTGGCCCCCAAATATCAATTTCATGGTCCCCTAAATCTCAATTTCCTGACCCCAAAATCTACATTTTCTGGTCCCCAAAATCTAAATTCCCTGGCCCCAAAAATCTCAATTTTCTGGCCCCCAAATATCAATTTCATGGTCACCAAATGACAATTTCCTTGTCCCCAAATTTCAATTTCCTGGTCCCCAAAATCTCGATTTCCTGGTCCCCAAATCTCAATTTCCTGATCCCCAAATCTCAATTTCCTGCCCCCCAAAATCTCAATTTCCTGGTCCCCAAATCTCAATTTCCTGGCACCCAAAATCTCAATTTCCTGGTCCCCAAATATCAATTTCCTGGTCCCCAAATATCAATTTCATGGTCCCCAAATGACAAGTTCCTGGTCCCAAAATCTCAATTTCCTGGTCCCCAACAAATTTATTGTGACCCTAGCATCAATGTATCAAGTTTTGAACCCTACCAAAAAATGCAAAATCCTCTATAATTTTCTAAAACCACATGTTTGGAATTCTACTAACCCCTCACTCGTCCCACTTTCCGCAATCTCTTGAGTCAAAGATCACGAGGCCTTTTCTTTGGAGTTTCTTCCCTAAGTTTTTTGCCCACTCCCCCGTCATCCGTGGAGGTGGACAAATCCATATTTTTGATTTAGGTAATATAACCTATTAGAGAACAATGTAAACTCTGACGTTTTTTTCTATTTTCTAACTATTCAATTGTTTCTGTTTCTCTACATTCCTTACTAGTCCTTAAAAGATGTATTTTTATATTTCAAACCTCGCACTATTCTGTTTACATTTCATCACTGCATTCTTCTTTCAATTCTAAAACATGACGTCACACATATTTCGTCAGAATTAAAATCACATCCAGTTACATTCATCCTATCAAGGACACTCTTGTTTCAATCATCCTATCAAACAATTCAAAATTTATTCTAAATATATAGTTTTATAATCCCTTAATCATAGAGCTATGTTTTTCTCCCACCAATGAAAGGCATAGGTGACCAGTGATTTATACAAGCTAATATGACCCTACCAACAGTAAGCACGCATCGATCTTTCACAGGAGGTCACCACTAAGAAAAACAATGTTAATTCCTCCTTAAACTACGAAAGCCACATGCGGTGTTTATTTTCCAGTTCCTTCAATTAATCGCAACTTCCACCATGTTTTGGCCGATGCCACATGTTATCTTTTTCACCAGATTTTCGACCCGAAATAGCTTGTTTACTCCTCATAAAATATTACAGCACACTAATCTCTATTCTAGATTTAGGTGATCTCAATTGCAACGTGGTAAAGAAAAAATACATATTAAAGAACCATGTAATTTACATAAGTTTGGTTATTCGGACTACATTTCTCATCTTGAGTGTAATCGTCACAACGTTTTCGCCGCTGTAACCTCCTGCCTTCTTCAGGTGTATCTCTTCGAACTCGGGAATATTTCTGTCGAACTCGGGAATCTGGATAGAATTTTGAACGGAACACTTTAATTCAGAAATATAACATGTACATTTAATTAGTCCACACGTCAACTCCTCTCTGGTTAAATAAATACATAATACTAAATACATAGTCCATCTTGTAACTCCAAACTCATTGCAGACCAAATGTCACATGTGAATAAACATAAAAACAAATAACTCGTGGTCTAAGTTCTTTTCCGTTGCTTCTTGTTGACCAAAGCTTCTGAAAATTATCAATCTAGGCTTATTATAACCTTATCCTACCATCTATATATCAAGGCCAAAAGCCACTCAAGTATTCAATTTTGTAGTTTGTAGTCAGTGCTCAACTGTCTGACCAGTCGAGCTACAAACAAAAAAACTAGAAAGCCGGTTTATCAGAAGGCTGGGATGTTCCATTATGCTCAGATGGGCAAGTCCATTCTCTGAGTTCTGATTGGCTGCGAATCCATGAGTGGATGATCCAAATTCGTCAACGTAGAAAAGAGTTCCACAGGTCTGCAGTTTTTGGAAAGAATCTACTAAAATAGGAAGCTGTATTACAATGAGGTATAAAAACAGCGAATTGATGAAGACCATTAGACTAACGTGTCAAACGAGCTGGAACAAAAGAAGCGGGGAATAGATCACATAACTCTGAAGAACACATGCCATAATAGTATTTATAGAAAAGACTGAGACTAGCAACATCACGTCTGTGAGAGAGAGAGAGAGAGAGTGCGGAGTAGAAAGGGTAGGGCCAATCAAATTACATATACGTTTTTGACTCTTACTAAGAACCCTCAAATGGGACAGAGACTCAACAGTTCGTTCCATGACACCACTTCCACTATTAGATGTTCGCAACCTTCACGTGGTCCCTCCTGTAATCACCTGATTTATTTCTAGAATGAATCTGGGAAACCAATGCCAACAACAGTGATACGAATTTACTTACTGTATATTTCTAGGCGCCTAGGTGAGTATATAGCTTAGTGCCTGAGGCGTCCTCACAAGGAAATGCCGACAGTGCTGCTTGGAAAATGTTTACGATGCATCATCTACTACTCTCTCCCTCCTTGGCAAGGTCCAAAAAAGAGTCGCCAACCTAATAGGTCCCTAACTGTCAACCAAGCTCCAGTCCCTGTCCCATCGCCGCAATGTAGCATCCTTGTGCTTGTTTTACAAATACTTCAATGGATTATGCTCCGATCAATTGACTACTCTGGTGCCCCCCTCGACGTAAATTCACTAGACCAACTCGACAATCGACTAAATCCAATCCATTCACTGTGGAGGTCCCCAGATGTCGGAGAGCTTTCTACTCAAATAGAGTCTTTCCTCGTGATGCTGGCCTCTGGAACCCCCTCCCTGTCCCCTGTTTCCCCGAAAGTACTGACATGCAGGAATTTAAAATTAATGTAAACAGATATCTCGCTGCGCAGATCCCAATTTAGGTTGACCCCCACCCCAACCTTCTCCCCTTTTCTTTCTTCTCAGTATTTATTTACCTCCTCTTCAGGAGGTTAGGCACAAGGCCAGTTTTATCTTACTCCCACAAGGTAAGATGTAACCCAAGGTCGGGTCGGGAAAGTGGGGTTTGAAAAGCCAGCGCCCGAGAAGGTGACCACTCTGGGCATTAAAAATTGCCTGGGCAGCCCCGTCGGCATTCCCGGTGGGGGCGCCTCAGCCAGTAAGCAATAAACTTACTCTTCCCCAAAGAGGGGAGGCAAAGCCTGGGAGGGTGGACCTCCTTAAACTGCACAGGACCGATCCATAGACCGGCGTAAATCAAGCCCAAAAGGCCAAGACAATACCAGTCTATGGGGTGCAGTATCCATCGGAACAGATACTACACTTTGATCTTAGCCCCTTACGTCTACAGTGGCGGCCTGCTTTGTTTGGGGTGAACTACGTTAAAAAAAAAAAAATTTAATAAAAAGTTTTAACGAGAGTATTACGTAGACATTCTAAAAATGAAGTGACAGAATAGGCGGAATATGCAAGCTTACATCGTGCCTTAATCGGAATATATTTGTTAGTAAAACGAAGCATTTAATGACGCAAAGCGCAAAATGTGAACGGATTAAATGGCATTTGAGACCAACATGGTCCCATTGATGCACGCACACCTACGTGGAAACCGAAACTTTACTACCTCATAATAATACGACTACCCATACGTTGAAACTTTCAGACACATCAGTACGAAGGGATACATGCTTACTGTGCTATCTACAAATCGAACAGTATCGTAAAATCGGTACTGATATCTATCCTGGACCAGTTTTCGCGGGGTTCGACTCAGAAGCGTTCGGCTGTCCTACGCAAATGCCCGAGTGTTGACGAGCCGAATGGTACCAGACGACAATTTTGATACGGTGCTGCGTCCTGTGATTGTAAGTTATATTTTCAAGAAATGTTGTAAAAGAACCAACAACAACAAAAAATAAACAAGCAAAACATAGCGAAGTTGCTGTTATCAAATAAATATTTTTTTGTTTGATACGTTGCTGCGTCCTAAAATTTTTAGTTATAGTTGCAAGAAATTTTTTAAACAACAAAACAAATAAAACAAGCAAAACAGAGCGAAATTACTGTTATCAAATAAATATTTTTAACCCTAACCCTAACCATAACCTTAACTCTAAACCCTAACCCTAAACCCTAACCCTAACCTTAACAACAACAAAAACAAAACAAGCAAAAAAGAGCGAAATTACTGTTATCAAATAAATATTTTAACCCTAACCCTACCCCTAAACCTAACTCTAACCCTAAACCTAACCCTAACCCTAACCCTAAACCCTAAACCCTAAACCCTAACCCTAACCCCTAACCCCTAACCCCTAACCCCAACCCTAAACCCTAACCCTAACCCTAACCCTAACACTAACAAACAAAAAACAGACAAAAAACAAGCTAAACATTATTATCATAGAACGCAGCACCGTATCAAAATTGTCGTCTGGTACAAATCGTCTCGTCAACTCTCGGGCGTTTGCGTAGGACAGCCGAACGCTTCCGAGTCGAACCTCACGAAAACTGGTTCAGGATCGATATCAGCACCGTAAAATCTACGAATTGATAAACTAGTTTCACTTTCGCGGGTCATTCGTCATAATTCTTTTCCCGCCATTTCTTTCACATTATAAGACGTCGTTGTGATTTAATCAGTTTGAATTCTCTTTCCAATAATAAGAGAACAGTAAATCCAACCATGCTAATCCTATTCACGATCGATTTATAAGCGTCGATGGTGGGATGGCGTTCCTGAACAAACGCGTCTGAGTTAAGTATAGATTTCTTTGCGGAGGATACGCTTGAAAATAGCGAAATGTGTTGAATTAAATGGTTGATGGAACCGCGCGCTCTCTAACAGTCTGTTGTGTTCTTAACTCGGTTGAATGTTATTGGTGCGAAACACAAAAGGCTTTGTTAACACTGGAACGAGGTTTGTGAGACGAGGATTTCAAGAGAATCCGCTTGGCGAAAACATCTTCTTCTTCTTCTTCTTCTTATGTATAAAGTAGAGACGATTTTCCCCTGTACCTTCTCGGAGAATAGGAAAATAACCACATGCATCACAGACTACTAAACTCACCATTATATTACACTTATTCACTCGAACGTGTTTTAGTAAAATTGTTATTATTTTTTCCCCAGCTAACACTAAATATTACATTTGGCCCACCATCGACGACTCTCCGACAAACCAACTCCATATAGGTGGTAGCAAAAACTTTTCTCCCTAACAATTCTGTACTGTGACTACACTCATCGACACCGGGAACTAATAGACACAGTTTAATTTTCACAAAACAGCGGTTCTTATTTATTATTTGCCTGGTATTAATTTAACACGCATGCCAATAATCAAGCTTAGGTTAATCGGCCTATTTTCACACGTAATTGTGACCGGACACAGTGGGGCAATCGGTAAGAAGGTAGGTTTCATGATCGTCAGTTTTAGCGTTCGATCCCGTTCTACTCTAGCACTTTTTTCTTTTTCTTTAAATTTAAAACATTCGCCAACACGGTAGACGGGGAGAAAAAACAATAGGCCGTTTTTTTTATTCGACGTCATGCAATAGGTAGTACTTTCTCCCGTACAACGCCGGGTGACGGGTTCCGCTAGTATTAAATTTAAAAAAGTACAATTGTAACTCAATGAAATTAAAATATTCAAGAAATTAATAATAATAATAAAATTGCTAATAATACGATAACTCAAAGTCATTTGCAATAGTTATTGAAAGAAAAAGAGAGTACTGGAAATCTGGGGAGACCTGTTGTCACCCAGACTCCAGGGAACACCACCGGTTATTCTATGCGAGTATTCACTGATGGTGACTTGTCTGAGATCTCTTAATGAGTAAGTTTTTTTAAAATAATAATAAAAATAAAAATTAAGATAAAATAATTCTAATGAAATAAAAAGAATTATCATAAAATAGAAATTTAAAAAATAATAATTATTATTTAAAAGAATACTAAGAAAATAATAACAAATAATAACAAAAATAATAAAATAATAATAAAAATAACGATAATAATAATAATTAAAAAGTAATAATCATAAATCAATGAAAATAAAAATGATAAAAACGATGAAAATAATACAATATAATTAATAATAATAATAATAATAATAATAATAATAATAATAATAATAATAATAATAATAATAATAATGATAATAATTAAAAAGTAATAATAATAATAATTATAATAATAATTATTATTTTAATTATTGTTATAATAATAATAGTCATAAAAAGAAGAAAAAGCAGAAGAAAAAATACCATCAGATCGAACCCCCAATTAAAAAAAAAAATAAATCAATACAAAATAAAAAATAAAAATAAAATAATATATATATATATATATATATATATATATATATATATATATATATATATATTTTTTTTTTAATTATAAAAAAAATGGAACCAGCCTAGGCTGACACCACACAAAATATTTGCATAGGGTCAAGGAGGATGAGAAAACCGAGGAGGGACAGCACAAACCAGATCTCCACTGGAAGTGCAGAGACTGCTGGGACCTTGGGGAGGCTTATTGCGACCCAAACCCCAGGGTAGACCAATGGGCTTCACCAGCGAGAAATCAATAATAAACGGCTGTTGTGATATTGCAAGTTTATTTGCGGTGGCTATCGAAAAGAGGTGGAGAATACTGGAAATCTGGGGAGACTTGTTGTCACTCAGACTCCAGTGAATACCACCGGTTGTCGGTGAGCAATCACTGATGACCTGTGTGAGAACTTCTAGTGAGTAAATAATAATAATGATAATAATCATAATAATCATAATAATAATAATAATAATAATGATAAACTACTGATGATGTTCTGATCTTCTGTAATATATATATATATATATATATATATATATATATATATATATATATATATATATATATAGTGTTTCGGGTTGTACATGAAAAGAAATCAAATAAAGTGCTAGATCATATAAGAGAGTTAATATTATTTATTTAGATACTGTGTATTACATATTTCAGCAATGTACCGCGGTTTCATCCAAAAGGGCAGATTTAGACATCTTTAGCAAATCTTCGTGCCCGGTGGAATCATCGGCAATCATTTCAGCTTGCCGATGATTCCACCGGGCACGAAGATTTACTAAAGATGTCTAAATCTGCCTTTTTGGATGAAACCGCGGTACATTGCTGACATATGTAATATACAGCTTCTAAATAAATTATATATATATATATATATATATATATATATATATATACAAAATACGTGAATTGATTAAATCAGTTCATTGAAACGGCACTAGTGTTTCATGAAGAACTTCGGCGGAACGAAATCTTCGCGGTGAAG
>OY744534.1:6138477-6145977 GCA_963556195.1 Sepiola atlantica | reverse complement strand
TTAAGTGATCTAAGTGATGGGGTATTGACAAGAACTTCCATTCTGCGTCAGAGTGGACCTGAGAGTAATGGCAAATAAGAGGTGACTCTAAATTCCCGAAAGCTCTCAAATTAGGGGCTTATAACTGGATGTAGCTTTGTATCATGCCGAAGATGATTTTGGTGGTGCTTGAATAACTAATAGGGCTTGGAAATAGGGTAGGCAAAAAAAAGTAAAAATTGTTATGGAAGATTTATTTATTGTTGGTGAGGTTGGGTAGAAACGAAAACCTTACCAAAGGATGTCTGAGGAATTTTTTGGAAGGCAAAAAAATTATTTAATAATTTGTATAGCTTATTTTTTATAGCTGAGTTTTTATATCATTTTTTTATAGCTTATTTTTTTATAGCTTATATTTTTATCGCATTTTTATAGCTTATTTTTTATAGCATTTTTATAGCTTATTTTTTAATAGCTTATTTTTAATAGTTTATTGTGTATAGCATTTTGTATAGCTTATTTTTATAGCATTGTTTATAGCTTATTTATTTAAAGCTTATTGTTATAGCTTATTTTTTCTAGCTTATTTTTTTAGCTTATTTAATTTATTTTTTGGAAAGCAAAAAATTATTTTATTATTTGTATAGCTTAAAAATAAGCTATTTTTTATAGCTTATTTTTTCATAGCTTATTTTTTATAGCATGTTTATAGCTTATTTTTTATAGCTTTTTTATAGCTTATTTTTTAATAGCTTATTTTTTAGCTTATTTTTATAGCATTTTTTATAGCTTATTTATTTATAGCATTTCTATAGCTTATTTTTTATAGCTTATTTTTTACAGCATTTTTTATAGCTTATTTTTATAGCTTATTTTTTTTTAGCTCATTTCATTTATTTTTTAGAAGGCAAAAAATTTATTTCATTATTTTTATAACTTATTTGTTATAGCTTATTTTTCATAGCTTATTTTTTATAGCTTATTTCTTATAGCTTTTTATAGCTTATTTTTTAAACTTTTTTAATCTTTTTTTTGGAAGGCAAAAAAAATATTTGATTATTTTTGGTAGGCAAAAAAAAGTAAAAATGGTTATGAAAGATTAATTCATGGTTGATGAGGTGGGGTAGAAACGAAAACCTTACCAAAGGGTGTCTGAGGAATTTTTGGGGACTACGCTCGCGGCAATCAGATGTTGGTTCTCTGAACGTCTGTGGTGCCTCAACGTTAAACAGTCTACGGAATCGATGCATACTTTTATATACCGGGATTCTATAATATTGCTACATCTTCTGCCAGATCGATTCTAATCGAAATGAACCTAAATCAATATGATACTGGATAACTTCTACAACTTTTTGTCCTTTTTCCTTCTCCTCCTCCTCCTCCTCCTTTTTTGTGTGCAATTCCTTGCTGTCATATATTTTAAATTACTACTAATCTTTCTTCTCGACTGTATTAACTTACAGCATTTCCAATCGGTGTTTATAAGCTAACTGTCGATTTTTTTCTTTCTTTTTTTTTCTTCATTTTTTTAACATTTTTTTCTTTCTTTCTCCCTTTCTAGTGTTTATTACACGTGACTATTATTTTTCCAAATTGCATTCTTTGTATAAATGTGAAAACTTTTCTGTTTTTAATTAAAGTTCTGCTACCGATTGATGATGATTGTATTTTAACAATCGAAATATTTTGGTAGAACTTTTACATATGTGTTTTTGAGTTTATTTTTGCTAATTGTTGATTAGCTTATCCTTTATTCCATTTTTATTTTTACATTTTGTCCGAAACATCGTTTCTTTTATTCCTCATACTTTTATATGTATAACTAATTATTTTAAATTATTGTTTTTCATGGGTTTTTTTTTTCAGGATGTACGGCTGTTTTTTTCGTGTGTGTCTTTGTCTATGTGCTTATTGAAGCATACAAAACCTCTCACCCCCCCAAAACCCGACCCGAACATAATTCCGCCCCACCCTCCGGTACTACCATCATACGGGTTCTAATAAACGATATCAAGAGATGGGACCATTACGTCTCTCTTTCTTCTAATGCATTTTACCTTCTGCTACGTTTCATCTCTTCCGCTTTTTAAGCAAACTCTTTGTTTGTCTTAAACTCGCGGAATTAAGATGGCGGATTATTCACAACTCAAATAATAATTCTTCGCAGGATCAAATCTTGAAGAATTAATTCTTTTTATTTCAGGCCTCCTCTATTCATTTACTTTTTGCAATGGGATATACGTCATTGACTGTCTATCTTTAACTTCCGCGTATTTCCTTCATTGTATGTATATATATATATATATGTGTATATATATAAAGATATATATATGTATGTATATGTATATATATATGTATATATATGTATATATATATATAAATATATATATAAATATATATATATGTATATATATATATATAAATATATATATACATATATATACGCGTGTATATTATATATATTTATATATACATTTTATAGATATATAGATATATAGATAGTTGTATATAATCTCTCTCTCTATATATATATATGATATATATATATATATGATATATATATATTATATATATATAAATATATATATATATATATATACATATATATACGCGTGTATATTTATATATGTTTATATATACATATTATAGATATATAGATATATAGATAGTTGTATATAATCTCTCTTTCTCTCTCTCTCTCTCTCTCTCTCTATATATATATATATATATATATATATATATAGAGAGAGAGAGAGAGAGAGAGAGAATTGTTAAAAGGAAAAAAACTATACACACATTAAGGTTGTATACAGTATAAATTATTTCGACCCTTTAATTAGGTCTCCTCAGACGTATAAACAACCACGTCAAAAAACCGTAATGCGTGTATAGTTTTTTTTTCCTTTTAATAATTCTGTTTTGCTCTGTTTAAAGATACATTGAGCTCTTTTATTTGGATTCCCAACGCAATATTGAAATCTACACACTATATATATATATATATAAATATATATATATATATATATATATATGGGAAATTTATTGTAAGACTTCCTCAGGGTGATAATTTGAAAAAAATGTCACGCAAGTACATCGAAGTTTGAGGTTGACATTGACTTCTCACATCCTTGACTCTTCTCCGGCGCTCATAGTACATTCCTTCATATCTCCATCATGCCTACCCAAAACTTCGATGTACTTGCATGGCATTTTTCTTCGAATTATCATCCTGAGGAAGTCTTACAATACATACGAAACGTTGATGAATATATAAAAACTATCTCTTGTTTTTTTTTCCTTTTTCATTTCCCATTACGTCGGATTACTCTTATCCTCCCTTTCTCATGTATATATATATATATATATATATATATATATATATATATATATATATATATATATATATATATATAACACTCAATGTATGTGTGTACGTGTGTCATATAAAGAAAGTTTACAGAGTCTACACAAAAACTAAAAGTGTATTCTCATATAAAATTTATCGTGAATAATAGACCCCTACCCTAACCCTAAACCATAACCCTAACCCCAACCCTAAAACCCTAACCCTACCCCTAACCCTAACCCTAACCCCTAAAACCTTACCCTAACCCTAAACCCTAACCCTAACCCTAACCATGAAGAAATATTAAGGCATAACCCCTTAAAACCTGAAATATATCTTATTTTTCTGAAATTTAAATACTATGTGTAAATTTTTCTGAGGAAGACAGCGGAAGTCGGTCCAAATCTTTAATTACCGTCTCACCCTCAGGGAGTTATTGAGGGCGATCCACTTTGAAAATTTATATATTTTCTCAGTATTGTTATTTTAAAAGTCGACTTAATAAAAGTCAGAATTGTTTTATTAAGATAATACTAGAATGAAAACATCGAATATGCGGTTTCGATTCTACCCCCAATTTTTTTTAACGAAATAATGTTTCTTCTATAATATAATCTAAATTAAAAATGTAGATATAGCATTAGATTAAGTGAAAGAATAAAATAAGGTGCGAATCAAATTTTATTACGATTCAAAGTTTAAGCAAAGTAATGTTTTTTGGAAAACCCATGGGTTAAGGATTTTCAATTACTTTGCTTGAACTTTGAATTTTAATAAATTTGATTCGCACCTTATTTTATTCGTTCACTTCATCTAATGCTATTAATGATCTATCCAGTATATTGAGCTTCATTTTTATCCGGATGTTCACTAATTAAAGATATTAGTTGCCTCTTATGTTTGTTGTTGTATTAAACTTATATATATATATATATATATATATATATATATATATATATATATATATATATATATATATATATATATATATATATATATATATAAGCAAGCATTGTTGAACATCACGGAACGTTCGCGTTTGTATATTTTCCTCGTGAGGTTCTCAAACCGTCGAGCCATCTTTCTGGTTTCAGGTGGCAATCCGTATAGTACTTCACCGATAGTTTTTAATTCGGCTATTTTCTCGAGCGCTTTCGTAGTCGTCTCAGGATAAGGTTTTTTTTTTTAATAAAATGAACTCAACCACACACCCTCTTCTCTTTTTCATTCGCCCGTAACGATAACTATAAAACACTAACTCCAGTCTTCTTATTTAAATTAAAAAAAAACAAAAAAAAACCCTAATCCTGAAGACGACTACGAAAGTCGAAAGCGCTCGAGAAAATGGCCGAATTAAAAACTATCGGTGAAGTACTATACGGATTGCCACCTGAAACCAGAAAGATGGCTCGACGGTTTGAGAACCTCACGAGGAAAATATACAAACGCGAAAGTTCCGTGATGTTCAACAATGCTTGCTTAGATAATGACTTGCTGCCTAAATATACATTATATATATATATATATATATATATATATGTGTGTGTGTGTGTGTGTGTGTGTATTGTATATGTGTGTGTACGTGCAAGATTCAAACCCTTTAAAAAATTAACCGATTATTATGAATTTGGTACAGAATTGTAAGGGTTAAAGTGGTACAAATGTAGGTTATATTTAGTTTAATGTAGTTTTATACAAACATATGTTAAAAAAATATGGAAGTACTTCGTGAAATATAAGATTCCTCCGATTTTGTGAAATTTTAACAGAAATAATAGACATCGATATATAAATATTCTCAAAATGTTAGTTTTATGCCAAGATGGTAATACGAAGAGTGAAACCCTTCGTGAAAATTCAGATACCTCAGATGTTTGTTATTAACCATAAAGTATTTTGGAGCAATTTATTATATTCCCCAAATTTCAGTTTCCTTGGAGTATTTAAAGGTCTTTTTAAGAAGTATATATATATTAGCACAACATCCCATTTGAAAATTCAGATATTTCAGATGTGCATTGAATTTCATTCATAGTCATTAGACACCAATCATTAGCCATTAGACATCATCTACTACTCATATTGTTCTTGGCCTTTTGGCTAAGATCAAAGTGTAGTATCTGTTCCGATGGATACTGCACCCCATAGACTGGTATTGTCTTGGCCTTCGGGGCTTGATTTACGCCGGTCTATGGGTCTGTCCTGTGCAGTTCTAGGAGGTCACCCCCAGGCTTCGCCTCCCCTCTACCGGGGCTGCCCAGGCAATTTTTAAACCCCACTTTCCCGACCCGACCTTGGGTCACATCTTACTTGTGGGAGTAAGATAAAAACTGGCCTTGTGCCTAACTCCTGGAGTGGAGTAACTCAATACTTCTCATCAGCGTGGACCTGGGAGTAATGGCAACTAGTCTCTCCCTCCTTGACAAGGTCCCAAAAAGAGTCGCAACCCTAATAGGTCCCTTTCTCTTAACCAAGCTCCAGTCCCTGTCCCATCGCCGCAATGTAGCATCCTTGTGCTTGTTTTACAAATACTTCAATAGAATATGCTCCGATGAATTGGCTACTCTGGTGCCCCCTCGACGTAAATTCACTAGACTAACTCGACAATCAACTAAATCCCATCCATTCACCGTGGAGATCCCCAGATGCCGGAGAGCTTTCTACTCAAATAGGTTCTTTCCTCATGCTGCTGGCCTCTGGAACTCCCTCCCTGCCCCCTGTTTCCCCGTCAGTACTGACATGCAGAAATTTAAAATTGATGTAAACAGACATCTCGCTGCGCATATCCCAGTTTAGGTTGAACCCCCCAACCTTCTCCCCTTTTCTTTTTTCTCAGTAGCCCCTTACGTCTACAGTGGCGGCGTGCCTTGTTTGGGTGAACTACGTTAATAAAATAAAATTTTAAAAATTAAGGAAAGAACTCCTGAATTTTAATTTATTCTTAAGACCCCCTAAGCTTAAGTCTTAAATTTTAGATATTTTCTCCAAACCCCTTTTAGCTGAAACTTAAAAATTTGGACATTTTCTAAAATCAAAATAACGTAATAGATGTTTAACAACATTGGAATAAGTAGTCCACTCATAAGGATTAGTATCATATTATAATGATTTAAATCTTCGTAAGGGCCATAGAACTGGTGCAAAACTGTTTTTGTTCGGGGAATAATTTTTACCTGTCCTTGGACAGGTAATGTGCGTAAACAGATATACATCTCTTCTGCTGCTGCAAAAAAGGTGGGCTCCATCTACCAGGCTAGAAAACTTCTCACATCTGACATTATCCTGTATCTCTACAAAGCCACTATCCGTCCATGCATGGAGTATCGTTGTCACATCTGGGCTGGTGCACTATCCACCAATCTCTCCCTCTTAAACGGGTGTGAACATATCAAAGGCAATGACTGAATCTTTAGAAAGTGACGTTCACTCTGTAGAAGAATGGGGTCAAAAATGGATGGTGACATTTAATGCTGCTAAGAAAAAGATCCTTTCCTTCAACAACTACAAGAAACGTTTCCAACCACCATGGCAAATAACACCCTATCCGAGGGTTCAACATTCAAACTCCTCAGCCTAACCTTCACAGGTTACATGAATTAGAACAAATACATTGATAGCATTGCGAAAACTGCTGCAAATAAAGTGGGCTCTCTCTACCGTGCTAGAAAACTTCTCACACCTGACAGTATCCTATATCTCTACAAAGCCACCATACGCCCATGCATGGAGTATCGTTGTCACATCTGGGCTGGTCCACTATCCACCAATCTCTCCCTCTTAGACAAGGTACACCAATAAGTATCTAATCTAATAGGACCCTCACTATCCACCAAGCTCCAGCCCCTGTCCCATCGCCGCAATGTTACATCCTTGTGCTTGTTTTATAAGTACTTCAATGGAATGTGCTCCGATGAACTTGCTGCTCTGGTGCCCCTTCGACGTAAATACACTCAACCAACCTGACAATCATCTAAATCCCATCCATTCAATGTGGAGGTCCCCAGTTGCCGGAGAGCCTTCTACTCCAATAGCTTCTTTCCTCGAGCTGTCGAGTTTTGGAACTCTCTCGCTGCTCCCTGTTTCCCCGACTGTACCGACATGCAGGCTGAACAGCTCCCAATTTAGGATGACCCAAAAAACTTTCACCCTAATTCTCAGTAGTCATTTACGTC
>OY744534.1:6115977-6133477 GCA_963556195.1 Sepiola atlantica | reverse complement strand
TGACACACCTCACATAACTTCTCTGTTCCATGCCCTTTCCTCTTCTCTCGTTTCCTCTTTGCCTCTCTCTTTCTCTTTTTCTATTTTTATCTCAGGCCAAGGATTTGAAATTAATAGTTAAAGAAAAATGAAATATACATGCATCATCGCTCGCTGATATTCATACATTTTTATCCCACTGTAAATCTTAATTGAAACCTACTTTTACGTCTGTCACAAAATGATATGAGTTTTACTGAGAGGTCCGCGGGCCGGATTGCAATAATAAAGCATAGCAGGGTGGCGGGCCGGACGCTAAGCCTTCGCGGGCCGGATGTGGCCCGTAAGCCGGAGGTTTCACGCCCCTGCTTTTAACGATCGTCTCTAACAAATTTACGTGTTTTTCGGCCTTCACAGTGGATCTGACCCCTCGAGTTTAATACCAACAAAATGAAGAATGAAATAAATGTATGTCTCGCTTCTAACAAAGATATATTCATCGCAAATCTTAGCAAAAAAAATTCATAATAATACAAAATATTAACAAATAGGGTTTATTAGTGTATAAGACACAAAAGGCTTCATTAGTGTATAACAAACCGCATTTTTTTTAGCCTGGCTGTTGTGTGTAATACTCTGATGAAGCCTTTTTCTGAATATTTAGTAAATTTTGTATACCATAAATGGGCATATTTACGAAATGGGCAGAAACAATTGTTTGTAGATAAAATGTGTTATAAATGAACTGGAATTATTTCATGTTAAATTAAGACCTCTAGTCGCATTATAAACTATTGAGCTACTATATAAACCTTTGTGCGAATTTAAAGAAATTGATATATATATATATATATATATATATATATAATAATAATCCAGGTAAACATCCACAGGGTAGTAATCCAAAGAATTTCAACCGAGTTTATAAAAAATGCTCAATATCAAATAGAGCTTTTATATATGATTATTTTTATTTACACAGACATGTACAAAATCTGCGACACTCGTATGTCGATGTTATCGATCAACAGCTATTATAAACTGAGATCTCATCAGGCAGAGTTAGAATCCGATCTTAACCTTAGATCATATTTGGAAAGATATATACATATATATATATGTATATATGTATGTATGTGTATATATGTTTTATATATATATATATATATACTAATATTGTTATACAGATTTCCACCTAAAAAAACAATCTAGAGTTATTCCCCTTTATCTTATAGTAAACATATCAAGTAAATTTTATAATCTAATTTGATGAAACTCACAATTAGTAACACTTCTTAAATAGATGATAATCGATAAGTTTGATTTATCCAGAATATTTAAAATGAGAGATTCATTACTTTACTTTATATTAAAATTCTTAAAATACGAAAGAAAGATAAAAAAAATAAAAATATAAAGATAAAACACACTGAAATAAAAGTAAATAATCAAATATAAACTTGATAAAAAATTTTTTTTTTAATTATAAATAAAAATTTTAAAAAATAAAAAAAAATATATATATATATATTATTAAAACTAACAGTTTATCGAGCACCATACACTAAACCAACATTACACAAATATTTTTGAACACCAAATCATATATGTAACATAAACTTTAAATAAAATTTAATTTACATTCCCTGCGAGACTGTTTTTGGTTTTTGCTGCGGTCTACATCTGGCAGCCATTTTGTTTTGTAGTATTCTCTACACAGTCGGAGAAAAGAAAAACAATTTTCTTCTGTTTTAATTATTTTTGACAAAGTGATGTATTTTCCCGAAATATCAAATAGTGATTTTTAATCACCCGGACATCACACGAACAGCTAAAAACACTTTTGCTGTTATGTAAGATTTTAGAAAAAAAGGAAAAATAAATAGTAAGTCATATTTCGTATTCGATTTATTGTTATTGTTTTTGTTCCTTACAACTTGCATCTTACCCGGAACTTGCATTGCCCACAGCCTTTCAAATACTTACTACTAATATATATATATATATATATATATATATATATATATATATATATATATATATATATATATATATATATGTGTGTGTTTTTCGTTCAAGTTTAAAGTATTGCATGGAAAGTTAATAAAATTGAAATAAAAGCCAAATTAGCAATACAAGATTAATTTTTTATTTTATTTTTTTTTCTTACATTAATCCTATCGATTACGGAATAAAATTCCTTCTTCAGGGGTGACCAGTATTGAGTCATTTTTTTTTTTTTTTTTTTTTTGTGTGTGTTAATGTTTATATATATATATATAGAGAGAGAGAGAGAGAGAGATTTACATATATATATATATATATATATATATAGATCTATATATATATATATATATATATATAGAGAGAGAGAGAGAGAGAGAGAGAAGGAGAGAGAGAGAGGGGGAGAAAGAGATTTGCGTCCATAATGTTCATCCTTATGTTTGTAACCTAATAGGACGCGCACTGTCTGTAAACTTCCAGTTCCTGTCACACTGTTCTGCGGAATGTGCTTCGATGAACAAACTGCACTTGTACCCCCTCAATGAAAATACCTCATATCCACCCGAATAGCGCACAATCTCACCCCTTCACTGTAGAGGTACCTAGATGCCGGACTGTTTTTGTGTACTCTAATAGCTTTCTTTTTTCTTCAAACCACTTTTCTTTTAGAATTCCCTCCCTGCTCCCTTCTTCCCCGACTGTTTCAAAATGCAGCAGTGTAAATGTAATGTGAACAACTATATTGCTGTCTAACTCCCTACTAATGTTGCGGCCCCTCTTCTAAAAATCTGTTTTTTTGATAAACACCGCTTGTTAATTTCTCATTTCACACACGGCAGTAATCGCCACGTGGACACTTTCTATTTCACCGAATAATAATTCTATCTTACTAAAATAAATAAATAACAATAATAATAATAATAATAATAATAATAATAATAATAATAATAATAATAATAATTATAATAACAGTAACACTAACACTAACATAAACAATAACAATAATAATAATAACAATAATAGTAATAATAATAATAATAATAATAATTATTATTATTATTATTATTATTATTATAATAATAATAATAATAATAATAATTATTATTATTATTATCATAATAATAATAATAATAATAATAATAATAATACTAATAATAATAATAATAATAATAATAATACTAATAATAATAATAATAATAATAATAATAATAACAATAATAATAATAACAATAATAGTAATAATAATAATAATTATTATTATTATTATTATTATAATAATAACAATAATAGTAATAATAATAATAATAATAATAATAATAATAATAATAATAATAATAATAATAATAATAATAATAAAGTGCAGAGAATGCTGGGACCTTGGGGAGGCTTATTTCCACCCAAATCCCAGAGACGACCAATTGTCCTTACCAGCGAGAAATCAATGGTAAGAGGCTGTTGCGATACCGCATCGTTATCCAAAAGAGATGAAGAATACTGGAAATCTGGGGAGGCTTGTTGTCACTCTGACTCCAGGAAATACCACTTGCTGTTGTCGGTGAGCAATCACTGACGATGATCTGTGTGAGAACTCCTAGTGAGTACAAATAACATGGACGGCGGCACGGGGTGGGGGGCAGGTGGAGGGAAGGGGGGCTTAAGCCCCCCCTTTACGGTCATCAATAATGAAGTTATATATGCATGTGTTTAACCGGGCCCCCCACTTTTCAGGAGACCCCCCCACACACTTTTATAACTGTCCCGCCGGTCTTGAAATAATAATAATAATAATAATAATAATTCTAATCGTAATAATTCTAATAATAATAATAATAATAATAATTCTTATAATAATAATAATTCTAATAATTACAATAATAATTCTAATTATAATAATTCTAATAATAATAATAATGATAATAATAATAATAATAATAATAATAATAATAATAATAATAATAATTATAATAACAGTAACACTAACACTAACATAAACAATAACAATAATAATAATAACAATAATAGTAATAATAATAATAATAATAATAATAATAATTATTATTATTATTATTATTATAATAATAATAATAATAATAATAATAATTATTATTATTATTATCATAATAATAATAATAATAATAATAATAATAATAATACTAATAATAATAATAATAATAATAATACTAATAATAATAATAATAATAATAATAATAATAACAATAATAATAATAACAATAATAGTAATAATAATAATAATTATTATTATTATTATTATTATAATAATAATAATAATAATAATAATAATAATAATAATAATAATAATAATAATAATAATAATAATAATAATAATAATAAAGTGCAGAGAATGCTGGGACCTTGGGGAGGCTTATTTCCACCCAAATCCCAGAGACGACCAATTGTCCTTACCAGCGAGAAATCAATGGTAAGAGGCTGTTGCGATACCGCATCGTTATCCAAAAGAGATGAAGAATACTGGAAATCTGGGGAGGCTTGTTGTCACTCTGACTCCAGGAAATACCACTGGCTGTTGTCGGTGAGCAATCACTGACGATGATCTGTGTGAGAACTCCTAGTGAGTACAAATAACATGGACGGCGGCACGGGGTGGGGGGCAGGTGGAGGGAAGGGGGGCTTAAGCCCCCCCTTTACGGTCATCAATAATGAAGTTATATATGCATGTGTTTAACCGGGCCCCCCACTTTTCAGGAGACCCCCCCACACACTTTTATAACTGTCCCGCCGGTCTTGAAATAATAATAATAATAATAATAATAATAATTCTAATCGTAATAATTCTAATAATAATAATAATAATAATAATTCTTATAATAATAATAATTCTAATAATTACAATAATAATTCTAATTATAATAATTCTAATAATAATAATAATAATAATAATAATAATAATAATAATAATAATAATAATAATAATAATAATAATAATTCTAATTCTAATTCTAATTCTACCATACCAAGTTATTTACTTCCAGGAGGTTAGACACAACGGCAGTTTTTATGTGAAAAGAATCTGGCTCCCCCTAAAACGGGGCACACCGGATTTGAACAAAAATACAAAATTTCCTCAGAATGTGTTTTCGTTTACTGACCGAGGTCAGTAAAGAGTAAGTGTCGCATCAGAACAGATACCGCACTTTGTTCCTAGCAACAAAAAAAAAGCCAAGTTATTTACCTCCAGGAGGTTAGACACATGGTCAAATTATTTTATTTACCTACTTTCCAGGATGCTAGACATAAGGTCAGGTGTGGTCATCGAGCGCACGAGTATTCGCGCGC
The DNA here is from genome assembly GCA_963556195.1 of Sepiola atlantica. Lineage (NCBI taxonomy): Eukaryota > Metazoa > Mollusca > Cephalopoda > Sepiida > Sepiolidae > Sepiola > Sepiola atlantica. Next base: position 6,128,179 of record OY744534.1, on the reverse strand, counting down.
TCAGGCCTACAAAAAATGTCTGAACAGCACCATCGACATTCCCCGGTAGTTGCGCCTCAGGCGATTAGCAATAGAAAAAAAACCTATTCTTAAAGGGAAGGTAAAGTCTTGGAGGGTAGACTTCCTAGAACTGTACAAGACAATACGTTTGACTGGTGGAATAAAGACCCGAAGGCCAAGACGGTTATATCCAATTCCTTCCCACACCAGGAATATGTGACACAAGGTCGGAAAGTAGGAGAGGAGTCAAGCCAGCGCCCCTAAAGAAGGAGCACACTGGCCTAGCAAAGATAGCATGGGCAGCCCCGTCGGCATTCCCCGGTCAGGGCGCGTCAGGCAGCAAGCGATAAACTTACTCCACCTCAAAGAGGGGAGGCAAAGACTGAGAGGGTGGACCTCCTAGATCTGCACAGGACAACCCCACAAACCGGTGGAATCAAGACCTGAAGACCAAGACGGTACCCGTCTATAGGGGTGTAGCAGTCATCGGAACAGATACTACACTCTGAGTTAGTCAAAAGGCCAAGCAATCTTACAAACGCATGAGTTAGTTATCTACTCCCCACAGCGGTAAGATGTGACACAAGGTCGGAAAGTGGGATTTGAAAAGCCAGCGCCCGAGAATTTGAGCACTCTGGCCTACAAAAAATGCCTGGGCAGCCCCGTCGGCATTCCCCGGTAGGGGCGCCTCAGACAGTAAGCAATAAACTTACTCCTCCCCAAAGAGGGGAGGCAAAGCCTGGAAGGGTGGACCTCCTAGAACTACACAGGACAAACCCATAGACCGGCGGAAATCAAGCCCCGAAGGCCAAGACAATATCAGTCTATGGGGTGCAGTATCCATCGGAACAGATACTACACTTTGATCCCTGCCAAAAGGCCGAGAAAACTATATTTATTTATCTACCTCCCAAAAGGTAAGATGTGACACAAGGTCGGGAAAGTGAGATTAGATAAGCCAGCGCTCGAGAAGTGAGCACTCTGGCCATTTAAAAATTGCCTGGGCAGCCCCGCCGGCATTCCCCGGTAGGGGCGCCTCAGACAGTAAGCAACAAACTTACTCCTCCCCAACGAGGGGAACAAAGCCTGGGAGGGTGCACCTTCTAGAATTGCGCAGGACGGACAACCCCCAATAGACCGGCGTAAATCCAGACCCAAAGGCCCGGACGATACCGGTTTATTAGGCGGGGTAAAAAGTGTGACAGGTGTATCAGAAGTAACATCCGATTTGAGTGTCTGATTGTCCCGAATGCCAAATAGCTTCGCCCTGTTACCGGATATCTTAGTGTCAAGCGGAAATAGAGCAGGACACGTGACTAGCCATTTATTCCGCCGGTAAACAGATCTAAATAAACGAAATAATACAGAAAAACAAAGAACAAAATAAAATATTCAAGCGTCAAATTAAGATAAAATAAAATAATATAAAAAAAAACTTTCAATGAATTAAAAATAGATAAAGAGATTCGTCTCTAATTAGCACCTCCGATCATGTTGTCGGGTGAAGATAATGATAGGGTTCCGGTGGGGAGCGGGGAGGGTTTTGTCGCCAGATAAGCTGGGCTCGTTGTGGTAGAGTGGTTAGGTGTCGATACGCGACCAATTCCACGTGTTAGAGTCGGATTTGTAGATTCCTTCGTCTGTTAATGGGGATTAAGGTCAAAGGTGCGAAAGGTCAGCGGTGAGAAAATATCCAAATGTCTGTTAACTTGTTCTTCCACCGAGAAGACGTGCGCTTAAATATTCATATCTGGCGCCAACGGGAAATATATTTATTCAAGGTTATCTTTTTTTTTTTTCGTGTGGCGGCCGAGGGGTGGAAGCAACACTCTTTGGCGACTAAAAGTCCCTGTCTTCAAGTTTAAGAAGTTATTGCACATAACGACGGGTAAAAATGGTATTTATGTTTTTCAAAAATACTCCCCACCGTCCATGATTATTTCATGTACACACATGAAGAATTTTTAATACACCATTTATTTTTCTTTCTAACCCTAACCATATATGTTTCTTTCTAATCCTAACCTCCCCCTCTCTCTCTCTCTCTCTCTCTCTCTCTCTCTCTCTCTCTCTCTCTCTCTCTCTCTCTGTGTATATATATATATATATATATATATATATATATATATATATATATATATATATATATATATATATATTATAATATAAAATGAAGTAATAAAATAAGGTGTCAATCAAATGTTATTAGAATTCAAAGTTCATGCAAAGCATCCTTAAGTCCTTAGCTCGGTAGGGGCGCCCCAGGCAGTAACCAATAAACTTACTCCTCCCCAAAGAGGGGAGGCAAAGCCTGGGAGAGTAGACCTCCTAGCACTGCACAAGACCGACCCATAGACTGGCGTAAATCAAGCCCCGAAGGTCAAGACAATACCAGTTTATAGTGTGTAGTATCCATCGGAACAGATACTACACTTTGATCTTAGCCAAAAGGCCAAGAACACCTAAGCTGAGTATATCAGCATAGTATTGTCTTTCGAAGTTAGTATTCAAGAAAGCGTGTGTATACGTTTTTTATTAGTCGATAAAGGGGAAACAAACAAAATATTTCTCGTGATTATGACTTTTGTAAAAGTCAAGTAAATCGTGTGAATAGATCAGATGTCAAGAAAGAGATCCGACATTACGGGCTCTCCTAACTCGCCCCAGCCCCGGCGAACGTAAAAGGTTGATGGCGGATCAAAATGGCGGATCAAAACGGCGGATCAAAACGGCGGATCAAAAATAGCCAGACCCAACGATCAAGGAAGGTCATTGTTTAAATCAAAAGACGAGCCGCCTTTTCCCGAAAACAGTAAATGATGAGACGTCTCTTCGCATTCAAACGAATAACAGTATCGGCTGGACAGATTATCACTCAAGCTCAAGAAAAAAGAACGAGAAACCGACAAATATCACAACTGTTTGAGTCTTAGGAATATTAACGTATAAACGGTTCAAGTATGCGGTGACGTTACGTCATATACTTTGGTACAAAAATGACTGAACGTCATAAAATTTGGTATCAAAAACTACTGAACGTCATAAACTTTGATACAAAAATGTTATTTTTTTAGAATACAGTGTCTTATTCAATCTTTAAGTATAGTTGAACTAGATAGCTTTGCCAGCTCGCTATCGGTTCGCAATATTCACTACTTGAAATACTTGAAACATCATTTAAAATAATAAACATTTTATTCATGAGTTTCTTGTAAACACAAGACAAAAACATTCGCATATATTCGTATGAATAAATACACATTATCATGTATTCATATAAAAAGATGAATATTAATATGTCGGAAAGTTTTATACAAAATTATTTATATTTTAAATAAGAATGTAAAGAAATGAAAAGAAAGAAAAAAACAAATCGCCTGCGCGATGGTGTGTATGTGTGAGAGATAGTACTATGATCTATTCTTGCATATACGTCATCAGTATTTTTTTTCTTTTCAGCCAGCGATATTAGTTTGATTTAAATTACCTCCCTTAAAAATTAATGAGCAAATATTTTAAGAAAGATTTCAGTAATTCATCTTTCATTTTACTTAATCATTTTAATTAATTACTGTAAATATCAGCAATATTACTTTACATATATATAGCACAAATAGGACAATAAATTAAAAAAGGAATAACACCAAATATTAATTTATTATACACAGTACGCATTCAAATAGCTGTCTCTACGTCTTTCGTCTGCACTATATATATATATATAAAACATCCTTCAGTCTATAATAAAGACCAATGTGTATTTATTTATATAAGAATAAATATGAATCCGTATCGTAACACGAAAGTTAGCTAGTAAAAAACGTGTCTTTTCAAGTGTAGAAAAGTAGCGAGAAAGCAAAAAAGCAAGTGTGACGTCTGCTGCCTGAAATCAATTCGGAAAGAACCCCACTACTTCAAACCAAAGTCCATAGTTTGTTTTCATTTTAGGTCATCAGAAATGATAATAATAATAAGTAATAATACAGGGTGGGCCAAAATAAGGGTCCTATCTTTAAATTTGAATAACTTGAATTTGAATAACTTCCACAAAATAAAAGTTAAACTCACCAAACTTTATGTGTGTGTAGACTGACCCTTCCGAGATTTTTTTAAATAAACAAAACAAATTTTAGCCGAAAAACACTTCTTAAAACTTACAAAAACTAAAGTATTGTTTTTTACACTGTTTTGAGTTTTTTAAGCAAAAATAATGTTTTCTAAATGAGGGTACGTTCCTTAGGGCTAATACGGCTCATGCTTGCTTCGGAAGGGGTCCTTTACTTATTCTAAAAAAAAAAAAAAAATCAATAAATAAAAAAGTTATGAATTTTTAAAAATAGGACCCTTATTTTGGCCCACCCTATATTTATATTATGATAATAATATGTTAACAAAATCTTATGTAGCCGTCTTCTTAAATAATCAAATTCTGCCGAACGTCAATTATCGTTAGCAATCCTGATAGTGTTGTCTCAACGTTTACCTGAGAAAATCATTAACGTTTATCCTCGAATGGCTATCGAGTCTTGGTAACTAAATAAGATAATTAACAAATTAAGATGAGTTTTTGACGTTAACATTAAAACACACATATGGCAAAGTTCCCTTTGGCCGAAGGGGTATCTCTTGGGACCGGCAACAATGTGACACCATGGCTTTGGACGGCTGGGCGATCTTTGCCGGACTTTTGTGACGACGGGACGATGTGTGACAACATGTTCACGTATGTGCAATGTATCATCTTGTTATGGCCAGTGAGCAATCATCGTCTGACGATAGTCACCGTCGTCTGCTTCTGGGACTGGCTATCCGACTGTTTGGTCGGGACCATCGTGCTGCAAATCAAACATTATGTAATAATGGAACAAACCATTTTACTTTTTATATAGAAATATGATTTATTATATTTTGAAAAGAAACATCTCAGAGCGCGCGACAAACGCATCTTCCTCGTTTGGATTTCAAACCAGTCCCTCAATTTTCAATCTCTTTACCAGAGAGAGAGATAGAGAGAGAGAGAGAGAGAGAGAGAGAGAGAGAGAGAGAGAGAGAAAGAAAAGGGGGGAAAGGGAGAGAGAATGAGAGCGAGACAGGGGGATAGAGAAAAAGAGAAAGAGAGAGAAAATACAGCCGTCATCAGTGTTTCAACAAATCTCGGTGACAGGTTTTCTTTGACCTCTTGAACCTGGCTGGTGTCTCCAGCATTGTTGATATTTTAGCTGACCTCGGATTATACCGAATACCCCGATCAGTGAGCTGACATTTTTAGTGCAGCGAATCCACTTAATTTGCAACTCAAGTCTGGTGCAAGGGTTACGAATATAACGGGAAGCACTTAGCTCCCCAAAAGATTACACATTGTGCCACACACATTCAAAATATTATATAAAATTGAACACTATCAAGATAATATATAAAGACCCCTTGTATTTCATCAAAATAAGTTGGGGTGGAGCCTGAATTTTTTTTATATTTGAAACACAAATAATGAACCCCTCTTTAAACTTTTACTATTGTTCCATTGAATCTTTATAATAAATCGGTACTCTCATAGCTGACGCACCATGTTTCCGTGAGTTCGCGTCGTCAACATTCGGGCAGGTCTCGGAAGCGCCCAAGAGTTCACGAAACTATAAACCAAGAAACATTTGATTATAAACAGTTTATTTTCGTTAGAATACGAAAACAAAATAAAAACAATTTGCTTAAAAATAGTTGTTGCGGTGTTTATGTTAACAAGAAAGAAATTGACAAAAAATGTAAAAAAAACAACATTGACACAAAAATTTAAAAAACAACAACATTTTTTAAACAAATCAAACAAAATCATAATTTGGAACTTTCCGGTGCACAAACAAAATAACATTTTATTTAAAAAAACAATTGATTAACAATGGTTCCTTTGAAAAGAAAAAAAAACAATAAATAAAATTTTTATTTAGTAACAGTTGTTTAGCTATGATTTGTTCGTTCTTTATTTGTATATATGTATTTTAGTTTGATTTTCTTCGTCGTAATTTATCGGCTGCCAGTCTTCAATTTAGAGTTTGGCCGTTTTCACCTCGTCAACTCTTGGGCGCTTCCGTAACCTGCACGAACGTTGACGACGCGAAGTCACGGAAACATGGTGCGTCATCTATAAAAATACCAATAAATCGTATAAGAAATTTAAAAAATAGTATCCTACTAGGGAGCAATGTATAGTTTTATAATCTTTTTTTGAACATAGTTTACCCCACCTGTACACGTAAGGGGCTACTGAGAAAAAAGGGTGAGAGTTTTTTGGGATTTTTTAGGAGGTGGTCAACCTAAATTGGGAGCTGTGCAGCGACATTAGTTTTAAATTTCTGCATGTCAGTACCGTCAGGAAAACAGGGAGCAGGTATGGAGTTACAGAGTCCAGCAGCACGAAGAAAGAATTCCCCAAATATTCCCTTTTTCAATATCTTCAAATTGTAGTAGTATGAACATATTTAATGAAAAAAAAGAAAGAATTAAAAAACTGCTTATAAATAGCACCCAACCTGCGAGTCAAAGATCACACTCATCTGCCTAACAAATACATAGGAGATACTGTCAAGTCTGCTGCCAAGAAAGTGGGCTCCCACTACCGGGCTAGAAAACTCATAACACCTGCCAGTATCCTATATCTTCACAAAGCCAGTATTCGCCTAGGTATGGAGTGTTTTTGCTACATCTGTGCTGCTGTACCGACCTATAGTTCCCTCTCTGATACATAGGATCCAAAAATAGAGCCTCTAATCTAATAGATGGAACACTGTCTACCAAGTTCCAGCCTCAGTTCTCATTGCCGCAATGTTGAATCCCTGTTCTTTTTTATAAGTACTTCCATGGAACGTTATCTGACAAACTTGCTACACTATTAACATCCCAACTGAAATACTCCCGGCCAACCCGACAATTATCAAAAGCCCATCCCTTCACTCTAAAGGTCCCCGAAAGCTTTCTACTCTAATAGCTTATTTCGACGAACTGCTTATCTTTGGAATTCCTTCCTTGCTCCCGTTTCCCTAATTGTATAAGCTTGCAAAAATTTAAATGTAATATGAACAAACATCTCACTGTGCAACTCTCAACTTAGCATGTCCCTATTCATTTGACGATGAAATTCGCAGTAGCTGCTTACGTTTCAATGGATATGTGCACATAAGTATTGCTGCTATATCTGTGCTGGTGTACCAACTGATAGTTCCCTCCCTCATAGATAGGGTCCAAAAAAAAAGAGCCTCTAATCTAATAAATCGAACACTGTCTACCAAGTTCCAGCTTCAGTTCTCATTGCCACAATGTTGAATCCCTGGGCTTGCTTAAGAAGTAGTTCAATGGAATGTTATCCGAACATACGTAAAAGAAAATACGAAATAAGAATATAGTATTTTTGGAAATTTATTTTCTGTTCAAGAGTCGTACGTATGAAAAATCCAAGATCTATATATCTATGTTTGGTTGTTCACGTGTAGACGAAACAGATCGTCAAGTTGATTGATATCTCAATGTTTTATTGTGTATTATAAATCCGCTATGTTAACAGTTAGAATATACAAAAAATGTTCAATAAGAGTTACATCATAGTTTCTTTCGATTAAATCTAGGGTCATTAGGGGCAATTATTGGTTAACTTCATGAAATCACGGAAATATATTAGAACGTACAGAAACAAGATTTATTTTGATTAATATAATTTTTCGTTTTTATGAAACAAAAATAAAATCAAACAAAGAACATCTAAGTAAAGAATCATCTTTAAAAAAAGGTTTTAACGTTTAAATCAGGGGCGGGTAACCTTTTCAGAGTGAGGGCCAGATGAGACTTTTGGAAGGAGATCGCGGACCGGAGTGAAAAACGAAATCTCAGAATTACTATATTTTGTTTAATTAAAAAAAAAATTAGAAAAAAGAATAAAATGTAATTCGATTCAATTATTTCTATAAAATACTTTGTCCGTATCGGAGTTATACAGTTGAGTGGATTGTTTGCTTACATCAGCTAGTTTTCTTAAATGGTTACCCATGTAAGTACTGACCAGGTCCAACGTCGCTTACCTTCGATAATCTAAAGCAGGGGCGGGTAACCTTTTTCAGAGTGAGGGCCAGATGAGATTTTTGCGAGGAGATCGCGGGCCGGAGTGAAAAACGAAATCTCAGAATTACTATATTTTGTTTACATGAATAAATTGTACAAAAATTGCATTGAACACTCTACAAATCTGATATTTTTTCTCAAGAGACTTCTGTATGTGATGTTATAAAAGGCTCCGACGAAAAGCCATTTTGGAACCATAAAAAATAATGACGGGGAAGTAGCAAGTTGATCCAGCATTCGTTTTGACACACCTCACATAAGTTCTTCGTTTTATGCCCTTTCCTCGTCTCACGTTTCCTCTTTGTCTCTGTCTTTCTCTTTTTCTGTTTTCATCTTAGGCCAAAGATTTGAAATTAATAGTTCAAAAATGAAATATACATGCATCATCGCTCGCTGATATTTATACATTTTTAACCCACTGTAAATCTTAATTGAAACCTACTTTTACGTCTATGTCACAAAATGATGAGTTTTACTGGGAGGTCCGCGAACCGAATTGCTATAATAAAGCATAACAGGGTGGCGGATGGGACGCTAAGCCTTCGCGGGCCGAATGTGGCCCGCGGGCCAGATGTAGCCCGCGGGCCGGAGGTTGCCCGCCCTTGGTTTAAATAATTAATTACATTGTTATGTTCTAAGATAAAAAATAATTCGTTTTTTTCTTAAATAATTCGAATTCGTTTCGATTCATTAAATCTATTTGCCGTTTTACAGCTTTACAACAAGTATTTTAGGGGATGGCACAGTGGGTTAGTTGGTATCGACGCGGACTGAGAACCTGGGTGTGCCAGGTTCAAATCCAAGGCATTCCACTGAAAACGCTTCCATCAAAACCTACATGATACTTGTGTCTAATCTCATGGAGGGGGGATAAATAGAAATCACATTAACACTTGTCCACGGGTGGCCTCGGCCTTGATAAAGTGGTGGTTTCTGTTTTATTCAGTTACAAAAAAAAGTATTTTATTTTAAGAATAGCACCGCGCTAAAAAGAAATGTAATTCCTGACCTAATATTTCAAAGGTAATTTTGAACTGTTCTTTCAATGAAAAAATCTTAAATATATATTTGAAATTATATTTGCCTTTAGGCCCTCCGTTCAGTCTAGAGAGACTATGGATACCCCTATAAGGGGCTGGCTGCGCGTGTAATTGTGAAGCAAGGGTTGCGCAATCCCTAACAACACTTCTCCTGAGTCGGCACTGCTTGATTCGAATGGCAAGTAATCAAGACGACTGGAAACAATGCCGAGATAAGCAGAGAGCACATACAGCACCTGGTATTCCCAAACGGTCACCCATTTAGTACTGGCCAGGCTCGACGTCGCTTAACTTCGGTGATCTAACGGGAACCGGTGTGTCAACGTGATTGTGCCGTATATATTTGCCTACAATACAACTATTGCTTGTTTTTTCTCTCCTTTCTCAAACTGGTGCTTGCAAACTGCAACGGTTCTGGTTTTACGGATCATGTCCATCGTCTAGGGTCACCCTGTGAACAAAAGGGCAAAAAAGCTGCGGGTTGGTCGAGAAAGCCTCCCTCCCTGTCGCTGCCACCGTTCTTACTCCTTATCCACAATCCACAATCACCTCGTGTCATGTCCCATGATTGGCTTAACATCAGGCGTGCCGTCATCTGTCAAAGAGTCACACTTAAAACTGTGAATAAAAACCCACTGAAAAGAGCTGGGAAAGATCGCGCCTCCTCTTAAGAAGAGCTTGTCTAAAGAAATGTTCAGAGAGGCGAATTTAATAGAAGTTTCTAACAAAGGACAAGTGTATGGGGGGGATTTGTTGGGGAAGGGCGGAGTAATGCGGTGGGGTCGGCAGATTGACGGATTTTCTAGAAAAAGAGTTTTCTAAGGGTAGGCGGAGAAAGAGTGTAACGGGTTTAATAAAGAAAGAAGAGATTATGAAACGGAGACATTCTTTTAACGGCGAAATCTTTATTATGGTAAGGCGGAACAATAGAGCAGAGGTTAATTTGAGAGTAACTGATATATACATATATATATATATATATATATATATATATATATATATATATATATATATATATATATATATATATATATGGAAAATGAAAAAGGAAAAAGCCAATAAATATTTTTATATACTCATCACCGTCTTAAGACCAAAGAAGATCACTTCCTTGTCTTCTTTGGTCTGAAGAGGTTGACTCTCTGTGAAGAAGGCAACCGAAACATGTATGCACATATGTAACCAATAATGTTTGTATAAATAAAAATGTATACTAAATATATATATATATATATATATATATATATATATATATATATATATATATATATATATATATATATGAGAAAGGAAAGATGATAGTAATCCGACGTAATGGAAAATGAAAAAGAAAAAAATTAAGAGATATTTTTTATATATTCATCAACGTTTTATTTTCCATTACGTCGGATTACTATCATCCTTCCTTTCTCATATATATATATATATATATATATATATATATATATATATATATATATATATATATATATATATATATAGTATACATTTTTATTAATACAAATATTATTGGTTATTCTTTCGGTTGTCCTCTTCACAGAGAGTCAACTTCTTCATACCAAAGGAGAAAAGGAGGTGATCTTCTTTGGTCTGAAGAGGTTGACTCTCTGTGAAGAGTACAACCGAAATATGTATGCATATATGTAACCAATAATATTTGTATAAATGATTTTATTACTAAAGAACAGCTCTACTTGTTATTTAGAACTTTTTATAAGCACTGTATTTTCAACGGATTTACACCTACAGAAACTAATACAATACGTGTACTATATATATATATATATATATATATATATATATATAGAGAGAGAGAGAGAGAGAGAGAGAGAGAATAAATATGAAACTAAAAGTAAACTTTAAGTAGATAGAACCTCTAGTGAAATGGTTTAAGCTCAATATACTAGAAAGAGCAATTATAAAGATAGATGGACGAAGAGTAATAAACATGCACGAATGTCCAAATTTATTTCAAACTTCGATTGTTCAATGCAAAATATATTCTGTAATAAAATTATGTTTATTATTCTTTCCTTGAATATATATATATATACTTTTTATTTTATGAATTAACGTGTAAGATTATAAGGAAATATAATATATTACGTTTCGCCTTCCTTTATTTAATTGAACAGTGCTTAATTCGTGAGTAGAGCTAGGTAGTAAGTTAAAAAATAAACAATCATAAATAATCATCATGACATCATAAAAAATAAACAATCAGAAATAATCATCATAGCATCATAAAATAAACAAACAGAAATAATCACTATAACATCATAAAAATACACAATCAGAAATAACCATCATGACATCATAAAAATAAACAATCACAAATAATCATCAAAACATCATAAAAAATAAACAATCAGAAATAATCATCAAAACATCATAAAAAATAAACAATCACAAATACTCATCATAACATCATAAAAAATAAACAATCACAACTAATCATCATGACATCATAAACATAAACAATCAGAAATAATCATCATGACATCATAAAAATAAACAATCACAAATAATCATCATAACATCATAAAAAATAAACAATCACAAATAATCATCATAACATCATAAAAAATAAACAATCACAAATAATCATCATAACATCATAAAAAATAAACAATCACAAATAACCATCATAACATCATAAAATAAACAATCACAAATAATCATCATAACATCATAGGCGATAAGAAGCCGTGCATAAATGAGGCCGGTCATTCTATTCTAGTCGTTAGAGCGCTAGTCTACGTATATTAACATCGAAGGTTCAATCCCTGCCTAGGGAGGCATGCTGATGACGGCTCATAGCCATAAACGCGCGTACGTGTGCACGCAAAAAAATCATGCGTAAATTAATTTGTATACAACAAATTGGTTTATAAATTAATTAATTATTTATTTACTATGTGTAGCTCTTAGAAAACCCCTCAAGATGGGCACTGTAAGTGTAGTATTAACACAGCATGACGTCGCTAGTTATATGTGCATCGTTCTTTTTATTAAGTTGAACGATCTTATGACGTTAAGCCGCCGGATAAAGTGCTAAA
>OY744534.1:6068477-6110977 GCA_963556195.1 Sepiola atlantica | reverse complement strand
TATAAGTATTTTTAAACTCCAATCCAACGTCTTAAACCTATATATATATATATATGTATATATATGTATATACGTATATATTAATATGTATATATACGTATATATATGTATGCATATATATGTATATATATGTATATATATATATATGTATATATATATATATGTATATATATGTATATATATATATATATATATATATATATATATATATATATATATATATATATATATATGCAAACCTTGTTAAAAATAATAGAATTCGTCAGTTTAATTATTCTATTTCTATTTTTTTCAATTTTTCTGATAGACTTTTTTGTATTAAAAATCAACCAAAATTAATAAATATTCCTTAGGTTTCACAGGTTTCACGAACATTTCGATTCTTCGTCGAATCATTCTCGGTATCAAAAGCAAATAAACACAAAAGATGGAGAAAGAAAACAATTTTTTAAAAGATGGCGGAGAAACGCGCAAATAACGTTTTTCGCATTGTTCCAGAAAGTCGGTGACGATTTAATTTTAATTAAAAGAGACCATCAGAAAAATGTTACAAATAAAAAAGATTTAATTAAGCAGACGAATTCTGTTATTTTTAACAATGTTTGCATAAATGAGAAAATGCTGCCTAAATACACAAAATGCAAATATATATATATATATATATATATATATATATATATATATATATATTTGTAAATAAATATGAATTATTTACTCCCTACAGACGTCAATGTTTCATGCTTACGCAATCTTCAGTGCAGGAAGTTAACTTCCGACGAACTCTGATCACAAATCACCACCGATTGGCAGTCAAGAGCATTTCCCGTTGGCCACCACAAATTAGCTTAGAATTAAGGAGGAATTTAACGTTGTAAATGCCAAGTCGGGGGCATTTTACAACGAGCTGCGAGTAGTGATCTACAACAACAAAATGTGTTTGATCTCGCAATGAATATAGTAGTACTACTATATATATATATATATATATCCCGAAGACTCACCTTACATCTCTCCGACACTAGCTCTATACGCCAACACCTAAAAAAACATAATTGCACCCCCTCCCAATATAGAAACATCCTTGTTAACAATACCAAAATAATACACCACGATACCAATATCAAAAAATTAAAAATACTCGAAGCCCTCTACATAAAAACTAAACATCCCACAATTAATAATGTCAATTATGAAACTAGTCGCAACATTTTAAAGTGTCTAGCATAATAATTAACATTACCAAATTCTTAGCCATTAGGTAGTTATGCGTTTGAATTGTATGCACTTTCTTTAACGTCATCAATTTCTTAACGGTTTAAATAGTCAAACTTTTAAATATCTCATATGTGTAGAACGCCATCACGCTCTCATGTACATTTCAACTTTACAGACGCTTTTCAAGTTATAAACTAATTGCCGTTATAATTCAAAAATGAGCACAACAGTAAAGTCATAATTTGTAAAGACACTAAAACTAATACCACCTGAAGATGATTTGACGATTCAAATCGAAAGAACTTGCAAAAAAGAAAAAAGAATGGAACAAGAAACCCATGGATCATATTTACATCAATTTGACCGAAACATTAGATGGACAACTCGGAAAATTGAAAAAATAAAAAAAGTCGCATCAAACAAAACCATTCCGTGTTATTTAATAATGTTTGCCTAAATGAAAATATGCTGCCTAAATACACACAATATATATATATATATATATATATATATATATATATATATATATATATATATATATATATATATATAAGAATATTATTTTTTGAAGGCGATAACAATGCGTTGTTAGAGTGACACATACGACACGTGGAATCGTAAAAACAAAACAAAGTGACAATATTGAAAAGTCAATAATTTTCAAAAATTTTTTTTTTATTTACCAGTGTATCGTGACCGTGGTGTTGGGTTGGAGTGTCTCCTTTTCATTATTTTTTTTAATTTTCGAGGGTATCCCTCATCCTCAGAATAAAATAAATACTACCACTCGTTGGAGTGTGTTTTTTTTTGTTTTGTTTTTTTTTTTGCCAAAAGCCGGGGCCGGAAATGTTGGTTTGTTTTTAGTAGTAGGTCCGCAGAAGTTTCTTATTTATTTTTTATAAATTATTATTTGCTATTTTAACCGTTGCTGTTTATTTTGTTAGTAAATATACTGAGTAATTTATTTATTTTTTTTTTTTTTTTTATATAACGTTGTTTGTTTTGTTAATAATATACTGAATAATCGTTATCTCGGTGGTAGGGGCTGATAACTCGTGTGAATTAAGCTTTCTTTGTGGGAGTTACGTCCCTTTTGAGTTTTAATAATTTCGTTCTATAAATTTGTTTACCGTGTGTGTGTAGTAGCAGATGTGATTGGGTGGGTGAGGAATCCTGGGTATGGAGGTGGGGCGTCGTTAATAGAGCCTTTGGTATATATATGTGTGTGTGTGCGTGTGTGTGTTGGTGTATGTATATATGTGTATATATATACGTATATGTAAAATACATACATGCATACATATTATTTTATTTATTTATTAATTTCTTTATTTTATTTCTTTATTTCTTTTTTTTTTTTCTTTTTTTTTCTTTTTTTTTCTTTTTTTTTTTTTTTTAATTTTTCTTTTTTTTTTTTTTTTGTTCGATTCTATATTATTATTTATCTATATTATTAGATTTTGTTATGTGCAGTCGTGGTATATAATGGTCGGGATTTCAAGTTAATAAGTAAGGCGGGCAACAAGTGCAACCACGTGTCCGAGTTAGCAGCAGGTGCAAGTGGTTGTGTGTGCACCAGTGTCAGTAATTGGGCTAATAATATGGGCCTAACTAACTTCATTTAGTGTTGTTATCGTTAATAGTATGTCTGCATAGTATCATAGATGTTTGTTAGTAAAATGTGTATGATGGTGCTTGTCGTGTGTGGTTATATTAAGAAGTTGAAGTTTAGCTCGGCTCTGTTGTTCAATTTAGGGGATAGCTTTCTAATTAATATAGATTCTTTAAGTCTGAGATTGCCCTGGTCTCTTTCGCTAGCTAGTATCTTGACTCGTATGTCTTTGGTGGGGTTGTGGCCATGTGTTATATGTTTTTGGAAGGATGATGCCTTGGTGGTTACGTGTTCTTTAATTCGTATATGCAAAGGTCTCACTGTACTGCCGATGTAGAATTCATTGCAGACCGCACATTGTATCTGGTATATAGCATATGTGCGGTTGCATAAACCCGTGTTGTTGATGGGTCAGTTTGCTAGGGTGCAGGGGTTCGTGTTGAAAGGTGTTCTAGGTTTAGATAGGTGTTGTCTTAGTGTAGGTCCGGAGTGTGTGAGTTGAATGTCTAAGTGTTCTTTGTGGATGGCTTTGCGGATGGCCGAGGTTATTCTATCGCTAAAGTGTGGTATTTTTAGGAAGCATGTGTTAGAGGGAGTTTGTTTTGGGTGTTTTCTAGATGTCTTATTGTAGTGTCTGATGTTTTTAGGGTATCCATTCCGCTCGAGTATCTGTTGGAAGTGTCTAACAGAGGATGTCTTGTCGGTTTCCGTAGTACATTTACTACGTATGCGGTTTACTTCGTTCACAGCATATCCTATTTTGGCTTTGGTAGGGAGGGCCGATTTATAGTTTACGAAGATATCTCTGCAGGCAGCTTTCTTGTAGAATTTGGTGTGAATATATATATATATATATATATATATATATATATATATATATATATATATATATATATGGCTATGTTACTATTATTGACTAGGTGTTTTAGAGTGTCTATGTATTTTTTAAGTAATACAGGATCATTTGGTAGGGTGTCTGTGGTTAAGATTATTCCTTTAATAAAGCCTTTAGTAAAGTCTGTGTCAGTGTGTTTGTAATTGTTTAGAACTGTGTTGGTAGTGGTGGTTGGGTGTATTCTGGTAGCAAATTGTAAGTTGAAAATGAGAGCTTCAGATTCTGTGTCTGAAAGTTTATAAGTGTTTTTTATTTATAAGCTCCAGGCGTCCTAAGGTTTTCCATTTGCTGTCTAAGATTAGTCTGGTGAGTTTGTTTTTTCTAATTTGGCTGTGTGTTGGGCGTTGAATATTTTGATAGAGTTGGTGATGTTAGTGATTGTGTTGGGTGTTATTTTGCGATGTTTTTTCTAAAGGTTAATGGCCAATGTGCTGGCCTCCTGGAAAAGGTACGAGCTTTTTTGTTTCAGTAGGTTTGCAGATGATGCTAAATATTTTTTAAGTAGTCAGAGAAAATGTGGTGTGAATGTTTTAAAAATGTGAAAGTACTTGCGGGTATGAGTTTTTTATTCAATGCATCCCAGAAAAAAGGCTAGGGTAGGGCGACAAATGGAAAGCCAGTAAATGTATCTAAAATCTACAGAGGTTGCGAGGCTGGAGAAAGTTGGACCAGCATAGATCGCACTAGGGGGGAAGTGATATTAATAGGTAACTCCATTCCCCGTGTGTGGAGGGAATAATGTTATTCTCCATCTTCATCGGTCTGGAATCATTCATAGTTCAATGAATTAATATTTCCCTAGTATGCTGTAAACCGCCCCAACAACTAAGGACAACATCTTTAAAGTATTAACTAGTCTTGTGATAACAATATTTACATTAATATTTATGTTTTTAGTATATATAGAAATTTTGAATTTTACTTTAATACAGTACAGATAATTTACACATTTCTATGACTATTCCGGGTGTAAAAATACCAGCAAAACACAATAACATGATCTTTCCATCACTGGGGGAGGGGATATAATGGGGTATTCCCGAGGGGTTAAGATCAATCCCATAAATTGGAAGGTACTTTCAAGATGGTAATGGAATTTGGAAGCAATATGCGGCATTAATATATTATATTTAAGGGATATATAGGAACATCCAAGGTGTTTTCCGCGAAAACGGGATCACTCAACCATTCATATGAGTGCTGGTGACAGGAATTAGGTCAACTCTTGGAATAAGTTAAAAAATAAAAAAATAATAACATAGAAGATATCATCAATTTATTAAATTAGGTTAAATTAAATTCGATTATATGAAAATAAAATACGAAACATTTTGTAGTAATAGTTTAGATATAGTATATGAATGATTTTTTTTCTAAACGATTGCTACGGCATTAAGATTGTCCTCTTCGATTGATATCAACAAGTTTGCCCTCGACACTGAAGTAAATAAAAGATATTTTCCCCGAACGAAAAATGACGTCCCAGACGGTAGATAATTAGTTTTTATTAAGAATAGTTTTTTAAAATAAAAACTAGATTGTTGTAAGAAACATTTTGTAGTAAAATTGTATTTTTAATATATGGGAATGATGTTTGCAGAATAATAACTGCGAGTCTATCCTCTTCAATAAATAGCAAAGTAGCTACCGGCAGAAAAATTAAATTAAATAAAAGATATTCCCAGACGTTGGATAATTAGATTTTATAAAGAATACATTTTAAAATAGATAATAGATTTTTTAAAGAAACATTTAGTAGTAATATTTTTATATATAGTACATGACTGTTTTTTTTTTCAAAATAATTACTGCGGGATGAAGATTGTCCTCTACGATAAATATAAACACGGTAATGATCGGCAGTAAATTAAATAAAGGATATTTTCCCGGAATGATAAAAGTTGGAACTGACGTTGGATAATTAGTTTTTATAGAGAATAATTTTTAAAATAGAAACAAGAATTTTAGGATATGTATTATGTATAAATATTTTATGTCTACTATTTTGGGAGTGTTTTCTTAAGAGGGAAGTCTCTGCGAAATCGTTATTGATTCGCCACGTTGCGAGTCCATCTTGAAAAGGAATGAATTGGACCTGGAAATAGGGACAACACGACTGCATGCATTGAGAAGGACAGCTGTATCGTTTTTTCCTTCGGATGGAATAGATCTGGAATGTCAATAATATCAGTGGCTTGAAATAGTAATTTAGGAACGGAGTTTTGACTGTTGTTTGGTTTTTATATTTCTTGGGGGGTGATATTTGTCATCACTGCAAATTATATATTTTTGTTTTTATTATTATTTCTTATATAAATTTTTATATATATTTTTTATATATATTTTTATATATATTTTTTAATATATATTTTTGTATATGTATTTTTTATATATACTTTATTATTCTCTTTCTTTGTTTATATTTTATATTTTTTATTCTCTATCTTACTTTATATTTTTTTCTTCCCTTCTTAAGTGACCCCAAGAAAAATCAACACAACATTGTGTATTACCGGGTGTTGTTAATCTTATTCAAGGTGCTAAAATTTTTCCCTGATGATCTGCCAAGCAAGTACCTGCTTGGTAGTGAAACACGTGCAGGTAATAAAAACTTTAATTTGAAAAATGATAAATAAATGATTTCTGAATGAAAATATATTCTGTGGTGTTGTTTGGGCTCGTGAACGGAATGCTTTGGTAAGCTTTCAAAAATCACACACACACACACACATATATATATATATATATATATATATATATATTTATCTATACATAATTATATTTTATGTAAGTGTACGTATGTTTGAAAAAAGACAAACAGAAAATAGGTTAGAATGCAGAAGAAGAACAAAAAACAAGAGATTTGACCGGTTTCGTTCGTATTATCTGAAGACGTTCGTTAATACGAACGAAACCGGTCAAATCTCTTGTTGTTTTGTTTTTTCTCCTGCATTTTAACCTGTTTTCCGTTTGTCATTTTTCAAAGATTTTGTCTACCACGGCATTTCATTTTCATGACTTATCGTGTACCTTACCTATATATATATATATATATATATATATATATATATATATATATATATATATATATATATATATATATATATATATATATATATATATATACTAGCAAATATATGCACCCTCCGGTCGCATATTTTTTCTAGCCTGGGATGATGATATAATAATAAACGAACATTATCCATCAAAGAAGGAAGTAATGACTGAGAGTATGATATAATGATGAACGCCCCCCCCCAAAAAAAAAGAAGTTAATACCTAGGAGGATGATATCATGACAACAGAACATACACAACACAACCCACCCCCATTAAAAATAATACAATAATAAATTAAATCATTTTTTACTTTCATTTAAAAATGTCTAACCATAAAAACATTATTTTTATAGTTTTTGGCCTGTTGGCTAAGATCAAAGTGTAGTATCTGTTCTCAGTATCTCAGCAACATCAGACATTTCTCTACCGACGAAAATATTGTTAATATATAAGAAAATCTGACAATGCAAAAGTGCAACTGTATATTAGAGAAGATTAATTTATTAGGGCTTTTTATGAAATAAATATGCAAATTAAGAAGATCTAAAACTGTTTGTGGGCATTTGAAGTTTACTGTATATGGCATTTCAAAATATTATACAGAATTAAATAAGCACAGTCTGTTTTGATGTTTATATAAAGTAAGATATATGAAAAAAAGCTTCGCATTTATTCATTTATATATATATGTGTGATGTTTTGAAGGCTTACCAAAGCATTCCGTTCAGGAGACCAATCATCACCACGAAATACTTTTTCTTTCAAAGATTATTTATTTATCATATATATTCAAATTTAATTTGAATATATATGATAAATAAATAAACTTTTAAAGAAAAAGTAATTTGTGGTGATTATTGATCTCCTGAACGGACTGCTTTGGTAAGCCTTCAAAATATCACATATAAATGCTCTGTACCCTGTAATCGAGTATTATCGAGCTTATTTTTATTGGCCTAATCCCGGTCTTCACATAATAAACTATCTTCTAAGTAAAAAATCTCTCTCTCTCTCTCTCTCTCTATATATATATATATATATATATATATATATATATATATATATATATATATATATGGAGAGAGAGAGAGAGAGAGAGAGAGAGAGAGAGAGATAGAAGAAAAAAGAGTGATAAATATGCGACGAATGTCCAGATTTATTTCAAATTTCAATTGTTCAATTTGCATAATTTGGCTTGAGGAAAAAATAATAAACACTAGTTTATTACTGAATACACCTTGCATTGAACAATTGAAATTTTAAATAAATTTGGACAATCGTCGCATATTTATCACTCTTTTTTCTTCTATCTCTACAATTGCTCTATCTCGTATATTGAGCTAAACCTCTTCACAATAGGTTCCATCTATTAAAAGTTTTACTTTTGGTTTATATTTGATCCTATATATATATATATATATATATATATATATATATATATATATACTATGAAAATATATTAATGGAAATTAAGTAATAAATACTGAAAATCTATACCCAATATATTATACCACCTTATGATACTATATCTGCATATACATTAAATACGTATTTTCTCTCTCTCTCTCCCTCTCTCTCTCTCTCTCTCTCTCTCTCTCTCTATATATATATATATATATATATATATATATATATATATATATCTTTCCAAATATGATATACGGTAAATATCAGATTCTAACTCTGCTTGATGAGATCTCAGTTTATAAAAGCTGTTGATCGATAACATCGACATGCCAGTATCGCAGTGTTTGTATATGTATGTGTCAATAAAAATAATTATATATATATATATATATATATATATATATATATATATATATATATATATATATATGCATGTGTGTGCATTATGCGTATTTCGTTCGCCTGTATATGTCGTTTTCTGTATGTAAAAGCCAAAAAAAACTTCATAAACAACCGTTTAAACCACCGTGCTAGCAGCGATTTAAGATTTTTTTTCATTAATTTCTTCCGTTTATAATGAGATTTACTTTCCCCTCTTCAAGTATAAATAAGACGCTGAAATAAAAAAGCGGAAATCATCCTCATCAGCCTAACCCTAACCCTAACCCTAACCCTATCTCCTGCGTCTCTATCAAAAGAAAAACAATTGTTTTTGCCATCTGTTTTTTTTTTCAAAATATCTAAAATCAAAAAAAAGATAAAAAAACAACAGAGAGATAGATTGGTGGACGGACGAAGACAAACAACAACAAAAAAAAGAAAACGCAGATTCTATTTGAAGACGGATATGGACTGGAAATATTTGACATTGAGATTCGAACACAAAATAAAATCAGAAGGGTAAATGAAAATTAGAAAAAAAACATTTAAGATGAAGAGAATTTCTAGGATAAAAATAATTCATAAAAAAATTCAAAGAAATCTTCAAGTAAGGACTTACAATGACAAGCTTTATAATCCACTTAGTCATATTAAGATTAGCATCACTTTGAAATAACGATTTCAAACCTCACTGTCATGATAGCGTTGGTCATGCCATCTGAAGACATTTTTGATATCCTTCGATGCTATTTCATGGTTCAAATAATACGCTTGAGTTTGCTTTGTATAATTTTTTTTTTTAATAACTACACCTTTTTAACTTCAGGTTTAAAAAGTTGAACTTCAAGCAAAAACTTAACTTCAAATTAAACAATCTCAACATCGAATTAAAAGTCTATGGTTCAAATAACGCGCTTGACTTTGTTTTATATAATCATATTTTTAAATAACTACACCTTTTTAACTTCAGATTAAAAAGTTGAACTTTAAGGAAAAACTTAACTTCAAATTTAACAATCTTAAAATTAAAGAAAGCGTTTCAACTTACAAAAATATCAACATCGAATTAAAAGTCTATGGTTCAAATAACGCGCTTGACTTTGTTTTATATAATTAAATTTTTAAATAACTACACCTTTTTAACTTCAGGTTTTAAAAGTTGAACTTCAAGCAAAAACTTAACTTCAAATTAAACAATCTCAACACCGAATTAAAAGTCTATGGTTCAAATAACGCGCTTGACTTTGTTTTATGTAATCATCATTTTTTAATAACTACACCTTTTTAACTTCAGATTAAAAAAGTTGAACTTTAAGGAAAAACTTAACTTCAAATTAAACAATCTTAAAATTAAAGAAAGCGTTTAAACTTTCAAAAATCTCAGCATCAAATCAAAAGTCTATGGTTCAAATAACGCGCTTGACTTTGTTTTATGTAATCATTTTTCTAAATAACTACACCTTTATAACTTCAGATTAAAAAAGTTGAACTTTAAGCAAAAACTTCAAATTAAACAATCTTAAAATTAAAGGAAGCGTTTAAACTTTCACAAATCTCAACATCGAATTAAAAGTCTATGGTTCAAATAACGCGCTTGACTTCGTTTAATATAATCATTATTTTTAATAACTACACCTGTTTAACTTCAGATTAAAAATGTTGAAAATTAAGGAAAAACCTAACTTCAAATTAAACAATTTTAAAATACAAGGAAGCGTTTAAACTTTCAAAAATCTCAACATCGAATTAAAAGTCTATGGTTCAAATAACGCGCTTGACTTCGTTTAATATAATCATTTCTTTTTAAATAACTACACATGTTTAACTTCAGATTTAAAAAGTTGAACTTAAAGCAAGAACTTAACTTCAAATTAAACAATCTTAAAATAAAAGGAGGCGTTTAAACTTTAAAAAATCTCAACATCGAATTAAATGTTCATGGTTCAAATAATACCTTTTAACTCGATTCATATATATATATATATATATATATATATATATATATATATATATATATATATATATATATATATATATTTTAATGACTGCACATTTTAAATTTTAAATTAAACATTCAACTTCAAATAACAAAAAATCTAAAAATGAAATTCAATTAAAAAGGTAGCGTTCAAACTTTGAATGTCTACACATCGAATTCAGAGGAAGCGGTTAAACTTTTAACGTTTCTACATCAAATTCGAATGAAGCGTTACCCATTTGAACGTCTCAACATCGAATTCAAAGGAAGCGTTTAAACTGTTAACGTTTCAACCTCGACTTCAAATGAAGCGTTAAAACTTTGAATGTCTCAACATCGAATTAAAAGGAAGCGTTTAAACTTTGAACCTCCCAACATAAAATTAAAATGAAGCGTTTAAACTTTGAACGTCCCAACATCGAATTCAAAGGAAGCGTTGTTAAAACTTTGAACGTCTCAAATCGAATTCAAAGGAAGCGTTTAAACTTTGAACGTCCCAATATGAAATTAAAATCAAGCGTTTATACTTTGAACGTCCCAACATCGAATTGAAAGGAAGCGTTTAAACTTGGAACGCCTCAAAATCAAATTCAAATGAAGCCTTCAAACTTCGAAAATCCCAACATCGAATTCAAAGAAAGTGTTCAAACTTTGAACGTCTCAACATCGAATTAAAAAGAAGTGTTCAAACATCGAATTCAAATGAAGCGTTCACACATTGAAAGTCTCAACTTCGAATTCATCAAAGCCTATGGTTTAAATAATACGTTTGAACCCACTTTATTTACGAACCTAACTTTTAATAACTACACATTTTTAATCTAAGAATAAAAAGTTTAACCACTTCATAATTTAAGACTCTCAGCTACAAATATCAATCTGAAAAAGCTAAATTTTAAATTCAGAAATTCTAAAATCGAATTAGAATCCATGGTTCAAGTAATACGTTTAAACTTCTTTCATATTTGAACTTTTTTAATAACTATAATATTTTAATCTAAAAATTAAAAAGTTTAAATATTTTATAATTTAAATATATCAACTACAAATTGAAAGACCTCAAATTAAATGAAACATTTAAATTTGGAAAAGTTAAATCCTTAATTTTAAAATCGAATTAAATTCCATGGTTCAAATAATACGTTTGAATTTGATTATATTTGAACCTATTCTTGATAACTACGGATTTTAATTATAAATACAAAAAATGGACGTTAGATTAAACATTGCATAGACATATTTAAAACAAAGCTTTAAAATATAAATAATTAAAACATCGAATTAAAATTGCTATAGTAAACGTTTGACCTCGCTTAACTTTGAACCTATTTCTATTTACAGTTATAATCTAAAATGAAAAACTTAAAATAAAAAAATTTAAAATCTTAGTTAATAAAATAAATTACGTTTTAGTTTTTTAATAACTTGAACCTAACGTCAAAATGTTAAAATTTACAAAATTTAAAGTTCATATTTTTTAAGCATCTAATTGAAATTTAATAAAGAATAAGGTAAAAATAAATACCTTTGAAGCATATAAAGATGCGATATCAATTTTAAAAGAAAAATAAATCGAAACCGATTTTTTTTTCTTTTTATAAACTTTCATTTTTTTTTAAATTTATAGTGATACAAATAATTTCGCCAATTGAAAACTTGGCCTCTTCAGTGAGTTTATATATCCTGATCTTATTGGATTTGGATTTTTCCCGGCTTCTGTTGGTGTAAACGGGCTTAGCGGTTGTTGTTGTTGTTTAACACTTTCAAATATGAGAACGTGAATGCACACGAGATAGATATAAAATTTAAAGTTCATATTTTTTAAGCATCTAATTGAAATTTAATAAAGAATCATTTAAAATCAAGAGGCATCTATTAAACTAAAAGGTTTAAAATAGAAACCGAAAAAATTAAAATAAGTAAGGCTCAACAGTTTGAACTTGCTATAATGTGTATCTAATGTTTATTTAATAAGTATACATTCAAATGAAAATGATGAACATGAAATTTTTAAAATCAACTTCAAATTGAAACACATCAACTTTAAATATAACAAAAAAGTAAAACAATAAATTAGAAAAGCTGAACATCAAATTAAATTCACATGGTTCAAATAAATCTAAAATAAAATAAGGGACATTAGATTAAACATTTAAAAGAGATATTCAAAACAAAACTTTAGAATAGAAATAAATCATGTCTTTGTGTTTTTATAACATTAACCTGAAGTTAAAATGTTAAAATTTACATTTTAAATATAACAAAAAAAGCTAAATAGTAAATTAGAAATCCTGAACATCAAATTAAATGTCCATGGTTCAAATAACTCGATGGAAGTCGTTTTAATTTGATCCTGTTTTTAAATATCTAAACATTTATAATGTAAAATTAAAAAATGAACCTTACTTTAAGACCTTTAAATTTTAAAATGTTAAACTTTCAATTTATTAAGGGCAGTATCAAATTACATTATATAAATACGTTATAACTTTTTAATCATAAAACATTTTCAACCTAAAATTAAAAATTGAACTTTAAATATTAAAACATTAACTTCAAATTGAAAAGCCTTCACATTGAAACATTGCAGCTGAAGAGTAGATCATCGAATTAAATGACAAGTTTTACTTGAAATTTAAATTAGTATCAAATTAGTATACAAATTTAAATAAAACATAAAAAGAAACATCGAATGTAATACCAATGATTTAAATAATACATTCGAACTAGTTTTATATTGAACATATTTCTTTAATATCTACAAATTTTTGATCGAAAATAAACGGGTTCACTCCAGACTTTACAAAATACACTTCAAATTTGAATAAAATATTTACACATTAAGATGCTGAACATTACATTAAAATAAGCTAGCATTAGATTTTAATATCAGTAGTTCAAAAAATACCTTTTGTACTTGCTTGATATCTAAAATGCTCAGCATTGAATAAATGTACTTTTGAACTTGATTGATATCTGAAAAGCTCAGCATTGGATAAATATACTTTTGAACTTGATTTATATCTGAAAAGCTCAGCATTGAATAAAAATACTTTTGAACTTGATTGATATCTGAAAAGCTCAGCATTGAATACATGTACTTTTGAACTTGATTGATATCTGAAAAACTCAGCATTGAATAAATGTACTTTTGAACTTGATTGATATCTGAAAAACTCAGCATTGAATAAATGTACTTTTGAACTTGATTGATATCTAAAAAACTCAGCATTGAATAAATGTACTTTTAAACTTGATTGATATCTGAAAAACTCAGCATTGAATAAATGTACTTTTGAACTTGATTGATATCTGAAAAGCTCAGCATTGAATAAATGTACTTTTGAACTTGATTGATATCTGAAAAAATCAGCATTGAATAAATGTACTTTTGAACTTGATTGATATCTGAAAAACTCAGCATTGAATAAATGTACTTTTGAACTTGATTGATATCTGAAAAGCTCAGCATTGAATAAATGTACTTTTGAACTTGATTGATATCTGAAAAACTCAGCATTGAATAAATATACTTTTGAACTTGATTGATATCTGAAAAGATAAGCATTGAATAAATGTACTTTTGAACTTGATTGATATCTGAAAAGCTCAGCATTGAATAAATGTACTTTTGAACTTGAATGTATATATGAAAAACTCAGCATTGGATAAATGTACTTTAGAACTTGATTGATATCTTAAAAGATCAGCATTGAATAAATGTACTTTTGAACTTGACTGATATCTGATATGATCAGCACTGAATAAATGTACTTTTGAACTTGATTAATATCTGCAAAGATCAGCATTCAATAAATGTACTTTTGAACTTGATTGATATCTGAAAAGATAAGCATTGCATAAATGTATGTTTGAACTTGATTGATATCTGAAAAGCTCAGCATTGGATAAATATACTTTTGAACTTGATTTATATCTGAAAAGCTCAGCATTGAATAAAAATACTTTTGAACTTGATTGATATCTGAAAAGCTCAGCATTGAATACATGTACTTTTGAACTTGATTGATATCTGAAAAACTCAGCATTGAATAAATGTACTTTTGAACTTGATTGATATCTGAAAAACTCAGCATTGAATAAATGTACTTTTGAACTTGATTGATATCTAAAAAACTCAGCATTGAATAAATGTACTTTTAAACTTGATTGATATCTGAAAAACTCAGCATTGAATAAATGTACTTTTGAACTTGATTGATATCTGAAAAGCTCAGCATTGAATAAATGTACTTTTGAACTTGATTGATATCTGAAAAAATCAGCATTGAATAAATGTACTTTTGAACTTGATTGATATCTGAAAAACTCAGCATTGAATAAATGTACTTTTGAACTTGATTGATATCTGAAAAGCTCAGCATTGAATAAATGTACTTTTGAACTTGATTGATATCTGAAAAACTCAGCATTGAATAAATATACTTTTGAACTTGATTGATATCTGAAAAGATAAGCATTGAATAAATGTACTTTTGAACTTGATTGATATCTGAAAAGCTCAGCATTGAATAAATGTACTTTTGAACTTGAATGTATATATGAAAAACTCAGCATTGGATAAATGTACTTTAGAACTTGATTGATATCTTAAAAGATCAGCATTGAATAAATGTACTTTTGAACTAGACTGATATCTGATATGATCAGCACTGAATAAATGTACTTTTGAACTTGATTAATATCTGCAAAGATCAGCATTCAATAAATGTACTTTTGAACTTGATTGATATCTGAAAAGATAAGCATTGCATAAATGTATGTTTGAACTTGATTGATATCTGAAATGATCAGCATTGAATAAATGTACTTTTGAACTTGATTGATATCTGAAATGATCAGCATCGAATAAATGTACTTTTGAACTTGATTGATATCTATAATGATCAGCATTGAATAAATGTACTTTTGAACTTGATTGATATCTGAAAAGCTCAGCATTGGATAAATGTACTTTTGAACTTGATTGATATCTGAAAAGCTCAGCATTGAATAAATGTACTTTTGAACTTGATTGATATCTGAAAAGATCAGCATTGAATAAATGTACTTTTGAACTTGATTGATATCTGAAAAACTCAGCATTGAATAAATATACTTTTGAACTTGATTGATATCTGAAAAGATCAGCATTGAATAAATGTACTTTTGAACTTGATTGATATCTGAAAAGATCAGCATTGAATAAATGTACTTTTGAACTTGATTAATATCTGAAAAGACCAGCATTAAATAAATATACTTTTGAACTTGATTGATATCTGGAAAGATCAGCATTAAATGAATGTACTTTTGGACTTGATTGATGTCTGAAAAGATCAGCATTGAATGAATGTACTTTTGAACTTGATTGATATCTGAAAAGCTCAGCATTGAATAAATATACTTTTGAACTTGATTGATATCGGAAAAGCTCAGCATTGAATAAATATCATTTTGAACTCGATTGATATCTGAAAGGATCAGCATTGAATAAATGTACTTTTGAACTTGATTGATATCCGAAAAGCTCAGCATTGAATACATGTACTTTTGAACTTGATTGATATCTGAAAAGCTCAGCATTGAATGAATGTACTTTTGAACTTGATTTATATCTGAAAAGCTCAGCATTGAATAAATATACTTTTGAACTTGATTGATATCTGAAAGGATCAGCATTGAATAAATGTACTTTTGAACTTGATTGATGTCTGAAAAGATCAGCATTGAATAAATATACTTTTGAACTTGATTGATATCTGAAAAGCTCAGCATTGAATAAATGTACTTTTGAACTTGGTTGATATCTGAAAAGCTCAGCATTGAATAAATGTACTTTTGAACTTGATTGATATCTGAAAAGATCAGCATTGAATAAATGTACTTTTGAACTTGATTGATATCTTAAAAGCTCAGCATTGGATAAATGTATTTTTGAACTTGATGGATATCTAAAAAGCTCAGCATTGGATAAATGTACTTTTTAACTTGATGTATATCTGAAAGGCTCAGCATTGAATAAATGTACTTTTGAACTTGATTGATATCTAAAATGCTCAGCATTGAATAAATGTACCTTTGAACTTGATTGATGTCTGAAAAGCTCAGCATTGAATACAATTTTTTTATTTGAGTTAAATTAGATAAGTGTTTTGTCAGTAAGCGAATGGCATCGACGTATCGGACATATATGGAGGGTTTAGGGATAATATTAAAAGTTTTCATTTCTAGGTTAGACATATAATATTCAGCGAACAATGGTCCTAGGGCCCATATATATATATATATATATATATATATATATATATATATATATATATATATATCGGAATCAATTTTGCATTTATCAATCATCCGCCTGAAGACGACCAATGATGGTTGAAAACGTTCTCGTTAAATATGGATATTTCTTACACTCCATCATTAAAAGTACACGATCTATCGTCCGACGAATAGAAAGCTTGGATCAAAAAAGGAACAAACGTAAGTTGGCACTCTTGTTCAACCAGATATGTATAAAAGAAGGAATGTTGCCTAACTATAATATATATATATATATATATATATATATATATATATATATATATATATATATATATATATATATATATATGTAAGTAAATTACGTGTACAACAGAATGGTAGGATTAATTTTAGAGGTAGCATTATTAAAATCAATAAACAGACGAGTGGGGAAAAAAAAAAAAAAAAAAAAGGAAAATTGTTAAAATTACCTTAAGGCCTTGTCGTCTGACCCTCTGAGAGGAAACGTCAGAATGGTAAATTAAAAACTAAAAGTCGAATGAGAAATGAAGGGGGGAGAAAAAAAAAATAAAATAAAATAAAACTTTTTTTTTTTTTCCCCACTCGTCTGTTTATTGATTTTAATAATTCTACCTCTAAAATTAATATATATATATATATATATATATATATATATATATGAATCAATTTTTAATGTAATTTGTATTGATATAATACTTTGTCTGCGATAATAACTAGCTCTTTGTGTGTGCAATATTAATAATAATGAATATTTACTTTTCAAAAATGTTATATATATATATATATATATATTTATATATACATATACATATATATATATAGAGAGAGAGAGTCGACTGTACATAATAATAATAATAATAATAATAATAATAATAATAATAATAATAATAATAGTAAATATTTACATTAAAAAATGTTATATATATATATATATATATATATATATATATAATCAAATATGAAACTAAAAATAAACTTTTAGTCGATAGAACCTATAGTGAAATTGTTTAAGCTCAATATACGAGATAGAGCAATTATAAAGATAGATGAAATAAGAGTGATAAACATGTACGAATGTCCAGATTTATTTCAAACTTCGATTGTTCAATGCAAGGTATATTCTGTAAAACTTATGCTCATTATTCTTTCCCGAAAAGGAGATTTTGATGAAGAAGAAAATGTTTTTCGTAGAGGCAGCATGTAAAAAGCGTTCAAAATGAAGTAACTCCAATGGTGAGATGTTGAGTTCAAATTGTAGATGGAGCGCACTTAAATGGAATTGATAAAAATCTTCTTTGCCTTGGACACTTTATCAACGGACAATTACCATCTGGAAAAACCCCATATCTTTTTTACACGAACATTTTTCACTCCATATTTTAATAATATTTTTTCAAATGTTTGAAATTTGGCTTTCATACTGCCAACATATCTATCTGTATAATTCCTCTGATGATGAGATTCCGATCTTTGAAAAGCCTTGGCTTAAGGTAAGAATAATAAACATAAGTTTTACAGAATATACCTTGCATTAAACAATCCAAGTTTTAAATAAATCTGGACAGTCGTACATGTTTATCACTCTTATTTCTTCTATCTTTTTATATATATATATATATATATATATATATATATATATATATATATATAGAGAGAGAGAGAGAGAGAGAGAGAGAGGGGGGGGGAGAGAGAGAGACGGAACGACAAGAATAAAATAGATAATTAGATAGATAGATAGATAGATAGATAGATAGATAGATAGATAGATAGATAGAGGTGCTGAGAAGATCGATAAAAAAAACAATATATAGACGTAAGAGAGAGAGGGGGAGAGCGGACAGAGAGAGAAAGAGAGGGGGGGTGAGAATGTGATTTCGGCATTGAGATGACGCCGTTCCGTTTCAATCTTTTAATGTTTTTACAACTCAAAACATTTTGCTGCGATTTGAAACGTTTCTGCTTTCGCTCATTAAGCGGTAAGCCGAAATAAAATTTTAAAAAAATCAAAATCAAAAATTAAAAAAAAACATCCAACGAATTAAACAGTTCCACTCTAAAAAAAGGCAAATTAAAAACAATAAAATTAAATAAAATTAAAACCAAAATCCTTCATTAAGATTTTTTATTTTATTTCTTTTTTTTCTGCTTAAAAAAGAAAGAAAGAAAGAAAAATATTTAAATAAAAACAAAAGACAAATAAAGGATCGAAACCAATTTGCTGCGTTCCCTTAGGCATAATTACCGTTTTTTGTGTTGTTTTTTGGGTTTTTTTAAAATTATTTTTTTTACATTTTTGGCGGGAAGAACGATTACAAGCAAAATGACAAGACTATCAAAAAGTCGCCCCATTCCGCCCGGCCGCCATTACTCGCACGAGCTTTTAGTCACAACAGCTTTAGATGTTTACTGTTGTCTCCCTTTCTCTCCTTTCCCCCCTTCTTTCTCTCTCTCTTTCTCTCTTTCTCTCTCTCTCTCTCTTTCCTTCTTTCTCTCTCTCTCTTTCTCTCTTTCTCTCTCTCTCTTTCTCTCACGCTCTCTCTCCCCTCTCTCTCTCTTCTTCTCTCTCCCTCTTTTACCAGTCTGTCAAAAAGTCTCCCTTTCTCTTCTCCCCCTTCTCTCTCTCACTCTCTCTCTCTCATTTTCTCTCTCTTTCTTTCTATCTCTCCTTCATTCTCTCCCCCTCTCTATCTTTCTCTCTCTCCCCTCTCTCTCTCTCTCTCTCTCCTTTACTTTCCCACCTTTCTCTCTCGCTTGCGCTCTCTCTTTCTCTCTCTTTCTCTCCTTCTCTCTCTCTTTCTCTCTCAACCTATCTCCCCCTCTCTCTCTCTCTCTCTCTCCGTTTCACAAGTCTATCAAAAAGTCGCCCCATCCCGCTCGGCCGCCATTACTCGCACGAGATTTTAGTCACACAGCTTTAGATCTTTACAGTTGTCTCACTTTCTCTCCCCCCTTCTCTCTCCTTCTCTCTCTCTCTCTCTCACCTCTCTCCCTCTCTCCTTCTCTCTCCCCCTCTCTCTCTGTCTCTCTCTCTTTCTCTATCTCATTCTCTCTCTCCTTCTATCCCCCGTCTCTCTCTCTTTCTCTTTCTCTCTTTTAAGTAAAAATGAAGAAGAATGTCGAATTATGCGTGTATTAATTCCGGATTTCTAGCCGCATCTCCACATCTCTTAGAGAGGCTTTGTCCGTAAATCGAGTGCCTCCCCACGAGGGCAGTGTTAGACACATCCTTCTTATTATCACCACTGTCAATAAATGTCCTTTGCTCACCCTGTTTACCTAAAATCAACAGGATATTCTAATAACATTTTCTTTCGAAGAACTTTGAATCTGTCAATACCACTTAACTACTTTCCTGCTGACAACAACATAGTCGGCTTCAAGTCTGATGTCAACAAATACTTACCGAGCCTTCCTCTTTAATGACCAAATTCTGCACATTTCAACCATTCGATCCAATCATCTCATAGTTTTGTTCATCATCCAGTTGACAAACTTATTAAACCTAATCCTCTAGAGACTTTTGGACTTGATTAGCAGTGACTTATGAGTATAAAAAAGATCGTATTTAAACGTAGGAGATAACTCTATCGTCCCCCAAAGGACCAGTTTGGATGAGACGGAATTAACAATAGCCCCTGTCAATAAGGGGTAAACCTTCTTCTGAGTGGGGGCAAAACAGATACTACACTTTTATATATTTATTCGTAAATAAAACATATAATTCATTAAAAAATCAGAAAAAGACCATCAAATGTGCGCGTAGTGGAGACTTAGTGATCATGCTCTTAACTAACATTAACCTGAAGCTTAACCCTAACCCTAACCCCTAACCAGTACCCTAACCAGTACCCTAACCCTAACCCTAAACCTAACCCTAACCCTAACCCTAACCCTAACCCTAACCCTAACCCTAACCCTTCCCTTAACTCCAAGCCTAACCCTAAACCATACCCGTAACTCTAACCCTAAACCTAACCGTAACCCTAACCCTAAACCTCAACCCTAACCCTAACCCTAACCCAAACGTTAACCCTAACCCTAACCTAACCTTAAACCTAACCCTAAGCCTAACCCTAACCCTAACCCTTACCCTAACCCTAACCCTAACCCTTACCCTAACCCTAACTTAACCCTAACCCCAACCCTAAACCCTAACCCTAACCCTAACCCTAGCCTTAACCTTAGCCCTAACCCTTACCCTTACCCCAACCCTAAACCCTAACCCTAACCCTAACCCTAATCCTAAACCCTAACCCTAACCCTAACCCCAACCCTAACCCTAAACCTTAACCCTAAACCCTAACCCTAACCTTAAACCCTAACCTTAACCCTAAACCTCTAAACCCTAAACCCAAACCCAAACCCCAACCCCAACCCTAACCCTAACCCTAACCCTAACCCTAACCCTAACCCCAACCCAAACCCCAACCCCAGCCCCAACCCCAACCCTAACCCTAACCCTAACTCTAACCCTAACCCTAACCCAAACCCTAACCCTAATTAGACGCCTTTTAACCCATTCGTTCGTTTGGTTCTTTCGCAATTTGCCTATCACTTTCATTTCAGCAATCACCATTATACCGCATTTACTCTATGAACTACCTTACTTAAACTATTCTCAATGGTTTTAATTGAATTGTGTTCACAATACATATACAAAAACACACACACATATATTGATGAGTTGTCAGTAATTCCTCTGATGATAAGATTTTAATCTTTAAAAAGCCTTGGCTTAAGGAAAGAAAATTAAGCATGTTTTTATCGAATACACCGTGTATTAAACTATGGAAGTTGAAATAGATTTGTCATTCGTACATATTTATCTCTTTTCCTTCATTTATCTTTATAATTTCTCTATCTCGTATATTGAGCTTAAACCATTTCACTATAGGTTCTATATACTAAAAGTATACTTTTAGTTTCATCTTTTATTTTATATATATATATATATATATATATATATATATATATATATATATATATATATATATATATAAGATCGGAGTCTAACTCTGCCTGATGAGATCTCAGTTTATAGTAACTGTTGATCGATAACATCGACATGCCAGTGTCGCAGATTTTGTACATGTCTGTGTAAATAAAATTATCATATATATATATATATATATATATATATATATATATATATATATATATATATATATATATATTTTCACTTTATTTTATTTATTTATTTATGTGTTTTGTTTGTTTTAGATTTCAGATTTTAGATTTTAACTTTTTTTATTTTTTATTTTTAACGGCCCATAACCACGTGACCCCAAAATTTTGAAAGGTTAAATTTATTTTCTTCTCTTTCTTTTTCCTTTTCTCTCCATTTCATTCTCTCCAAATATGATCTGAGGTTAAGATCGGATTCTAACTCTGCCTGATGAGATCTCAGTTTATAGTAACTGTTGATCGATAACATCGACATGCCAGTGTCGCAGATTTTGTACATGTCTGTGTAAATAAAATTATCATATATATATATATATATATATATATATATATATATATATATATATATATATATATATATTTTCACTTTATTTTATTTATTTATTTATGTGTTTTGTTTGTTTTAGATTTCAGATTTTAGATTTTAACTTTTTTTATTTTTTATTTTTAACGGCCCATAACCACGTGACCCCAAAATTTTGAAAGGTTAAATTTATTTTCTTCTCTTTCTTTTTCCTTTTCTCTCCATTTCATTCTCTCCAAATATGATCTGAGGTTAAGATCGGATTCTAACTCTGCCTGATGAGATCTCAGTTTATAGTAACTGTTGATCGATAACATCGACATGCCAGTGTCGCAGATTTTGTACATGTCTGTGTAAATAAAAACTATCATATATAAAGCTCTATTTTGATATTGAGCACTTTCTATACACCCGGTTGAAATTCTCTGGATTACCACCCTGCGGATATTTTTTACCTGAATTATTACCATTGTTATATATATATATATATATATATATATATATATATATATATAGTGTTCTCATCGTTGTTGGTTCCGAGATTTTTATCCAATGAAGCCATAGAAAGTTATAAGATAGTGCTCAGTATCAAGCTGTATTTAAGCATACATTTTTATTTTAGCTACATATGTGCATACATGTTTCAGCTAATACTTAATTTTACAAGTTCTAATATATTGATCAAAATTAACTTAAAACCAATATTTTTTTTAAAAACTGCACTTTCGGACTATTTTATTATCATTGTTGTAAGTCTTGACGATATGCGCTTGAGCATGGAAACATAAATTAATTTGTGTAGACTGTGTTGATGGTTATATATATATATATATATATATATATACATATACATATATATATATACATATATATATATATATATATATATATATATATATATATATATATATATGAGAAAGGAAGGATGATAGTAATCACACGTAATGGGACAATAAAGACGAAACGGGTATGAATGTATAAAAAAATATTTCCAATATATATATATATATATATATATATATATATATATATATATATATATATGTATAAATGAAATATTAAGGTAATCCGACGTAATGGGAAATGAAAAAGGAAAAACCAAAAAGGATGTTTTTTATGTATTCATCAACGTTTCGTCTTTATTTGTAAGACTTCCTCATGATGATGTTTTTTTTAATATTTTCACGCACTTGCATGACATTTTTCTTAAAATCATCATCTTGAGGAAGTCTTACAAATAAAGACGAAACCTTGATGAATATATAAAAAAAACATCTTTTTTGGTTTTTCCTTTCTCATTTCCCATATATATATATATATATATATATATATATATATATATATATATATATATATATATATATATATATTAGTTGGAAAATGTTGTGGAACGGGACAAGTACTACACTTTGATCCCAATTGAAACGCTGTTTGAATGATCGATCGGTCTGTGACGCTTCAGGTTGACACAGCATTTTAATCGTTATACGGACCGATTGAAAAGACGCATCCTTATGTTAGAAGCGTCCAAGTGACTGGCTCTGTTCGCCGACCCGTCTGTCACGCTTGAATCTTAAATGGCAATTCCGTCGATCGGTCACGCTTAATTTTGAAATCAAGCATTCTTGTCATTCCGTCACGCTAAACTTTGAAATAGCATTTTAGTCGGTTTGTCACGGTTAAATTTGTAAATAGTTTTTTCGTCATTTGGTCACGCTATAGACTTTTCGTGATTTTGTCACGCTATAGTTTGAAATATGATTTCGTGATTTTGTCACGCTTAAGTTTGAAATAGAATTTTCGACAGTAGGTCACACTTGAGTTGAATATAATATTTCCATCGATTTTTCACTTTTATGTATGAAATAAAATTTTCGTCGCTCTCTCAGGCTTATATTTGACATTGTATTTTCGTTGGTCCGTCATTATTAGGTTTGTATTGTAGATGTTCGTCCGTCTGTCACGCTTGAATTTGAAATAACATTTTTCTCGGTGTTCCCGCTTACGATTTAAATAGAATTTTCGTCGGTTTTTCGTGCTTACGTTTAAAGTTGTAGTTGTCTGTCACACTTAAGACTAAAATTATATTTTTCTCGGATTGACATATTTATGGTCGAAATAGCCATTTTGTCAGTCTGTTACGCTTAGGTTTTAAATAATATTTTTATATCATTTTGCCACGTTTAAGTTTAACATTGAATTTTTGTCGGTTTGTCACGAATAGGTTAGAAGTGTTATTTCCGTCAACCAGTCACGCTTAGGTTTGAAATTGTATTTTTGTCTGTCTGCAACGCTTAAAATTGAAATTTCATTTTCGTCGGATTGTTACCTTAGGATAAAATAGGCTTTTCGTAGGTCTGTCACGTTTAAGTTTGAAAATATTTCCGTCAACCAGTCACGCTTAAGTTTGAAATTGTATTTTTGTCTGTCTGCAATGCTTAAAATTGAAATTTCATTTTGTCGGATTGTAACGTTAAGATGGAAATAGGCTTTTCGTAGGTCTGTCACGTTTAAGTTTGAAAATATCTCCGTCAACCAGTCACGCTTAGGTTTGAAATTGTATTTTTGTCTGTCTGCAATGCTTAAAATTGAAATTTCATTTTCGTCGGATTGTAACCTTAGGATAAAATAGGCTTTTCGTTGGTCTGTCACGTTTAAGTTTGAAAATATGTCCGTCAACTTGTCACGCTTAGGTTTGAAATTGTATTTTTGTCTGTCTGCAACGCTTAAAATTAAAATTTCATTTTCGTCGGATTGTAACCTTAGGATAAAATAGGCTTTTCGTGTGTCTGTCACGTTTAAGTGTGTAAATATTTCCGTCAACCAGTCACGCTTAGGTTTGAAATTGTATTTTTGTCTGTCTGCAACGCTTAAAATTGAAATTTCATTTTCGTCGGATTGTAACCTTAGGATAAAATAGGCTTTTCGTGTGTCTGTCACGTTCAAGTTTGAAAATATTTCCGTCAACCAGTCACGCTTAGGTTTGAAATTGTATGTTTTTGGACTACACGCTTAGGTTTAAAATAGTATTTCTAATGTAGCCACGTGTCTGTATAAGAACCTACGCCCACCCTTCTCTTTCTGTGAAGCTCAGAATAAAAGTGTCATCGCTATACGCGCAATTTCAGTGGGTGCATTTTAATAAACCAAATCCTTTTGTTATATATAAAATTGATCCATTAAAAAAAGATATTTCGACCGAACTTTTTTTTAGAGTGTTTTATGAGATTTATTTTATTTTAATTTATCTGTTTCGCTTTTTTCTTTTTTAATTCAAAGTTTGAAACAAAACTGATTTTTTTTTCCTGCCGGTTTTTAAGTGTTTGTTGAATTCGTAATTTTTTTTTTAATTATATTTTGTATTTTTTGTATTAATTCTAAATTTAATTTAATTTGCATGATTTTAAAAATTGTTGAAGTATAATTTTTGTTTTAGACTCGCAACTCTTGTTTTTTGTTTGTTTTTTTTTAATGAAAAAAACAAAGATTCAACGTTTTTTTGTTTCACTGCGGTTTTGATTGCACACGATTTATGCATTTTTGATTGGTTTTTGTTTCTCTCCCTCGACGCCGACATGTTTACAATATTTTAGTGAATTTCTACTTTACGAGATCGTCTCGGACTGTTTTCATTTATTTATTCGTTTCACTTTGTTTGCTTTCGAATTCGCGTTCCAGTTTGATTTATACTTCAAACCAATTCCTCTCATTGCATGTGTTCGTTTCTTCAATTACTGACGTCATTCTGTGCAGAGCTCTTAGCATTTGAAACTCGATTCGAGATGGTACATATTTAAGCTAATGGATGATGTCCTAAACTATGACTTTGGTTCGGCTTCTTCTCGATCTTTATTTAAATATAAATGTTTGATAGTAAATATGTTATCAAGTACATATTAGCTAAACGATATACCGTTGGTAAAAAGGAATACTTTTAGACAAAGGTCACGATAAGTGTTCAGTACGATTATAATACACCAACATCCTGAGAAAAGGAAGCCGTTGATATTTAGGCTAATATATATATATATATATATATATATATATATATATATATATATATATATATATATATATATAGAGAGAGAGAGAGAGAGAGAGAGAGAGAGAGAGAGAGAGAGAGAGAATGACGGAGAGATTGGTAGACACACCACTCGGTAAAAATGGTATGAAAAACGATAAAAAAAATTAAAAGATGAGCTTAACATATAATTAACTCTATTTACCTATCTATCAATCTATCTATCTATCTATTCATGTCTATCTATCTATCTATCTATCTATCTATCTATCCAGCTGTATATCTATCTATCTATCTATCTATATATATATATATAAATCTTCTAGTATCTATCTATCAATCTATCTATCTATCTATCCATGTCTATCTATCTATCTATCCAGATGTATATCTATCTATCTATCTATCTATCTATCTATCTATCTATATATATATATATATATATATATATATATATATATATATATAAATCTTCTAGTATCTATCTATCTATCTAAATCTTCTAGTATCTATCTATCTATCTATCCATTCATTTCTATCTATATATGTATATTTAAATACTAATGCTTGATAGCAAATATGTTATCTAGTACATATTCGCTGAGATATATACCGTTGGAAAAAGGAATACTTTTAGGTAGGGGTCACGATAGGTGTTCAGTAAGATTATAATACACCGACATCATGAGAGAAAGAAGTCCTTGATATTTAGGCTAATATATTGCCCGACCAGAATGACGGAGATATTGGTAGACAGAACCACTCGGTAAGAATGGTCTAAAAAAACGATAAAATAATTCAACGATGCGCTTAACATATAATTAACTCTCTTTTATAGTTAAAATCAAGATATTTCATTGCATGTATTCGTTTCTTCAGTTACTAGCGTAATTCTTTGTAGTGCTCGTACTATTTCTCTACTTTATTTGACATAATGTGTAGTTAAGCTAACGAATAACGTCTCTGACTATGTGTTGCATTGTCGTTCAAATTTTCGCTTTTAACTTGGTGTCAAATGGTATATAATTAAGCTAGTGTATAACGTCTTGGTATGTGCAATATGTGTGTATCATTCGATTCTTTCATTCGGCTCAATCTTGATCTTTTTCATGCTAAGTTGTGTACGTTTTCGTGTAGATAAATTACATATATTACATCTAGCTAGTACATATTACCTGATGCATATATATACATAAATATATATGTAATAATAATAATAATAGAATTAACGATAAGTGAAGTATCGTATAGTGATCTATCGTGATAAAGTAAAGCTCAATACGTTGAGTAGAGCAATCAATTTTAAAGAAGGAAAGATGAAGATAAAAAAAATTGCATAAAATTACATAAAATTACATAAAATTGATACAAATTGATACACGGATCCCTACGGACCAAGTGAGATATTTTTGAACCCTCTGCCTTTTATTTGAAACCCTGTAAAAACTTTTTTTAAAACTCTCTCCAAATCTACAAACTTTTCTCCAATTCTACAAACTTTTGCTATTTTGCTATCTGCACCATAGCGTCCCCTTTTGTCGTCGGCAATGGCTACTCACTACTGCTACAATTATCCATCTCGGCCATTTATTTTTTAATCCCGAACCTTTTCTGTTATGTCTTCTTCAATTTTCAAAGTGAAATGGAACAGGTAATATTTATTTATTATAAATACCACATTACCGAATTTTTATCCTCTGACAAGAAGAGTTTTATCTTTGAAAAACCATGGTTTAAGAATTAGTGTAACGCCTTGCAGCTGAACTTTCGATGTAATAAAATTTGTATCAATTTTATGCAATTTTATGTAATTTTATGCAATTTTTTATCTTCAACTTTCCTTTTTTTAAATTTGTAACATATGTGTATATATATATATATATATATATATATATATATATATATATATATATATATATATATGAAGAAGAATGGAAAGGAATTAGAGAAGCAAAAGCCAAATCAAAATTCAATTCAATTGCTCAGAGCAAGGTATATTCCGCAAAAAGGCAATTTATTCAAGTTAAATTTTCCTTAAGCCAGGCTTTTCAAAGATCAAAATCTTATCATCAGAGGAAGTTGCTGGGATAGATAAGTTGGCAATGGCCAAGATTTAAAATTTGAAAAAAAGAAATAAAAGTTGTAGGGAAAGAAAATTTAACTTGAATAAATTGCCTTTTTGCGGAATATACCTTGCTCTGAGCATTTGAATTGAATTTTGATTTGGCTTTTGCTTCTCTAATTCCTTTCCATTCTTCTTCATATCTACCTGCTCTATCCTGGATATTGAGCTGTATACTCTTCACAATAGGTTTTACCTCTCCTAAAAGTTCGCTTTTAGTACACCTCTTTATATATATATATATATATATATATATATATATATATATATATATATATATATATATATGGCGCTTATGTGGAAAAAGGGGAAGATATCCGGACAAAGAATAATTCATTAGAATTATAATACGCCAAAATAGTGAGAAAAGAAAGTCGATGATATTTAGGTGGATATGACCTTAACAATAGCGTGAGTTGTATACGGATCCATCTGAAAGTCGCAAAGAAGCAACAGAGTGATAAACGCACTTTAAATAGACTAACTTAAACATAATATAATTAAGCGATGCGCTTAACATATAATTAACTATCGTTTTCGTTTGATTTAGAGTTCAAACCAATTTCGCTTATTGCATGTGTTGGTTTCTTCAATTACTGACGTCATTCGTGCTGATTTCAATTTGATTTTAATGATAACGGCTCTGATTATGAGTTATATTTCCGTTCTGATTTTTAATTCAGTTTTTCTTGATCTCCGTTTAAATATTTAGCTGTGTATTTTTTCAATAGATATATTAGCTAGTAGATGTAAGCTGTGGGATGGATTGGCAGCAATGCTTCTAAACAAAACAAAAAATAATTAATTTGGATAAGAAAGGAGGAATAATTTGAAAGATCCTGCGATGGATGGATACGTCTTGTGTTTTTCATGAGATGCTGTGTAAGGGTGAGGGGTTTCAGTGAGTTACGTGTTTTTGTTATTAATCTATTTTTATAGTAGACATTTTCTTATATGAGGGCATAGTTTGAAAATCTCAGTTTTCATGTTCATACAGTTTATCAAAGTGTTATTAATCGCCTGTAGGATCCTGAATTGTTCAATCATGCATAAACAGGAAATGGTTTTGTCACTGATTTTTAATTTGAATATATATATATACATATATATATATATATATATATATATATATATATATATATATATATATATATATATATATGTATGCACACCGCCACTTTAAACGTAAGGGGCTACTGAGAAAAAAGAAGAAGGTTTCGGGGGGGGGTCAACCTAAATTGGGAACTGTGCAGCGAGATGTCTGTTTACATTAGTTTTAAATTGCTGCATGTCAGTACCGTCTAGTAAACAGGGGACAGGGAGGGAGTTCCAGAGGCCAGCAGCACGAGGAAAGAAGCTATTGGAGTAGAAAGCTCTCCGGCATCTGAGGAGCTCCACAGTGAATGGATAGGGTTTAGCTGATTGTCGAGTTTGTCTAGTGAATTTACGTCGAGAGGCACCAGAGTAGCTAGTTCATCGGAGCACAATCCATTGAAGTATTTGTAAAACAAGCACAAGGATGCTACATTGCGGTGATGGGACAGGGGCTGGAGCTTGGTTGACAGTGAGAAACCTATTAGGTTGGCGACTCTTTTTTGGACCTTCTCAAGGAGAGAGAAACTAGTAGATGATGCACCAGCCCAGATGTGGCAACAATACTCCATGCATATATATAGTTTTTTGTTATAGTTTTTGTTATAGATGTTTTCTTAGTAATTTTCCACTTCTTAAGCAGTAAAAAATAATGTATTAGGTCGTCCTTTTTAATAAGACATATCATATTTTTTCTTTTACATATATATTTATTAATTAATTTTTTAAATGAATTGTTTTACTTTCATGTACGTAAAAATTCATTAATATATATATATATATATATATATATATATATATATATATATATATATATATATATAGTCATCGACATACATACTGTTTCGCTGTATCACAGCTCTTCAGTGCGGCTAGATCAGTTAGTGCCTCAAGCCGGAATTGAAACTCATCCTATGTACATACATACATACACCACCATCCATACACAATCATATACAAGCATACACACACACACATATATATAATATATATATATATATATATATATATATATATATATATATATATATATATATATATATATATATGTCAAAATAAATTATTGCATCGATGATTATGTAATTTCGTGTTATACTTAATTTTATTCCTTCTCTGTTTATCACATTGAGCTCTCATACACGGATTTCCTCCTGGAATTATTTCATTATAACACACACACACACACATATATATATATATATATATATATATATATATATATATATATATATATATATATAGTCATCCACATGCAGACTGCTTCGCTGTATCAGAGCTCTCCAGTGCGTGTAGACCAGCCAGTGCCTCAACCGTCGAGCTGACAGTCGGCGTCTCTACCCCTGCGCTATCATACGATACTGAATGTAAGTGATATCTCAATGTAAACATTGTCAAGTGCCGGGAGCTCGAATTAGTTTTACCCTATGAGCTATGTTTTAAAGCTAATGGTAGTTGGCGATATCCTTACAAATAAGCTCTACCCAAGAAGGGAGCTTTATATAGTCATCCACATACAGACTGTTTCGCTGTATCACAGCTCTTCAATGCGGTTAGACCTGTTAGTTCTTCAAGCCGGGATTGAAGCTCAACCGCCAAGCAAAGACTTTTTTTTCTTTATTGGTGTGCGTTTGGTGTGTAATCTTCGTATCAATTAACTAATTGGGGATTTTATGAAATAAGATAACATCGTTTTTAACTATTGATTCTTGTGATTGACATACAAAAGGATTCAACTGATAGTTTTCTCAATGGTTGGCTTTTAAAATAGAAATAACTAAGTAGAATGAAGAGAACAGTTTTGATGTTTACGGTTCTGTTTTTTTTTAATGAGATAAACATTCACTAAAGAAACTTGTAGATAACATATTGCATTTATTATCAATTATAAAATGTGGATGTTGAAAGTAGGTAGAAATAATTGCATGAATTTAAAACAAATTCGAAACATTTATTAAATTATTATATTTTGAAATACATTATTGAGTATCTTTTTGAAACCTCTAACCCCGTACTCGTAAATAAGTCTAAAAAACACCACAT
Source organism: Sepiola atlantica (assembly GCA_963556195.1). NCBI lineage: Eukaryota > Metazoa > Mollusca > Cephalopoda > Sepiida > Sepiolidae > Sepiola > Sepiola atlantica. Next base: position 6,079,379 of record OY744534.1, on the reverse strand, counting down.
CTCATGAAAAACACAAGACATATCCCGCCATCGCAAAGGAAGGTAAAGAATATTATATATATATATATATATATATATATATATATATATATATATATATATATATATGTGTGTGTGTGTGTGTGTGTGTGTGTGTGTTAGAAGTATTTATATATATCTAACATTCCCTAGTATATAAGTGTATGAATATAATATATATATATATATATATATGTATATTATTATTTACAAAAGAGTATTATTTTCAAATTTACCCATATACACATATATTCTATATCAAACCGGCATTCATCAGTATGGGAGGAGACAATCCCTGCAGGTCGCATGATTTGAACCTCCAATACGAACGTCATTCTTGACTCAGTAGTCGAAGCGCTAACCGTTGCGGCCAACACGCATATATATATATATATATATATATATATATATATATATATATATATATATATATATATATATATATATATATATATATATATATATATATATATATATATATATATATATATATATATGTATATATATATATATATATATATATATATATGTATATGTATATATATATATATATACATATATATATGTATATATATATGTATATATAAATATGTATATATATATATATGCATGTGTGTGTAGTTATGCGAGTGTGTGTGTAGCTGATAAACCTTTTAAAAATGTATTTCCTTGTAATATTTTATATTTTTAACTATTCCCTATTTTTTAAACACGTGCCCTTTCATTATACCCCCTCCCATCCCCACCCACCCCCGTTTATACAGTAGTTTCTAGATTTTCTAAATTGGCATTAAGGATTCCTGGTTGGTCGAGTCATAATCGCGCGATTGGATTAAACACCCTTCAAATAACTCCATTGTCCGGATCAAAATTTTCCTTTTGCAAAGAGATCAACTACACAAAAAAAAAGCTTAAATAGAATTTGGCATCCTAATATATATTTTTTCTTTTAAGGAAAAGAGATTATCGCAGGAAAATGTAACCCTCACTCTCACCCATGCTCCCCATAAGTCTCACCGATGCTCCCCATAAGTCCCTATGAAACCTACCCTTCACCTCCGGTCGAATGAACGATTCAAATAAATTCTGAAAGGTAACATTTTAAGGGTCGGTCTCCCTTTTTATTTTATTTTTCAGAATTTCTGTTGAGTATTATTTTTTGAACTTCGTATTTTTTTGGAGGGGTGGGGGTTCTGTCAGAGATCAGTTCTCGTCTCAATTCCTTCTTCTTTTTCTTCTTCGTCTTCTTCTTTATCTTCCTCTTCTTCTTCTTCTTCTTCTTCTTCTTCTTCTTCTTCTTATTATTATTATTATTATTATTATTATTATTATTATTATTATAAGTAGTAGTAGTAGTAGTAGTAATAATAGTAGTAGTAGTAGTATCATAAGTAGTAGTAGTAGTAGTAGAGTAGTAGCAGAGTAGTAGAGTAGTAGTAGTAGTAGTAGTAGTAGCAGAGTAGTAGTAGTAGTAGCAGAGTAGTAGTAGTAGTAGTAGAGTAGTAGTAGCAGAGTAGTAGTAGTAGTAGTAGCAGTAGTAGTAGTAGTAGAGTAGTAGTAGTAGTATAGAAGTAGAGTAGTAGTAGTAGTAGTAGAGTAGTAGCAGAGTAGTAGTAGAGTAGTAGTAGTAGTAGTAGAGTAGTAGTATCATTAGTAGTAGTAGTAGTAGTATCATTAGTAGTATTAGTTGTAATAGTAGTAGTAGAGTAGTAGTAGTAATTTATCTCCTCTTCTTTTCCCCTCTTTCCTCTTTTCTTATTACTGTTCCATCCTTTCCCTCTGTTTCTCATTTTTCTTCTTTTTCTCCACTTTCTTCTTCATCTTCCTTCCCCTCCCAACATCTCTGAATCATTCTACTTAATCTTCCTCTTTTTCTTCTGCTTCTCCGTCTCCTCCGTCCCTTTCCCCTTTCTTGTGCTTCCTTCTTATCCTTCCTCTCATCGACTTTCTTCTTCTTCTTCTTTCTTTCAATCCCTCTTTCTCCCTCTGTGGCCCATTCTTCTTCTCATCGTTTTTTCCTTCTGCTTCTCCTTCCCTTCATCTTTCTTCTGTTGCTTCACGGCGATATTCTTCATCTGATTCTTCATTTTATCTGAAGAATTCCATTCTTCGTATTTTATTCTATTTTATTTATTTTCGTCTCTTCATTTTAACAAACACGAGTTATTTTAATTTCGTGAACCCTACCCCTAACCCTAACCTTCACCCTAACCCTAACCCTAACCCTAACCAAAACACTAACACTAACCCTAAGCCTGACCCAGACCCAGACCCAAACCCTAACCCTAACCCTAACACAAACACAAACACTAACACTAACACTAACACTAACCCTAACCCAAACCCTAACCCTAATCCTAACCCTAACCCTAACCCTAACCTTAACCCTAACCCGAACCCAAACCCTAACCCTAACCCTAACCCTAACCCTTACCCTAACCCTAACCCTAACCCTAACCTAGACCCAAACCCAAACCCTAACCCAAACCAAAACCCTAACCCTAACCCACACCCACACCCACACCCACACCCTAACCCTAACCAACACCCGAACTCTAACTTTAACCCAAACCCAAACCATAACCCAAACCCCCCCTAACCCACACCCAAACCCTAACCTTTACCCAAACCAAACCCTAACCCTAATCCCACCCACAACCCAAACCACACCCAAACCCAAACCCCACCCTAACACAAACCCATATCCAACCCAACCCAAACCCAACACCCAAACCCTAACCCAACCCAAACCCAAACCCAAACCAACTAACCCAAACCCCAAACCAAAACCCTAACCACCTAAACCCTAACCTAAACCCAAGCCCTAACCCTAACCCTAACCCTAACCCTAACCCTAACCCAAACCTTAACTCTAACCCTAACCCAAACCCAAACCAAAACCCAAACCAAAACCCTAACCTTAACCCAAACCTTAACCTTAACCCAAACCCAACCAAAACCCAAACCCAAACCCAAACCCTAACCCTAAGCACACCCAAACCCTAACCCTAACCCTAACCCTAACCCAAACCATAACCCAAACCCAAACCCAAATCCAACCCAAACCCAAACCCTTACCCTAACCCTTACCCTAACCCTAACCCTAACCCACACCCAAACCCTTACGCTATCCCAAACCCTTATCCAAACCCTCACCCTAACCTTAACCCCTAACCCTAACCCTAACCCTAACCCTAACCCTAACCCTAACTCTAACCCAAACCCTAACCCAAACCCTAACCCTAACCCTAACCCTAACCCTTACCCTAACCCTAACCCTAACCCACACCCAAACCCTTACGCTATCCCAAACCCTTATCCAAACCCTCACCCTAACCTTAACCCCTAACCCTAACCCTAACCCTAACCCTAACCCTAACCCTAACCCTAACCCAAACCCTAACCCTAACCCTCACCCTAACCTTTACCCTAACCCTAGCTACGTTCCTTTTGACATCTTTAATATTTCCTTTTAAATATAAGTTTTCTTTTTACAGCCCTGATACACCCATCGTGTTTTATTATTATTATTTCTGCCCACTAAGAGTTACCACGCATATTATCGTCAGTGATTGCTCACCGACAAACAACCAGAGGTATTCCCTGGAGTCTGAGTGACAACAAGCCTCCCCAGAGTTCCAGTACACTACATCTTTTTTTCAATTACCACCGCAAATGACATTGCGGTATCGCAACAGCCGCCTACCATTGATTTCCCGCTTTGGGTGCCTCCCCAACGTCTCAGCACTCTCCGCATTCTTCCAGTTGGGGGCTGGTTAGTGCTGTTCCTCCTCGGTCTTCTCATTCTCCTCGACCCTCTACGACTATTTTGTGTGGTGTCAGCCGAGGCCGACGCCATCATTTTTTTTTTGGGGGGGGGAGGGGTCAGTATATGATATTTTTGCACTTTCTGTTCCTTGGTTCGTGCGGTGGTATTCTTCCTGTGCTTTTGTTTTTTATCATATTGTATCTTCCATGTGACTGGTAACCAGTTGTAGCTTATGCGGTTGGTTTCTGCATTCGAGGGTTTTCCTGAAGATTGCACCTTTTTATCATTGCTGTCCTTTGTATGGTCTTAGTGATTCCTTTGATTCCAATTTCTCCAAGTCTGTTTTCCAAATACTCTTGAACTGTTCCTAGTGCTCCATATTCCTGTCAGTTCTCTGGCAACTTCCGTGTATTTGCTTCGTTTTTCCATCTCCTTGAACTTCAATCTGTCGGCTGCTGGTACGGCGACAGCTACGATTTGGCAGATCCACGTTGTCCTCGATTACCGTTCATTTAAGCAACATGACATAAATGCTGGTGTACCTCAGAGATCCATCATTGGACCTTTATTGTTCCTGATTTTCATAAACGACCTTTCTGATGGAATCCGAAACTAGGGCGGCAGCGCTTGATATATACAAAGCTTTTGACAAAGTCTGGAAGCAAGGTCTTCTTATAAAAATTAATTCATAGGATATTACTGGACGAATATTTCAAATAAGTAGATCCTTCCTATCCAGAAGAAAGATCCAAGTTGTCTTCGATGGCTGTTCATCACAAATAGCATGTCATAAATGCAGGTGGACTCCAGGAATCGATCCTTGGACCTTTATTGTTCCTGATTTTCATAAACGACCTCCCTGATGACACTGCGTCTGAGATGGGTTTATTTACTGACGACACCACGCTTTATTCTCGTCATGTGTGTAAAACTGACGCGGACATATACAAATCAATGTCTGAATCCTTAGAAAGTCTAGTCTGTAGTGGAATGGGGTCATAAATGGATTGTAACATTTAATGCTACTAAGAAAATATCCTTTTCTTCAACAACTACGAGAAACCTCTTCAACCACCGATTGCCATGGCAAATAACACCCTACGCGAGAGCCCAACGTTCAAACTCCTCGATCTAACATTCACAGGTAACATGAATTGGAACAAATACAAAGAATACATTGCCAAGGCTGCTACAAAGAAAGTGGGCTCCCTCTACCGTGCTAGAAAACCTGTCACACATGACAGTATTCTATATATCAACAAAGCCACCATCCGCCTATGCATGAAGTATTGTTGTCATATCTGGGCTGGTGTACCATCCACTAGCTCAACAATACTTCATGCTTGGGCGGATGGTGGCTTTGTGGAGATATAGGATATTGACAGGTGTGGGAAGTTTACTAGCACGGTATAGAGGGCCTACCTTCTTTGCAGCAGCCTTGATAATGTCTTTAATGTATTTGTTTTAATTGAAAAGACGCCTTATTTTGAATTTGACGCTGGTTTGTTTTGATTCGGCTTACTCCGGTTTTTTACGTATTTCTCCGTTTTTTACGTATTTCTGCGTCGACAAAAGTCGAGGTTGCTTCGTTCAAAAGCTGTGGCAGTACCTTTTTTATTTACCAGTAGCAGATCTACCCGGCATTGCACAGGTTAGAGTGTGGGATAGCATCATATGCAACATCATGGTAGGGAGAGTTTACTTTAACAGCAACCTTGATGCTGTCAGCTAGATATCTTACTCACCGAGCTATTCAGATATATGTTAATATTTCAAAAATCCTATTTAAAATTCAGATGTATGTTAATATTTCAAAAATCCTATTTAAAATTCAGGTATATGTTAATATTTCAAAAATCCTATTTAAAATTTAGATATATGTTAATATTTCAAAAATCCTATTTAAAATTCAGATGTATGTTAATATTTCAAAAATCCTATTTAAAATTCAGATGTATGTTAATATTTCAAAAATCTTATTTAAAATTCATATATATGTTAATATTTCAAAAATCCTATTTAAAATTCGTATGTTAATATTTCAAAAATCTTATTTAAAATTCATATATATGTTAATATTTCAAAAATCCTATTTAAAATTCAGATGTATGTTAATATTTCAAAAATCCTATTTAAAATTCAGATGTATGTTAATATTTCAAAAATCCTATTTAAAATTCAGATGTATGTTAATATTTCAAAAATCTTATTTAAAATTCATATATATGTTAATATTTCAAAAATCCTATTTAAAATTTAGATATATGTTAATATTTCAAAAATCCTATTTAAAATTCAGATGTATGTTAATATTTCAAAAATCTTATTTAAAATTCAGATGTATGTTAATATTTCAAAAATGCTATTTAAAATTCAGATATATGTTAATATTTCAAAAATCCTATTTAAAAGTCAGATATATGTTAATATTTCAAAAATCCTATTTAAAATTCAGATGTATGTTAATATTTCAAAAATGCTATTTAAAATTCAGATGTATATTAATATTTCAAAAATGCTATTTAAAATTCAGATGTATGTTAATATTTCAAAAATGCTATTTAAAATTCAGATATATGTTAATATTTCAAAAATCCTATTTAAAATTCAGATATATGTTAATATTTCAAAAATCCTATTTAAAATTCAGATATATGTTAATATTTCAATAATCCTATTTAAAATTCAGATATATGTTAATATTTCAAAAATCCTATTTAAAATTTAGATATATGTTAATATTTCAAAAATCCTATTTAAAATTCAGATGTATGTTAATATTTCAAAAATCTTATTTAAAATTCAGATGTATGTTAATATTTCAAAAATCCTATTTAAAATTCAGATGTATGTTAATATTTCAAAAATCCTATTTAAAATTCTAGATGTATGTTAATATTTCAAAAATCTTATTTAAAATTCAGATGTATTTTATTATTTCAAAAATCTTATTTAAAATTCAGATGTATGTTAATATTTCAAAAATCCTATTTAAAATTCAGATGTATGTTAATATTTCAAAAATCCTATTTAAAATTCAGATATATGTTAATATTTCAAAAATCCTATTTAAAATTCAGATGTATGTTAATATTTCAAAAATCTAATTTAAAATTCAGATGTATGTTAATATTTCAAAAATCCTATTTAAAATTCAGATGTATGTTAATATTTCAAAAATCCTATTTAAAAATCTATATATATGTTAATATTTCAAAAATCCTATTTAAAAGTCAGATATATGTTAATATTTCAAAAATCCTATTTAAAATTCAGATATATGTTAATATTTCAAAAATCCTATTTAAAATTCAGATATATGTTAATATTTCAAAAATCTTATTTAAAATTCAGATATATGTTAATATTTCAAAAATCTTATTTAAAATTCAGATATATGTTAATATTTCAAAAATCTTATTTAAAATTCAGATATATGTTAATATTTCAAAAATCATATTTAAAATTCAGATATATGTTAATATTTCAAAAATCTTATTTAAAATTAAGATATATGTTAATATTTCAAAAATCTTATTTAAAATTCAGATATATGTTAATATTTCAAAAATCTTATTTAAAATTCAGATATATGTTAATATTTCAAAAATCCTTTTTAAAAAAATAATTGACTAGAAAACATTGTTTCTCCTGTCTGTGTTAAATTAAGTTATCGGATCTCATCTGTGTCTGTGTTTTTCGCGGTTATAGGTAACTTTGATAAATTCACATTGAGTCATTTTGTTTTCAAATTACTATTTGTTGAACTCACCCCTCGGGCGCTGGCTTTTCAAACCCCACTTTCCCGACCCGACCTTGGGTCACATCTTACTTGTGGGAGTAAGATAAAACTGGACTTGTGCCTAACTCCTGGAGAGGAGTAAATCAATACTATTTGTTGAACTTATAAATAAAACAAAAGAATTTTAAATCAATGTTGTCTAAGATCTTATATTTAAACACATTTTAAACAGGGTTTATCGGTATTCGGGCTGGAATCAAAGTGTAGTATCTCTTCTCTCCCTATTTTTTTTTTTACTAACGAATCACCACTTATCAAAGGCCCCAAAACCACTCAAAAATAAGGGTTAATGAGTTTATGAGATGGACAGTGAGACAACACCGTGATGATTGGTAACGATAGTTGAAATTGGGCAACATTTGATTAACTAAGAGGACGGCTCAACAAGAATTTGTTTACATTGGACTTAAAAACGACTATGTTGTAGTAAGGTGGGAAGCAGCCCTGCGGTACGGTGTTCCAGATACTTGATTTCGTATGGAAATTGGTCAGAATTTAATTATTTAAGACGACTGCTCAACAAGAATTTTTTTTATATTGGACTTGAAAACGACTATGTTGTAGTCAGCTGTGAAGCAGTCCTGTTGTATTGTGTTTCAAAGACGAGTAATTCTAGGAAATAAACTTTTCTCATGGAAGATCCGTTTTGTTTTATGTACACAGGGGGAGAAAATAAATTATTGACAGTGGTTGTAGCTAGAAGATTTTTTTACAGGAGGACCATAGATTTGAACTCAGTCGACCACCTACCACGAAAATAACGATAGAGCAGAGCGAGACTAGCAACATCTCTTCTGTGAGAAAGTGGATGTAGGGAAGAAAAGAGGTCCTTCTAGACTGGGGCAATTTTAATTTCAGTTCCAACCTAGAGTGTCTCTTTATGGGAAGCATTTACCTCACATTAAAAACCGATTAGGTTAGGGTTAAGGTAATGGTTTATCTAAACCTACCCTCGACGTGAGGCAAGTATATAGGGATTTATCATGGATTATTTTGAATCTAAGTTACAGATATATATGTTTATAGTCGGGCAACGCCGAGTAAATACAGCTAGTTTTTAATATTTATTATCTGATAAAAAAAATTGTGGTCAAATAGAAAATCCCTCTCCCCCATGGCTGCCAAATATGAAATCGAAAATTTCAACCTAAAACAAATTCTGCATTATATTTTTTTCTCATTTCTTTTCCAAATAATAATGTTGGCCTTGTGGTCAAGATCAAAGTGTAGTATATGTTCCGATGCATACTACACCATATAGACCGGTGTTGTCTTGGCCTTCAGGTCTTGATTTACGCCGATTTGTGGGTTTGTCCTGTGCAGTTATAGGAGGTCCACCCTCCCAGGCTTTGGCTCCCCTCTTTGGGGAGGAGTAAGTTTATTGCTTACTGCCTGAGGCGCCCCTACCGGGGAATGCCGACGGAGCTGCCCAGACATTTTTTTGTAGGCCAGAGTGCTCACCTTTTCGGGCGCTGGCCTTTATAATCCCACTTTCCCGACCTTGTGTCACATCTTACTATGTGGGAGGAAGATAAACAGAAATAATTTATTTTAAACAATTTGTTTAATTATTAACAGATAATAAATTAAACTGTTTTTTTTTTTATTTTGTTTTATTAAAAAAAATTTATTAAATAATTTTATAATATTAATTATTAGTCAAATATAATTATACAACACAACAATTATTTATAAAAAATAAATTTAGACTATTGTTTTATAAATGTGAATTTTATCTTAATACAATTTAAATATTTTACTGATTTACAATTTTTATAGCCTTACAAATTAAACATAATAGTATCGAATACGGAATTATGCCGATTAAAATGTCGAAGCGGCAAAAAGATATATTTTGTTTTATTTACACCGGTGGAAATTTCTGATTTCAAATTTGGCGGCCATGATGGAGTGGGAATTTTTATTTAACCAAAATTGTGAATTGGAATGACAGCAAAAAGAATAAAATTTTTAAAAAACACAAGTTTCAATAAATGTCTATTTAATTTCAGTGTTGGGAGTGGAATATGAAGGCAATTTCTCGTTATTTGAATTCATAACAAAAGACACAATTTTTTTTATTTCGTTGTTGTTGTTGTATTGGTGGTTGTTTTATTCGGAAAGCTTTTAATAGAAAGTTCAACTCAAGCGATTTCATTTTTCACGCGGGAACTGCAATGTTTACTTTCGCGTGTTAAGCTGCCGATACGATCTGTCGTGGGTCGCCACAATTGTGTTCATTCATTCGTTTATTTTGATATATTTTCTTTCATTTGTCTTCTATCCCGCCCCGTGTTTTAACAGGGTTCGCAGTTTTAAGTATTTGGACCAGCGTCAAGCGGGTAAACTAGCCCGTATCGCAAACGGGTTGGAAGTGGTTTTTGGACAACGTGGCTTTCGAGAGATACTTCAGGCGTAAAGCTCCTTTCTTTATTGGATGTTTGCCGATGATAAAAGATCAAACGGTTTGATCCATCAGGAAGGCGCGAGGATTACCATAAAAGGGTTACGGTTAGGGTCAGAGTTAGGGTTACGGTTAGGGTTAGGGTTTAGGGTTTAGGGTTTACAATAAAAACTTACCGATTGTAGAACAATGTAGCTTTTCTTTCAGAAAGAAAAGGGAAGGAAGAAAATGATTAAAGTGCAAGGGAAGGAAGAAAATGATTAAAGTGCATTAATTATTTAATATAAAACGTCATATTTGCCAGACGACGCGTTCAAACACGTGTTTTTGTGTGTTTGTTTGTTTTATGGAAATCGCTCCGGACAAGGCATGAAGCCACTTGATGTAAGAATCTAATAAAAACAAGACAGGAGATGCCTATTGGCCTTAGTCTTCTAAAGACCAAAGCAGAAAAGTAGGAGGAAAACAATTGTCAGAGAGAGAGAGAGAGAGGGGGGGGAGAGAGATGTCCACAAGTCTGCAGTTCTTGACGGACGGACGGACGGACGGACGGACGGACACACGGACGGACGGAAATGCCTCAAAACATAGTTCTCCCGATTTTATAAATCGGGGGACCAATTAAACTCGTCCTGTAACGTGTATTCTTTTTTTTTTGTACGGAAATCGCCCCAGACAAAGCATGAAGCCACTTAATCTAACAAGAACGAAATATGATTATCGCAAAGACAGGAGATGCCTATTAGCCTTAGTCTTGAACAGACCAATACTATAACTAGGAAGAAAACAGTCAGCAGGAAGAGAGTTCCACAAGCATGCGGTTCTTGGACATAAGCTACTGGAATAGGAAGCTGTATTACAATGATGTATCAAAACAGCGAATTGATGAAGACCACTAGACCAACGAGT
>OY744534.1:6055977-6063477 GCA_963556195.1 Sepiola atlantica | reverse complement strand
TATATATATATATATATATATATATATATATATATATATATTATTTATTACAATACATGTATTAGCATATACTATCAGTGCTTTTTTTATTTTGCGGTCTTTTTAAAAGATTCAACTCGATGATTGTCAATCAGTAACAACAGAGCATATATAAGTCAGGTTCATTTTATATTCCAATAACCATGTTTTTCTTTATTTTTTTCTTTAAAAATGTAGAAAAAATATAAATAAAAATAAAAACTAAAAACATAGTTTTTGGTGTATCAAATGAACCTGTATTTTATGTATCCACATGACCAGATCCTTTGACACCCACCCTTATCGTTCGATCACTCATTGGCAGAATAGAACGTTTATAAAAGAAGGTACATTTTCATTATGGAGCGCTGAAAAAGAGCCGCTCCTTTTTTATAGAAGTTTGAGCTGGAGCGGCTCCTTTTTTAAAATGGGGAGCGTGAGAGGAGCCAGCTCCAATTTTGGCCGTTAGGGCAGGAGCGGAGCAGCTCCAAAAGTAGTGGAGCGCGTAAAACCCTGTATATACCATTTCAATATTATTGAAGCGTTAGTAATTACCAATTCTCGACCTAGCTTGTGTAGACAAAAGATTTTGAAGCATCAGTTGGGGATCTTTAATGATTCAAATTAACAATAACGTTGAGAGATTTACGTTTCTTTTTGTTGTTTTTTTCTCTCTCAATCGTTTTCTCCAACTTAAACATGTTTTCCCTTATATCTCATTCGATTTTCTTAGTTTTTAATTCATCATTTTGACGTTTCCTTGTAGAGGGTCAGACGATAAGGCTTTATGGAAAATTTTAGCAATTTTCTTTTTTTTCCTCTGAAATGTACTTATATATATATATATATATATATATATATATATATATATATATATATATATATATATATATTATTTCATGTATCCACATAAAATGTTATACGGAAATATATTTTATGTATTAATTTCCAGTATTTAGAAAATGGTGCAGTTTTATATCTCTTTAAATATCCTAACGTCCTGAGCATCGCCGGAATGAATGCTGCCTTTCCTTTTCTAATTATAGTATCATTTTTTAGTATGTTTTATTCTATACAAACGAACTTTGTTTACCTTTTTACCAGGTGTGAACCTCCATTTAATCGGCTATCACCTAGCATAATTTGTATTTTCTTTTTCCTTTTTAGCATTATTTTTATGCTCAAAATATTTTCTATTCTGTAATTTTATCAATTTTCTTTCCACGTAACATACGAATCCCGAGAGACAGTATACTTTATATTCCATAATAAATGCCAGTATACTGAAATCATATGCCTTTAATAAGGTTAAGATGAAAATTCGTATAAACTAAATGTACAAAAGCAAGGAAATTCCCAAATGTCATTAAGGGTATGACTACATATCAACCAAACCATTCCATTATCACATCACTACAGTATAAATCTCTATGCACGAGTGGATGAAGTGTGTGAGGTGCGCTGAAGAAAAATTCCTACCAGTAAAATACATAGCCCTGTTGTGCTCGCATACCCTTAATGAAAATAAAAGTGTAAAAATTTGGGAACATTTGTAAAGGCTATGCCTCAATACAATGATCATGTTTAAGGTTTTGGGGAATTTTCTGGAAAACTAAGGTATATGGTAAACTGAAATTAAACTGAAATTAAAATGCCATCAACTAGACCCTAGAAGCTCTATCTCTGCCGAAAATCAGCTGAATCCATCAAATAGTTGATGAGATACAGGGTGGCACATACGTACGTACGTGCGTACGTACACACAGATAGCATGATTTAATGATTGAACTTTCTGGATCTCTGGGTTGCCTTGACTAATGATGCTGAAATTCTACACACTCATAGAACCTATCAAATAAAAATTGTGTGCAAAGTTTTAACTAATTTGGTTTATTGGTTTTTGAGTTATGATTGATCAAAGAAATGAGATTTCCAGCATAGGCCATTTTTGAAGTCTATTAAGGGATAGAGCGCTCTCGCGCCTCCCTTGATTTATTTATTTAGAGTTGTAGTAATTTAATTGTTTTTAAAACTACAAATATTCTCTGTCTTTTAACCATAAAATTATCATCACTTAAGTATTCTTAAAATTAATAGAAAGAACGCCGATTTGTTTAATGTATTCATTTGAAATTGTATTATTGGACGACACCATTTGCTTTTGGAACGATCCATTTTAAAATGGGTCAAGTCTGATATGCTATATTTAAGAAACATAATATTAATCACAAATATTTGCTGATTGGACGATCTCGTGTTTCGTGTGTGTGAAAGGTGATAACGTATGTACGAACATAAAAATCCTTAGTGTATTATTATATAGATGTTAATAATGTGTATGTGTTCTTATTTTACGTGTGTCTGTGTTTCTTGGATAATTCCTAAGTCCCTTCAGAAAATCTGATAAAATAAGCGCAAAAAAGAGGGCGAAATAAAAGAAAGGTCAACGTTGCTGATTTGCTCAAATGTGAGGCTAGCAAGCTGCAAATCACTTAAAGAGCTTTGAAAAGCAGAGCCATTGCAGAAGGGGATGGATTCTTCGTATTGTGCTTTGCGTTGGTAGGTATTCTCCGCCCCTCTACTTTGGATGTAAAAGCTGGAATCCCTCCGTACTTAGGAGAATTTCCGGGTTTGGCTAATTCGTTTTGTTTTTGAGTTTTCATCTATCTGCTCTTTCGTTTATCGTCTTAAAATCAGATTTTGAGGCGCTGAACTCGCAATGCTTAGACCGGATTTCTTTCTGGTAAAAATGGCTTGGCATCATCCATTGAAAGATATAAACAGGGTTGAGAGCCTCTGTACACACACGCACATACACACATACACCCCCCACACATACAGACATATATATATATATATATATATATATATATATATATATATATATATATATATATATAGCACTAGATGAAGTGAAGTAATAAAATAAGGTGCGAATCAAATTTTATTAGAATTCAATGTTCAGGCAAAGTAATTGAAAGTCCTTAACTCATGAGTTTTCATAGAAAATTCTTCTCCTCAGAGGACCATTACCGCAATGACACTACTGCAGGTAATAAAATTAAACTTTGAAAACATATAAAAAAATATATATAAAAATACATAAAAGTATATAAAAATCAAATATATCGGCCCAAAACATACTTTTTTTTTAAACCTATACAGTTCATCCAAGTCATAAAGTTTAAAACATATTCAGGAAATATATCAAAGAGGTTGATTGAAAAAACAATCCAGGTGACAAGAGTTTCTTTTTGGATTCGTTACGCTGTTTACTTTGCTTGTGGGAGCTTGATTACCTTCGAATATAATTTTCGTCATTGGAGTAATTTTATCGGACCCGGAAGTAAAAATGGCCGAATACATCAGGTCAGTTTAATTTATTCGAATTGGTTTTAGCGGAGCTTGCATCTAACCAGGTAAGACCCCTGAATTTTGAACATTATAATATTCAACACAAAGTGAGTTTTTTTAATTTTTCATATGATTTGTTTTTTTTCTATCGTTTTATTAATTTGCATACACCTTGGATACATTTTTCACTGTCATTTACTGCATCGATAGCAAACAAATTTCCCGCCTGGATAACTTTTTCGTTTTTGGACTACCATTCACCACATGGATTATTATAAATCGTACAATCTCCCCCTGTCTCGATATACACACACACATATATATATATATATATATACATATATATATATATATATATATATATATATATATATATATATATATATATATATATATATATATATTAAATATGTTGTCATCTTCTTTCCCTCTCAATATACGCTTTCCGTTATAAATTGTTCAATTTCCACCTCTCTCCATATATGTATTAAATGGTGAGTGTGAATTTCTCTTTTTTCATTTTAAAACATGTAATCCTCTAGTTTGGGTGCTTGAAAAATTATTATTATTATTATTATTATTATTATTATTATTATTATTATTATTATTATTATTATTATTATTATTATATGCACACATACTGAAAGATAACAGAAATATATATTGTGTTTATATATTTTGAAATATATATATATATATATATATATATATGTGTGTGTGTTATCTTTCAGTATGTGTGCATTACTTTACGTGTATAAGCGTTATTCTTTCTTCTTCTTTCACCCCTCACTCTTATTTATTTCCTGTCTTTCTTTTTCTTCGCTTGGCACGGAGATTATTACGCGCCAAATCTGTTCTGTACGCTCTCGCACAGGCGGCTTAGTCGAAACGTTCCCGTTTCGCTGTGCTCGCCGAGGCGACCGCGCAGGCGCACAGCTGTGAGCGCCTAAAGAGGAAGTTGATATCCGGGACGTGTTATAATAATCAATGACAATCGAAAAGTCAGAATGAAGAAAGACGCCGAGGAGACGAAGTGTGGGGGGGGGGGGAGTTATGTGACAGACGAAAAGACGCAGATGCAGAAGAATGTAATCTCAAAGAAAATGACGTACACAACTTCCCCATTCGATTATCCTTTTAACGTTGATAAGAATATTCGTACGGGTTATAAGCTCGGAGATAAGTCGAAATATACTTACGTGAGTATGCGAGTAGAAAGTGGTGTAGTAGTTAACGGCGCGAGCTGTGAGCTGGGTAGTACGTGTTCAATGGATCAACCCGATGACCTGAATAGAGATTTATTTAGCAGCAACGTTTAAAATAGTCACCCTGGCAACAAGGGTTTTGATTGGATGACGGAAATTGACTTATTCAACAGCAACGTTTAAAATAGTCACCCTGGCAACAAACCCCTTGATTAGATGACGAAAATAGACTTATTCAGCACCAACTTTAAAATAGTCACCCTGGCAACCAGGGTTTAGATTGGATGATGGAATTTGACTTATTAAGCAGCAACGTTTAAAATAGTCACCGTGGCAACAAGGGTCTTGATTAGATTACGTAAATAGACTTATTCAGCAGCAACGTTTAAAATAGTCACCCTGGCAACAAGGGTCTGGATTAGATTACGTAAATGGACTTATTCAGCAGCAACGTTTAAAATAGTCACCCTGGCAACAATGATTTTGATTGGATGACGGAAATAGACTTATTCAACAGCAACGTTTAAAATAGTAACCCTGGCAATAAACCCCTTGATTAGATGACGAAAATAGACTTATTCAGCACCAACTTTAAAATAGTCACCCTGACAACCAGGGTTTAGATTGGATGACGGAAATTGACTTATTAAGCAGCAACGTTTAAAATAGTCACCGTGGCAACAAGGGTCTTGATTAGATTACGTAAATAGACTTATTCAGCAGCAACGTTTAAAATAGTCACCCTGGCAACAAGGGTCTTGATTTAATTAAGTAAATAGAGATTATTCAACAGCAGCGTTTATGATAAATAAATAAATTAAAAATTTCCTAAAATTATGTTTTGTTATAAAATTTATAATTTATTGATTTATTTTTTGCTGCGAGACTGGTTTGTTACAACCCTACTCTCTGGCATCGATTTTGACGAATTCTCCACATAGGCGGACTTTTCTTTTGTGTCTATTTTAGGCAAAGGGAAGATTTTACCCGAAATATCAAATGATCCTGAATCATCATCCAGACTGTTGTGAAGTTGTCCAACAGTAAAAAATAATTAAAGGAAGTCAAGTCGAGGGTTGGTTTAACAAGTGTATTAACAAAGTAAGAAAGTGACTAGCACTTGGCTAGACAGTTACAAGACTGTGCTTTGTCTTCTCTGTGTCTCTGCTGACTCGCACTATTTATAGTGACAACCGGTGTTGTTTCTCCTGTGTAAGAACGGCCGATGTAACAGAGACAAAACACACAGCCGACACAACACTTACTGTTATTTAAGATTGTAAAGAAATTACAATAGTTAGTCATACCCTTCGATTTATTATTTTTGTTTTTTTTCAGCTTCTCATCAATCCGGCACTCTGCATTGCCCCCAGCCTTCTTAATATATATATATATATATATATATATATATATATATAGGGTGGGCCAAAATAAGGGTCCTATCTTTAAATTTGAATAACTTGAATTTGAATAACTTCCACAAAATAAAAGTTAAACTCACCAAACTTTATGTGTGTGTAAACTGACCCTTCCGAGATTTTTTGAAATAAACAAAACAAATTTTAGCCGAAAAACACTTCTTAAAACTTACAAAAACTAAAGTATTGTTTTTTACACTGTTTTGAGTTTTTTAAGCAAAAATAATGTTTTCTAAATGAGGGTACGTTCCTTAGGGCTAATACGGCTTATGCTTGCTTCGGAAGGGGTCCTTTACTTATTCTAAAAAAAAAAAATTTAAAAAAATCAATAAATAAAAAAGTTATGAATTTTTAAAAATAGGACCCTTATTTTTGCCCACCCTGTATATATGTATGTGTACATCTAATTACATAAACAATATTATAGCCTTACGCCAATCAACCAACGTTTCAGTGCGTATTAACGCATCTTGTCTAAGGCACAGCTAAATTAAATTCGAAATCAAAAGTGAGAAATTCGTAGTCTCGCTTTGGAAGATATCAAACCAAGGTCAGATTTTAAGCGTGAAAGTGGGGAGGGGGGCAAAGAAGCTTGTTAGGATTGACAAGCCGATAAGGTTACACTTTTGTTAACTGTAGGTCAACGGTTTGCACTTGATCATCGGCTCAACGCCACGTAGGCCGGAGAATTCTCCGCTCATTAAGCAACCAGAGTGAGAGATAATATACGTATTTCTATTTAAAAAACGCTACATAAATTTAGTCCCCAATATTTAGAGTTATCGTCTTCGTATATATATATATATATATATATATATATATATATATATATATATATATATGTATATATATCTATTAATAATGGAGTTTATGTATCTGTCTGTCTGTCTGTCTGTCTGTCTGAAGCCGAAACTCCAGTATGACTATTTAACTGAAATTAATCTTTTTGAAATTCTTTATATACTGTCACTAAAAGTCGCTTAGACACCAGATGGGTTTTGCCATTAACATAAGTCATTCCATTAAACCTTCAATTAAATTAATATTTACAAATATACACTTATAACTGCTATTATCAAATTTACATATGTATTTACAATATTTTCCGATAAGGTTATATTAATAAACATTATTCATATAATTAATTAAAGACATTTTCATCATAACCGGCGTATTTTCTAAACCATTTCAACGCGAGTACTGTTAAAATTGCAAAGTCATTAAGTGTTTAATAAGTGGTGTCCTCCCTCCCTCCGGTAATTAAATATGGCGATCTGATTAAGCAGCCGAGTGGCTTTTTAATCAGTAGTGTCCTCCCTCCCTCCGGTAATTATATATGGCGATCTGATTAAGCAGACGATTGGCTTTTTAATCAGTAGTGTCCTCCCTCCCTCCGGTAATTAAATATGGCGATCTGATTAAGCAGCCGATTGGCTGTTTAATCAGTAGTGTCCTCCCTCCCTCCGGTAATTAAATATGGCGATCTGATTAAGCAGCCGATTGGC
>OY744534.1:6023477-6048477 GCA_963556195.1 Sepiola atlantica | reverse complement strand
AGTGCTTTATCATACTTATGAGCCCTATGCTAAAGATAATTCCTACCCCCTTTATGTCAACCCACTATCTAACCACCCTAGATCTGTAAGTAAACACATCCCTGAATCAATTAGTCGAAGGATTAGCAACAACTCCTCAAATATAGATATATTCAATAAACACAAGAACTTTTATGATAAAGCACTAAAGGAGAGTGGATATAAAAATACCAAAATAGAGTATATTCCAATTACACAAAATAAGCCTAGTAGGAACAAAAATAGAAATAGGAAATTATCTGGTATACACCTCCATTTAACAATTCAACTAAAACCTAATTAGGGAATAAATTCCTGAACTTAATAAACACACATTTCCACAATAACAACATACTCCATAAAATTTTTAATAAGAATACACTAAAACTCAGCTATTGTTGTGGAGACAACCTGGAAAAAATCATAAAAAAGCACAACATGAAAATACTAAACACCTCAGTAACCTCAAATCCTAGAAGAACATGTAACTGTACTAACAAATCAAACTGCCCCCTAAACCAAAAGTGCCTATCAACCCAAGTGGTCTATGAGGCATCTCTCTCCTCAACCGAAAACCCATCCCAGACTAACTATTATATTGGTCTGCCAGGTAACAATTTCAAGAAAAGATTCTACAACCATAAACTCTCCTTCAACAACCCTGACCATCCTGGCCAAACTGGACTATCACTACACTACCACAAAATAAAAACAAAAAAAGAAACTCCCATAATAAAGTGGAAAATCTTGAAAAAATCTAGCACCTGCAAATCAATGAACTCACCATGTAGATTATGTTTGAATGAAAAATTAGAAATTATCCGTTTTAAAGACAGAAATAAACTCCTAAATAGAAAACAAGAGACGTCTATCAACTGTAAACATAGTAGACTCTACCTCCTTAGCAACCCACATACCCCACCTTCACCCCACACCAACCCCCCACATATTTAAACATGAAAAAATTTAGAAATTAATCATTACATTAACCCCCCCCCCCATTATACACTACTTCAAAACACATTACAACCACCTACCCACCCACCCGAATTTACCACCCAACCTTACCCCCAACAAGTCTCGATGAATCTATAGATATATAACCACCCCACTAAACCATCAAATCTCTAAGTATTACCTAAAATTCTCAGCCTCAAAAGCCTCTCAGTCATACTACCAATTCTACCAAAATCATCTCCCACCTAAACCCATAACTGTGATAGCTATTAACGCTGATACCAATTAGATTAATCTAATCTCAATTACTTAATGCTTCGATTACTATATTGAACACTTAATTATTGACTGGTGCCTAGTCTTGATTATTGGTAGTAGAACTATAAAAACTTACCATCACTTGTAGACATTTTTCGCCTAATGACTCCACAAATAACAGGATTATAATAATTATCATTATTATTACTTCTACTACTACTACTACTATTATTATTATTATTATTATTATTATTATTATTATTATTATTATTATTATTATTATTATTGATACTATTGTCACTGCGACTATCGTAGGTACTATTGGCTTTATTATTATTATTGTTATTATAATTGTTTTTATTAATACTAAAGATAGTAACACCATCAAACTTCTTTTATATAGTAATTCCACTAGTATTAATTTTAGTATAATATAATTACAATTAACAAATATTATCACAACAAAATTCACTACCGTTACTGAGCTCATTGTAAAATCCATAAATAATTATATTGAAATAGAATGCAAAAGTAGCAATTAATACCCTAAATTAAAATTATCAAACATTTTTATCTACACGATAATCACCTATTACAACAGAAATGACAGTTATACTTTTATAATTTTATTCTCATTATTAAATTAAACCCACCCGGCCCTCTGAGGTTGAAATTGAGGTCACGATGGCCCAGACACTAGATATCACCCCACTCAACTTTCTGAAATATTACCTGTTGGGGTCTCCCCCCCTTTCCTGTCCTCGCTATAGGCTGAGCCCCATCCCCGCCCCCTCCCTCTTATGCATCTTCAATTTCCGGTTGAGGTTGAATTTAAAATTTTAGGCAGTGATTCTGTTAACGCTTGAAGAGTTGGCTTTCATTATGAATGCTAACCAAACAACATATATATATTGTCGCAATAATGGAATAATAAAATCCCCAACAAATATATATATATATATATATATATATATATATATATATATATACATACATATTTATATATATATATATATATATATATATATATATAGCAATAGATGATGTGAAAGAATAAAATAAGGTGCGAATCAAATTTTATTACAATTCAAAGTTCAAGCAAAGTACTTTAAAGGCCTTAACTCATGAGTTTTCAAAGAAAATCTTCCCATGAGAAGACCATTACCGCAATGACATTACTGCGGGTAATAAAATTAAACTTTGAAAATATATAAAAATATATATAAAAATACATAAAAGTATATAAAACATCAAATATATCGGCCCAAAACATACTTTTTTGTTAAAACTTTTACAGTGCATCCAAGTCATAAAGTTTAAAACATAGTCAGGAAAGATATCAAAGATGTTGATTGAAAAATAATCCAGGTGGTGAATGGTAGTTCAAAACCGAACAAGTTATCCTGGCGGGAAATTTGTTTGCTATCGATGCAGTAGATGACAGTTAAAAGTGTATTCAGGGTGTATGCAAATTAATAAAACGATAGAAAAACCAAAATCCTATGAAAAGTTCAGAAAACTCACTTGGTGTTGAATATTATAATGTCGAATTAAGGGTTCTTATGAGCTGATGCATTTTGAGGAGACTGCAAAGTAAAAGGGCACTGATAGTATATGCTAATATATATATGTTCATTTATAATAATTATATATATATATATATATATATATATATATATATATATATATATATATATATATATAGAGAGAGAGAGAGAGAGAGAGAGAGAGAGAGAGAGAGAGAGAGAGAGAGAGAGAGAGAGAATAAATCTTGCGTACCATTCAACATCGCCAGGTCAACTGTATGCCATCAAATCCTGGAAAGTAAAAAAGAAACATAAACATAAAAATAAAAATAAATATGCGTTTTATTTATAGACTTTTTATAGGCTTTTTATAGTCTTTTTATAGGCTTTTTATAGGCTTTTTATAGGATTTTTATAGGATTCGCGATATTTTACTTTCATAGTATTTTCATACGTCCTCTCATCCATGAAAATATTAGTCGCTCCGGCAAACAGTCTGTCACGCTTCAGGTTCGGCATATGATTTTTATTTTTAAACGCACAGGGCGAATAGATGCATCTTATTTTAAATGGGTCTAATAATCTATATTATATGATCTTCGATTTTCACACTTATGTGTTACGTAATGTTCCAGTTGGTCTGTCAAGCTCATGTTTTAAATAGTATTTATGTTGGTCTGTCAAGCTCATGTTTTCAATAGTATTCATGTTGGCTTATCAAGCTTATCTTTCAAATAGTATTTCTGTTGGTCTGTCAAGCTTATGTTTTAAATAGTATTTCTGTTGGTCTGTCAAGCTTATGTTTTAAATAGTATTTCTGTTGGTCTGTCAAGCTTATGTTTTAAATAGTATTTCTGTTGGTCTGTCAAGCTCATGTTTTCAATAGTATTCATGTTGGCTTATCAAGCTTATCTTTCAAATAGTATTTCTGTTGGTCTGTCAAGCTTATGTTTTCAATAGTATTTCTGTTGGTCTGTCAAGCTTATGTTTTAAATAGTATTTCTGTTGGTCTGTCAAGCTTATGTTTTAAATAGTATTTCTGTTGGTCTGTCAAGCTCATGTTTTCAATAGTATTCATGTTGGCTTATCAAGCTTATGTTTCAAATAGTATTTATGTTGGTCTGTCAAGCTTATGTTTTAAATAGTATTTCTGTTGGTCTGTCAAGCTTATGTTTTCAATAGTATTTCTGTTGGTCTGTCAAGCTCATGTTTTCAATAGTATTCATGTTGGCTTATCAAGCTTATGTTTCAAATAGTATTTCTGTTGGTCTGTCAAGCTTATGTTTCAAATAGTATTTCTGTTGGTCTGTCAAGCTTATGTTTCAAATAGTATTTCTGTTGGTCTGTCAAGCTTATGTTTCAAATAGTATTTCTGTTGGTCTGTCAAGCTTATGTTTCAAATAGTATTTCTGTTGGTCTGTCAAGCTTATGTTTCAAATAGTATTTCTGTTGGTCTGTCAAGCTTATGTTTCAAATAGTATTTCTGTTGGTCTGTCAAGCTCATGTTTTAAATAGGAGTTCAGTTAGTCTGTCAAGCTTATGTTTCAAATTTTCTGTTGGTCTGTCAAGCCTATGTTTGAAATAATGTTTCGGTTGGTCTGTCAACCTTAAATTTGAAATGGCATTTTAATCCTTTAATCTCGCAATTAAATGAACGCTTTTTATATCTTGACATCGTTTTAAGAGGACGTGTTAGTCAGTCTGTCATGTTAGAATTTAAAATAGCATCTTCCTTGGTCTGTAATTATTTACGTTTGAAATAGACTTCTCGTTGGTCTGTCACACATACATTCGCGCAGATTAAGCGGACGCATCTTAAAAACCAGGTTCTTATTTATTCGGGTGGAAGATGTTCTTCGTTTAATTCGTTCGCGCACAAAGGTCGCCATTTTTTTATTTTTTCACGTACAAGTTATTTCTTCATCTCTGCGTCTTCGTTCGGATTTGTTGACTCGGAGGAAGGACGACTCGTCTTGTCAATTAAGCCCCATTGTTGTCACTAATGTTGCTGCCTATTGTTGTCATCCTTTTCTTTACACACTTATATATACTTTATATATATATATATATATATATAGTAAGCAATGAAAATATATATGGCAATCAAACTACACAGAGGCTCCCGTGTTTCATCCCCGGGGCGAATCGTCAGGCTAAATGCATGGAGTTATTTTTGTCAGGTGTTTTTATATACGTGGCTTGCTAGTTAACCAATCAGATTCTTTGTTGTTCCCTCAGCCAATCGTTGGGCTTCCCTCGAACAAAGGCATTGTTGGTGACGCTCCTATTTTTATTAACAATGGATTTTCCTATATCCTGTTTCCTTTGTTTTGTCAATACAGTGGGCGAGTTTATTTTAACACGTGGTTTCTTGTATTTCTATTTAAGGTTTTAAATTTTAACTAATTCAGTTTTTTATTAATTTATTTATTTATTTTTATTTATTTATTTATTATATATCATCCTAAGGTAAATTTATTTCTGTGTAAACAGCTGTTTGCTATTTCACTTCTAGAGTTTAATAGGTTTCGGGGATCATTAAAATTTAGAATTTCATATTTTTCATTCAGGCATAATCTACACAGGTCGTCTAAGTTTCTACATGTACTGGCCTGTCTTACTATTTTCCATTCAATTATTGGTGAGTGTCCATTTTCTTTGAGCTCCCAATAATGGTTAGCTGGTGCTGTTTTATATATATATATATATATATATATAAATATATATATATATATATATTTATATACATATATATATATATATATATATATATATATATATATATATATATGTATATACATATATATATACATATATATAGATATATACATATGTATATACATATATATATACATATATATATATATATATATATATATATCTGAAAATTCACACATTAGAAGCGTTGGCGAAATGGCAAAGATAAAGAGAATATTTTTTTTATATAATATTTAGAAAACCTTCACAACGCAGATTATTGTTTTTAAAAATAAATTATTTATTTATCTTAAAAACATTTTTTTTTAACTTGAGCGCTTTCGGTAATAATATTACCATCTTCAGAAGAATAAGCATATTTTTCCTCTTTTTTTTCTTCAATTTTTTCCTCCCGACTGAGACAAGCAGTAAGGATGAATTCGTCTCGATGTTATGGACGAAATGTGTATAAGTCGTGTGTATCACGTGGTACGTGGAAAGTTATTTGAAAATTCACACATTAGAAGCGTATATATATCTATCTATATATATATATATATATATATATATATATATATATATATATATATATATATATATATATTATTTTGGTACAGAAAAATAAGTACAACATTCGTACCGTCTGTTTCAAGCACATAAAGACTTACCCATCCGGCTCTCATCAGCTTCTGTTGTCATCTGTTTCAAAAATGTGAAGTCACGTGTCACTCTTTTCAAATCTTCTCCGGTATTAATCTCAACTGCTACAAAGGGAGTGACACGTGACTTCACTTTTCCGAAATAAATGACAACAGAAGCTGAAGAGAGCCTGATGGCTAAGTCATTCTGTGCTTGAAACCAACGGTGCGAATGTTGTACTCATTTTTCTGTACCAAAATAAATAAATATTACGCTCTTAATTTTTAATTTTTAACTTTAATTCCTAATTAATCGAGCACTCTGCTGAGATTTTTCCTGCTATATTACAAAGAAGTTATATATATATATATATATATATATATATATATATATATATATATATATATATATATATATATATATATATATATATATATATATATATTAGTACTTGTATTGTTGTTGTTTTCGAGATGTTTATCCAATGAAACTCCAGGGGTTATACAATAGTGCTTAATAATAATTACAGCTGTATAAATTCCTTTTTGTATATAAACATTATTTGCTACCTATGTGCACACATGCCTCAGCTGCGATTTCATTCGAAAGCCAGATTCATCGTTCCATTTTAACAAACTGAAGTCTTAGCTTGAATAGTTTAGTTTGTAAAATGGCCCGATGAAGCTAGATTTCCAATAAAACCATAGCTGAAACATTCAAAGAAGATATATATATATATATATATATATATATATATATATATATATATATATATATATATATATATATGTATGTATGTATTTATATATATGTATATATATATATATATATATATATATATATATATATATATATACAGGGTGATTCATAAGTCACTTCACTTAGCTATTTAAAATGATTATCATATGAAGCAGAAACATACTATGAACTTTTGATAATTGTTATCTTACTCTCTAATTACTGCTATTTGTTATTTTAAATTTGTTCGTTTATATATTTGTTTCTATATATATATTTATTTCATAATCAATCAAATATGCTACAAAGAGTCGTAAATTCCTTGCAAAATAAAATGGAGCTATGCATGCAGAACGAAGGTGGAAATTTTGAAAATTTGCTGTAATTTTAAACTCCCATAAATGAATTTGTTGAATAAACTTTCTGTTTTGTATTCCCGTACTTTTTAACTTTAGAATTTCAAAAATAAATAGCTAAGTGACTTATGAATCAGCCTGTATATATATATATATATATATAGAGAGAGAGAGAGAGAGAGAGAGAGAGAGTGAGAGAAAGAGAAAGAGAGAGAGAAGGATATTTATATTTATATATATATATATATATATATATATATATATATATATATATATATATATATAAAGAGAGAAGGATTTATATAGATATAAATATAGATATTGATATAGATACATACATATACATATAGATGCATATATAAATAAAGAGAGAAGGATAAAAAGGATATATATATATATATATATATATATATATATATATATATATATATATATATATATATAAATATGGTGGCCCTAAGTAGGTTTACAGTTATCATTTAATATTTGAAGTTTTTTAACTAGATTATTCGAAAAACTTTAAATAGGTTAAATATTTATTTAGATTCTACACCAGAACAGCGGGAAATTCATTATACCTGTTAACATAAAAAAATAATTTTATATTGCTTTAATTAGCAAGTAACTTCAACCATATAAAAAATAGTTTAATAACTGTAAACCTACTTTTGGGCCACCCTGTATATATATTCTGTATTTAGGCAGCATTTTCTCATTTATGCAAACATTATTAAAAATAACAGAATGAATAAGTCTGTAATAGAGCTTTCGTCAGTCTGTCAAGCTCAATTTTTAAATACGACACGTTTATGTTTGAAATAGGACTTTTGTTAATCAGTCAAGCTTAATTTTGGAAGAGAAGTTTAGTCTGTCTGTCACGCTCATGTTTTAAATATGTTGGCATCGCTAAACATTCTTATGGGATTACGCATCTAAGTTGCGTCCAAACATCAGTATAACGGTTCAATTCCCTTCATCATACGTTTGTTTATGACGATTAAGTTCGAAAGCGAATTTTCATCGCTAAGCGCACAGTTGCAAAGGACACATCTGCAGAAAAGTTCGAAATCGAATTTTCATCGCTAAGCGCACAGTTGCAAAGGACACATCTGAAGAAAATCCTTTTCTTGTTTCTGTCTTTCGTTCAGAGTTTGGAAAGGGCTGCCGGATTGCTTAGTTATTTTCGGCGGGAAAAAAAAAACAGAGAAAAATAGAACAAAAAAAAAAAAAGAAGCGCAAACGACGTTCAGTCAGTCATCAAAATGGCTGATCTACCTAACAAACACATTCTCACACGAGATTTAGATGCAGCCTGTTTTTATGTTCGGCTTGTGTCTACTTTCGCTGCTATACCTAATCCGTCAACTTAGCGAGCAGCTATAAAAACGAGTGCAAAACACTTAGACACACGACATATACGTATATATATATATATATATATATATATATATATATATATATATATATATATATATATTTACCCACACACACACACACACACACACACATATATATATTTATATATATATATATATATATATATATATATATATATATATATAGTCTCGGAAGTTCTTTCTAAATATATATATATATATATATATGTATATATAAATGCAAAGTTGACTTGACAGAAGGACAAATCCGTCATAAAATCATGTATACAGACACATGAACGCACAGACGCATATACGCACATTTTTTCATATATATATATATATATATATATATATATATATATATATATATATATATATATATATATATATATAACTTCTTTGTAATATTGCAGGAAAATCCAAGCAGAAGTCTCGATTAATTGAGAATTAAAGCTAAAAATAAAAAATTAGGAGCTGAAGAGAGCCGGATGGCTAAGTCCTTCTGTGCTTGAAACCGACGGTACAAATGGTGTACTAATTTTTCTGTACCAAAATAAATATATATATATATATATATATATATATTTATATATATATATATATATATATTTATATATATATATATATATATATATATATATATATAGTAAGTTATGAAAATATATTTATGGCAATTAAGCTACACAGAGACTCCCGCGTTTCATCTCTACGGGGGGGGGAGGATATTCAGGCTGAAATGCATGGAGTTAGTTTTGCGGGGTCTTTTGATATACACGGCTAGCTAGTTAACCAATCAGACTCTGTGTTGTTCTCTTAGCCAATCGTTGGCCTTTTCACGAACAAAGGTCCGGTTAGTTTTACTTCATATATATTGTTCTATTGTTCTATTTTCTATAGAGTGGCCTATATTCTGTTTCTTTGTTGTGTCAATATAATGGGTGAACTTATTTTAACACGTGGTTTCTTGGATTTCTCTTTTAGGGTTTAAGTTTTAAATTGTTAGGTTTTAGTTTAGTTTTTTTTACTTATTTGTCATATATATATAACAGAGCAATAAACATATAATGTATACCTATCATGAAAGAATTGATGCTCGATATACGAGTTGAAGCAATTCTAAATACAAGTAAAAGATGGGAATACAGATATTAAACGTACAATATTTATTTGTTTATTCTTTGAAAAGCCATGGCTTAAAGAAGCATTTCCATCCGGGGATGAAACGCGAAAGCCTCTGCGTAGCGTATTTACCATAAATATATTTTCATAACTTACTACCAAGCTCTGCTCACGTATTGAGCACTGTTGAAGTAGATACTGAAAATTGATACATAAAAAATTATATCTTCTTATAACATTTTATGTGGATACATGAAATAGTAATAATAGGAAGAGAAAAGCGAAAAAAGCCGCTTATGAAAAGATAAAATATGAGTTACAAATAGACGTTAGCGTGAGAGGAGTTGAGTTAACAGTAGAAAGTGTTAGGGGAAATTGTAGCGGTTGGAGTTATGAAGTTATTAAAACATGCAACCATCTTTATTAGCCAATAATTCATCTTTTATCTGTGTTATTTTCTTCACACTAATCATCTTGAGAATATCTTGAAATAAAGACGAAACGTTGATGAATACATAAATAATATTTTTGGTTTTCTTTTTTTTCATTTTCCATGACGTTTTAATAATAGTTTCATTTTTTATCGTATCTAGTCAGGTATATAAATATATATATATATATATATATATATATATATATATATATATATATATATATATGATTATTTTTATTTACACAGACATGTACAAAATCTGCGACACTTAACTTTAGATCATATATGGTTCTTTCCAAATATGATCTAACGTTAAGATCGGATTCTAACTCTGCCTGATTAGATCTCAGTTTATAATAGCTGTTGATCGATAACATCGACA
Organism: Sepiola atlantica; assembly: GCA_963556195.1. Classification (NCBI taxonomy): domain Eukaryota; kingdom Metazoa; phylum Mollusca; class Cephalopoda; order Sepiida; family Sepiolidae; genus Sepiola; species Sepiola atlantica. The sequence continues at coordinate 6,037,975 of OY744534.1, read as the reverse complement.
TGCCAGTGTCGCAGATTTTATACATGTCTGCGTAAATAAAAATAATCATATATAAAAGCTCTATTTGATATTGAGCATTTTTTATAAACCCGGTTGAAATTCTTTGGATTACTACCCTGTGAATATTTTACCTGGATTATATATATATATATATATATATATATATATATATATATATATATATATATATATATATATATATATATATATATAAATTTTGAAAGTGATTATGTAGGCAAATGCATACATACCGTCGTCTGTTTTATTTGGCAATACAATATGCACATGGATTATATCCTTTCTAAAGGAAATCTTGAAACGAAAGCAGATAGTTGACACTTGCCGTTCCGAATGACTGAAATTTGTAAAGTTTGTTAAAAGAAATCACTCGAACGCCCAGTGATGTGGAACTTCATCGTTTTCATTGCCTTTTTCTGGTGCAAATCAGGTGGAATTGTGTCGCACTCGTCCTATACTCCTACGCGACTGATTTCGTTTCACGGCATTTTAAAAGTACGCGAATGAGATTCAAAAGTCTCCGAAGAAAGTCTTGGAGCTGAAGGAGTCATGGTTTCGTCAAAGAGATAGTCATGCTTCTATAGACACAAGTGTCAATCGTAACTTCCTGATCCGTCTTCACACACCCATGCACACACAAACACAATGACAGACAGAGATGCACACACACACGGTGGTACACAAACCGATGGCATAACTTCGGGATTATCTTCTATTGTGTAAATGATGAAAAAAGTTCCCTTAAATATAGATCTGAAAACGCTTGGTCTCCGAGTTAGGGTTAGGGTTAGGGTTAGGGTTCCCATTGAAACAAAAAACTGATCAACATTCGTTATTGTGGAATTTGGTATATTGGGACTACCCTTCTCATCTTGGGTGTTTTTATCACAACGTTTTGGCCGATGTAACCTCCGACCTTCTTCAGGTGTACTTTGTCGACTTCGGGAATCTGGACGGAATTTCGAACGGAACCATTTATTTAATCTACGGGGGTTAGCATGCTCTCATTCCATCTGCTATAACTGGGAGAAGTCTTCAGTTATTCACAATTCTTCGTATACCAAATTCTACGAATTAGCAGCCCTCATCTAAAAAAAATACCGAAACATTCGTTACTGTAAACAGGATACACTATATATGTGATAGCGCACTGTTGTTTCGACATATAGGAAAGATCAACACCGCTCAAAAGGCACAGATAAAATAACCCTGAGACCATTGTTGCTACATACACCACCAAAACCATGATAATAGGATGCTAAACAAATAGATAGGCCGTGGGTCTCAGAAGAAAGATCTAGGCGTCATGATCGATAGAGGCTCCTTTGCGGATGCGAGGTAGTTTCATTTTGGATAAAAGCATAAGACATATGTATTATAAGAACAAACAGAAAAACAGGCAGACGAAGAAATGGGCCTCAAATGTAACTAGATTAGTGTTGTAGACCCGTGCTAGGGGTCACAAAGAAATAAACCACAAATAGTGACAGGGTTAAAATATAACAATGTATTTATCATAAAGCAATACAGAACGCCACTAATGTGGTAGGAGATGAACGGGTTCATAACATGCGGTAAAACATGGTATGAAAGTCGTTCTTTAACGCCTACCCACAATAGAAGTATGTGACACAAGGTCGGAAAGTGGGATTTGAAAAGCCAGCGCCCGAGAAGGTGAGCGCTCTGGCCATTAAAAATTTGCCTGGACAGCCCCGTCGGAATTCCCCGGTAGGAGCGCCTCAAGCAGTAAGATATAAACTCACTCCTCCCCAAAGAGGGGAGGCACAGCCTGGGAGGGTGGACCTCCTAGAACTGCACAGGACAGACCCATAGACCGGCACAAATCAAGACGCGAAGGCCAAGACAATACCGGTCTGTAGGGTGCAATATCCATCGGAACAGATACTACACGTGGTATGTAGACTCTCACATGGTATGAAAGTCTCCCCTGAGTCTCTGCAACCAGTGGTATTTATTATAACTGGTTGATACCATCAGTTCTCCAATAGGGGTGATTTGTACCCCACAACTATTAGTAGTAGAGTGATATTACCAAACGCAATCCATACACAATGCCCCTTTTACATATATGGAACAATCCCACATAGAATTAAAAATGAAATATTTTCTCAAGTAGAAAATATATCTAAAGAGAGCTGACGGGCCGATAATAAATTGAAAAAAAACACACCATAGTGTATTTAAAAGAATGTGTATTTACAGCGATACAGAATAAAATAATATTTCGTTTGTTTAATTTAAGAAAATATTTCATTTGATGTTTCTGCGTATGTGCGCGCGTATGTGCGCATGTGTGTGTGTGCGTGCATTCGTGGGTGTGTCAAAGTTATTTGGGTTTTTTTTTTAAGTATGTGTGATTTTGACTTTTATCTTTCTGGTCATCTTCGTGTGTGGCGATTGAGTACACCTTGTTCAGAATGCTTAAATTGGTCTTCAAATTTTATGACTTTGTCGGCACTCTGTCTTTCCACGTGCGTGCGTGTGTGTGTGTGGCTAGCTATGGTCCGCGGCACGCGTGTACACATGTGTGTCTGTCTCCGTCCATGCATACATATACGAACACAACACACACACTCATAAATATACATATATATATGTATATATATATATATATGCATATGTTTATATACATAGTCAACTACATGACAGTTACATATGTGTATAATATATATATATATATATATATATATATATATATATATATATATACATATATATATGTATATATATATGTACTTATATATATATATATATATATATATATATATATATATATATATACTTGTGTGTGTATGTATTTGTGTGTGAAATATATTTTTTTCTTTTTGTGGCATAAAAAATACATTTTGCGATGTATTCTCCATCAAATTGCTTTTTATGTTATTCATTTTGTTCAAACAGTAAAATGAAATCGACATTTGTTTTTCTTAAATTACTACTCACATAAAGTATAAACAAAACCATATACATTTCTCCGTTAAATATATATATATATATATATATATATATATGTATATGTCTGTATATATCCCTATATACTTATCTTTCTCTTTCTCTCTCTATTTCTCTCTCTCTTACTATATATATATATATATATATATATATATATATATATGTATTTATATATGTATATATATATATGTATTTATATATATATATATATGTATTTATATATATATTCATATATATATATATTTATATATATATGTATATATAATATCCAAATAATAAGAAACACTATACAAAGAAGACTATATTTAATACATATAAATATATCTCTACATGTAGACACAACATATCCCCACACACGTGTGTATATATATATATATATATATATATATATATATATATATATATATATTCTTTTATATTTATATTTCAATGCATCTCGGCTGCCCTGCAAATATGAATGGAAACACTTGTTTATATATATATATGTATATATATGTATATATATGTATATATATATATATATATATATATATACGTATATATATATATATATATATATATATATATATATATATATATATATATATATATGCGTGTGTGTATATATATATATATATGCGTGTATATATATATATATATATATATATATATATATATATATATATATATATATATATATATATATATATATATATATATATATATATATATATATATATGCGTGTATATATATATATCTTTTCTATCGGCATGCAGCCCGATTTACTGCCCGCATGAATAAAATAAAAAAAAAGTTATTTTCTTTCGTTTCGGAGTTGATTTTCTTAATAATAAAAAAATGTATATTTTACAATCATTTTTATTTCTAAATTTGTTATTCGTTTGTTTGTTTTGTTTTTCTAAAATTGGAAAAAAGCAAAAAAGAAAACATATTTACCGATACAAGCATTAACAGAATAGAGAGATTGGATCAATTCAGAAATAGTTGAAGAAAAAAAACAAATTTAAAAAATAACAAAAAATTTGATTTTCTATTGCAAGTGACAGATCGATGGACGCATCTGCGTATGTATTTCAGACTTACGGCTGGCAGCGTAAAGAGTCTCAAGGCGGACAGACGAACAAACGGACGTAGGTTGTTGCGATGATGCACGGACGCACCTCTACAAAGGTGCGTCCATTTACTCTACGCGTTTAACTCTTTGAATTATATTTCAAATTGACAGACAGAAAGCCTGGCAGACTGACAGACAGACAGAAAGAAGTACATGTTTACAAACAAACTGACAAACAGCCTCTTTTTGAAGAAATGAAAGTATTTATCTGAAAATAGAAAAAAGTGAAGAAAAAGTAAATCTTATTTATTTCGGAAAAGAAAGTTAAAAAAAGCAATTTAAAAAAAATAGTCCTTGAAAAATAGTCCTTGAAAAATAGTCCTTAAATACCTACTGGACACCACCCTTGGGTGTCTTCGGTCTCTCTGTACAGCGGTTGGTAAGAGACTCTTACACGAAGATACATTTTACTTGAAGGAAACCCTGGCCAAATATTTTAAAAAATCGTGTGCTGTCTCCTGAAGCCATCCAGCATGTCTCTCGAATTGCGCACGGGGGCAGCCCCTGTATCAATAGAGGGCAGCTTCGAATAATGAATTAGAAGCCGTTGACAATGATAAAATGAATAATAACAAAATATTAATAAAAACCAAAATAAATACTGGCAGGCCGGCACCCAGAATAAAAAAGGGCCCATCAACCCGTTCATACACCAGGCGGGAAAATGTAAGCAATGGGGTGAACCTTTCTGCTTCTGGAAATTGTGTTCCAGCCAATACAGAGGCCAACCAGGGTCAGCCATTAGGCCTTGAGACAAAAGGTCCTGGCCCCCTATCTCCATCAAATGCAGCAACAACAAAAAGAAACATAAGAGGCTTAAAAGCTTAACCATGGACTGTTGCACAAAAGAAGGTGCTATTATTTTGCTACCACTACTCGAAGTTTGAAAAGTGAAGCCAATGAGATTCTAGCTGATAAGATTCAAGAATCTACTATACTGAAGATATATTAATATATATATATATATATATATATATATATATATATATATATATATATATATATATATATATATGATGGACTCTCCCGTCGATATTTCGACGTATGAGTGCCCCACGCATGAATTTGAAATTGCAAGGGTTGCGCAATCCCTAACAACCGCTCTCCTGAGTCGACAATGGCAAGTATAGTACAAGACGACTGGAAACAATTCCGAGATAAGCAGAGAGCACATACAGCACCTGGTATTCCCAAATGGTCACCCATTTAGTACTGGCCACTGTGATTGTGCCGTATATATATATATATATATATATATATATATATATATATATATATATATATATATATATATATATATATATATATATATAAGTGTGTGTGTATAATGAATATATATATCATATTTTAAATTTTATACTCTGTATTTTGCTTACACACATTATTTTGCTTACATTTGGCTTAGCTTACATATATTTTAAGATTTTTATAGCTATTAATAGTATTGTCTATAGTTTCGGAAATCTTATTATGATTATTATTATTATTATTATCATATGATCTAATAGTTTATTTTAATTAATCTAATAAGCTATTAATAATATTATCAATTAATTTCTTAAAGATGATTATTATCATTATTTTTATTATTATTATTTTTATTATTATTATTATTATCATTATCATTATTATTATCATTATTATTATCATTATTATTATTACATAATACATTGATTGATTTAAAATGATATTGATTTACGATTGATTTCTTTCAGAAAACACATTAATCTTTAGGGTGAATTAAATTGTTTTATTTTTGGATTGGTATGGACTGGATATATATATATATATATATATATATATATATATATATATATATATATATATATATATATATATATATATATGTATGTATATATATATATATATTAGTGGAGAATGGTAGTTTGCTTGAAGCATTGCTGGGTATAATAGTAGTAAGTTTTTGAAAAGCTGTGGGCAATGCAAGTTCCGGGTAAGATGCAAGTTGTAAGGAACAAAAACAATAACAATAAATCGAGTACGAAATATGACTTACTATTTATTTTTCCTTTTTTTCTAAAATTTTACATAACAGCAAGAGTGTTTTTAGCTGTTGCTGTTATTTAAGATTTTAGAAAAAAAGGAAAAATAAATAGTAAGTCATATTTCGTACTCGATTTATTGTTATTGTTTTTGTTCCTTACAACTTGCATCTTACCCGGAACTTGCATTGCCCACAGCCTTTCAAAAACTTACTACATATATATTTATATATATATATATATATATATATATATATATCTGACATGTTCTCTGACATTTTTATTTTAGATACCTTGACTACCTTCAAAAACCCTACATACGGTCGGTGGTAAATCTTACTATTTACCTCCTTTCTCTATATATATTGTTTTACTTGCCCCTCGCTGTATTGCCTTTCGTTATAAATTGCGCAATCTCCCCCCTCTCTAAATATATATATATATAATATGTTTTAACTCTCCTGATTTACGTCTTTAATAGCTCTCTCAAGATATGTATTAGATGTGCTATCGCTCTCTCTATATGTATATTGAATTGGTGAGTGTGAATTTTTCTTTTCACATTTTCAATAATGTGATCAACTCACTTGGATGCTTTACAATACCAGAGGGTTTGATAAATTAGTGCACCGGTGATTATCTGATTCCGTTTTATTTTATTTTTATTTTATTCTTGCTCTGTTTATAACATTGACCTCTCATACCCGGATTTACTTCTGGAATTTATTTCACTATTACAATTCTCTCTCTCTCTCTCTCTCTCTCTCTCTCTCTCTCTCTATATATATATATATATATATATATATATATATATATATATATATATATATATATACTAAGTTATGGCAATTAAGGTACATAGAGGGTACATAGAGGTTTCCGCGTTTCATCTCCGTAGGAAGTCATCTGACTAAATGCATGGAATTTGTGTTGTCGTGGTGTTTAGTCTTGCTAGCTAACCAATCAGATATTTTTGTTATTCACTCCTACAGGTTAATGTTTCCATTAGCCAATGGTAGGGCAACTCAAACAAAGGTTTATTTTACTTCTTATTATTTTGTTCTGTTTTGTATAGGCTTACTCATCCCTGTTTTCTTTGGTGTGTCGAATTAATAGGTGATCTTTTTACTGTATTGTGATTTTAAAGTACATTTTATTTAGCATAAGCAGTCATTTGCTATTTAACTTCTACAGTTTTATAGATTTCGGAGGTCTTTCAAGTTTATGATTTTAAATTTCTCATTGAGACATAATCTATACGTGTCGTCTATATTTCTACATGTACTGGCTTGTTGTACTATTTTCAATTCAGTTATTTTGCGAGCGCCGCTTTTTCAGATCTCAATAATGTTGTTTATATTCGGCGTTATTTTTTATTAAATGTGTTGTTGTTGTCGTAATATCTAGTTTTAAAATCAATAGAGATCATACCCATGTAGTACGGCTTGTTATTCGGGATTTCTTTGGAAGATAGTGTGGCTTGGTAAACAGTGCTTTTGATTAGGCAGTTATTTTGTAGTGGACTATTGCACGAGTTTTGCAGTTATAGCTTTTTTTTCATTATTACTTTTTCATTACTATTTGGGTGATTGCTATTAGAGTTAGTGTTACACCGGCCGTTCTTACACAGGAGAAACAACACTGCTTGTCACTATAAATAGTGCGAGTCACCAGAGACACAGAGAAGACAAAGCACAGTCTTGTAACTGTCTAGCCAAGTGCTAGTCAGTTTCTTACTTTGTTAATACACTTGTTAAACCAACCCTCAACTGTATTTCCTTTATTTATTATTTACTGTTGGACAACTTCACAACAGTTAGGGTTAGGGTTATTATAATATTTAGTGGTTATATATTTGTTCTTCTTAGAGTTATTTTGTCTATCTTTTTCACTTTTTTACACATTTGTTATTATTTTTCTCTACTGCCTCACTTTAGAATTTTTTTACTGCGTAATTTAATTATAATTTCTAAGTTTTCTCAGTAAATGTAGGACACTTTTAAGTTATTTTTATCGAATATTTTATGCAGGGGATTAGTTACGGATTAGCTTTTCGATGAAATTTAGGAATTGTTTGCTCAGTTAAGTTTTTAGCATCTGATTACATGGCGGTGTATACCAGATTATATTTCTTTTTCTTTAAATTTTAATTGTATTATAATTACTGGTGTCCTGTTGCTTATATTGAATTTCGATATAATGGTACCCACAATTACTAGAGCTGTATTGTAAATGTTGCTTGATTTCTTAAATACATTTTATATAGTTATTTCTAAGCCTACGTTCGATAGAATTGGGCATCTGTTTTATGATTGCTGAGGGTGATTGGACTTTGGTTTTTATGGATAAGCGTTATCCTTTAAATATGGCTCGTTAGTAATTTCATTTATGTTTAAAGTGACATCTAAAAAGTGAGTTTATTGTTTATGTTAGCCAGTATCTCTAAGGTTAAATCTTTTCATTCCCATACTTTTCTTGAAGTTTTCTCATTGGAATCCCTTATAATAGCTACTCTATCATCTATAGGCCGATATCAGTGTTATCAAATATATAAGTGAGGGTATATAAGACAAATAACCCCACAATATCTGATGTCTCCGCAGTCGAAATTATATATAAGCGCCGACTATCATATCGACGGTCGAGTTTCGATCCTGGCTTTATGCACTAGCTTGTCTAACCGCACTAAAGAGCTGTGATACAGTGAAACAGTCTGTATGTGGATGACTATATAAAGCTCCCTTTCTTCTGGAGAGCTTATTTGTAATGGTATCGCCAACTGCCATTAGCTTTAAGGCATAGCTCATTAGGTAAAACTCGATTTCCCGGCACTATACAATGTTCACATTGTAATTTACCTTACATTCAGCCAGTGCCGAGTGATAGCTCAGGGGTTGGAGTGCCGACTGTTAGCGCGACGGTCGGGTCTCGATCTTGGCTTGAGGCCCTAGCTGGTCTAGCCGCACTGAAAAGCGGTGATACAGCGAAACGGTCTGTATGTAAATGGCTATATATAAATATATATATATTTCGGGGGATATGAAGTTAACATTTTTGTTAATATATATATATATATATATATATATATATATATATATATATATATAGAGAGAGAGAGAGAGAGAGAGAGAGAGAGAAGCCTTTATCAATGCAAGATTAATTAAATTTTTTTTTTACTTTCTCTTATTAATTTTGGAATAAAATTCTATCATCAGAGTTGACCAGTATTGTGTACTGGTCAACTCTGATGATAAAATTTTATTCCGAATTTAATAAGATTAATGTAAAAAAAATTATAATTTATCTTGCATTGATAAAGGCTTCTATTTTTAATTTATAATACTGGCCCAGCAATGATGTAAAATTGAACGACCTATTTTATTAATATATATATATATATATATATATATATATATATATATATATATATATATATATTTGTTATTGTTTATTATTTATTATATATATATATATATATATATATATATATATATATATATATATGATGACAACAAAAGCTGAAGAGAGTCGGATGGCTAAGTCCTTCTGTGCTTGAAATTGACAGTACGAATGTTGTACTAATTTTTCTCTACCAATAATATATACATATATATATATATATTAATAATAAATAATAAACAATAACAAATATATATATATAAATATATATATATATATATATACATATATATATATAATTCCTTCTTACATTCCTTTCATCGCTCATTTCATCATTTATTCCTTCTTTCTTTAATTTCTTCATTCCTTCATTCAGTCCTTACTTCATATCTTCCGTTCGTCGTTCATTCCTTCATTTATTAATTTATTTCATTTAGTCCTTCATTAATTCCTTTATTCATTTATTCCGTTATTCCTTCCTGTCTTCATTTCTTTCTTTCATCGTCTTTTCCTTTATCAATTCCTTCATTCACTTATTCTCTATTCTATCATTTCTTCATCTTTTTTTATCGTACATTTTTTCTATTAATTTTTTCATTCATTTATTTCGTCGTTCATTGCATTTCTTTCTTTAATCGTTCATTTCTTCATTAATTCCTTCATTCATTTATTCCGTCATTTTCTTTCCTTTCTTCATTTCTTTATTCTATTCATTAATTTCTTTATTCAATTCTTTATTTCATTCTTTTCTTTCATCGTTCATTCTTTCATTCATTTATTCCTTCATTCATTTATTCCTTCATTCATTTATTCCGTCATTCTTTCCCTTTCTTAATTTCTTTATTTATTCATTCCTACATTAATTCTCTCATTGATTCTTTCTTTTCTCATTCATTCATTTTTTTTTCATTCTTTCCCTAATCCATTCTTCTATTTATTACCCCCTTCCTTCTCTTTAGAACGTTTCACTTTATTCCCTTCTTCTGTATCCCTCTTTTCCTCGCTTCTTTTCCTCCATCCCCTCTGACAAAGGCGTCCACACAAAACACTTACCCCCATTTTTTAATACTTATACGAGATGAACTTGCCACGAAATACCTTCAAAAGAATTTACAGAAAATCAACTAGAACAGAAAAATCTTTAAAACAACAAAAACAAATGATTAACATTATATGAAGAATTCGAATGCAAAACGCGATAAACGCCATTTTAAAAATCACGAAACTGTCCATACAATAAGTGTGGCATTTCAACACTCGACCTAACACCAAAACTATGTGTTACATAATATGATACCGAAATAATTTATTTTTGATTTCAATTAAAATCTAATTTAATTCGAAGTCTAGATTTAATATATTCCTTTTTTTATTGTTTACGGCTTCAATTTAAACGAATTGGATGTATCGCGTTTTGCGTTCAGCCTCTTCATATTTTATTTTTATTTTTATCGGTTTCTTAGTTACTGTTTTTTTTAAATATGTTTAAATAATGTCGCCCAATGCGGTTCAAGCTCTCTCTCTCTCTCTCTCTCTCTCTCTGTCCCTCTCTCTCTCTATATATATATATATATATATATATATATATATATATATCACTCTCTCTCTCTCCCTCTCTCTCTCTCGCTATCTCTCGCTCTCTCCCCCTCTCTCTCTCTCTCTGTCTCTCTCTCTTTCTCTCTCTCGCTCTCTCTCGCTCTCTCTCCCCCCCTCTCTCTCTCTCTCTGTCCCTCTCTCTCTCTCACTCTCTCTCTCTTTCTCATCCAATCCCCCTCTTCTCTCTTTCCTCCATCCTTCAAAATTCTATCTCTTTTATCCTCTCGCTCGCCCGCCGAAACCCCATCCACCTGTCATTAAGGGGGTCTCCATAGATTCGTACATTCAAAGCGAGGCTCATGTCAGATGTCAAACTATCACGCATCACTTGGCAGATGGTGTTACTTTGTGATCTTAAGCGGCCTACACAACATGGCAGCCTCCTTCTATGAGGGGCGATACTTTTCACGGGTTTCCTGTGACGTTAGCGGGGGAAAACGTCCGACAGAATCGCCTTCAGGGAAGAGGCCGCCTCGTCTACCAGTCGCCATGAAAAGGAGATTGTGCATGTCACGGCATTTATGCATTATTATTATTGTACTTGTTTTTATTATTATTATTATTATTATTATTATTATTATTATTATTATTATTATGATTATTATTATTATTATTATAATTATTATTATTATTATTATTATTATTATTATTATTATTATTATTATTATTATTATTTAGCCCTCAAACGTTATGATTTTTTGTTACTCAGCTAGCAATAGCCCGTTGGATCAGTATTTGTTATATATATATATATATATATTGATATATATATATATATATATATATATATATATATATATATATATATATATTTATATAAAAGAATTTTCCTACTATATTACATAGAAGTTATATATATATATATATATATATATATATATATATATATATATATATATATATATATATATATATATATGTATATATAAATTAATTAAGTTCAATATTACCAAAATGAACAAAACCAATACTTTTGAAAAGTGCTCAATATAAATTAAAGTTTTTTTTATATAAAAATAAACATAGTTTGAGTATCCGACAATTGTTTCAAAACCTCTAAGGCTCCTCCCCCTCCTCTCTCTCTCTCTCTCTCCCTCTCTCTGTATCTCTCTGTCTTTCTCTCTCTCTCTCTCTCTCTCTCTCTATATATATATATATATATATATATATATATATATATATATATATATATATATATATATATAGGATCTCTCCAAATATGATCTGAGGTTAAGATCGGATTCTAACTCTGCCTGATGAGATCTCAGTTTATAGTAACTGTTGATCGATAATATCGACATGCCAGTGTCGCAGATTTTGTACATGTCTGTGTAAATAAAATTATCATATATATATATATATATATATATATATATATATATATATATATATATATATATATATATAAATGATCGAATATATATATATATATATATATATATATATATATATATATATATATATATATGTATATATATATTCCATCATATATATATATATATATATATATAAACATTATGGAATATATATATATTTCTAGACACGCCGTCAAGGTCCAATGGTAAGACGCTGTACTATAGACATCGATCTTTGTCTAAGTTGGCCATGCTGATGACGGCTGTGAGCCAGAAACACGTGTCCATGGATTGCTTTTATTTACGTATAAAATTTATATGTACATATATTATATAATATTTATGAAACGCTATTATTATTATTATTATTATTATTATTATTATTATTATTATTATTATTATTATTATTATTATTATTATAATAAAACAATAGTAATAAGTAGATATGACTAAAAAGCACTCCTTTTTTGCTTTTGATTTCTTTCTTCTTCTATTTATTTTCCTTCTTCTTCCTCTTTGTAACTTTCTTCTTCTCTTTCGCTTTCTCCTTCTATTCTTTTTTTTTCTTTCTCAGCTCATGGTTTTTCTTCTTTTACGTCATATCCTTTATATTTCCTCTTCATCTTTTTCTTTCTTTTTTTGTCATCACTTCTTTTTCGTCCTTTTCTTTAATTTTGCTCGTCATCATTCTTTTCTTCTACTTCTTTTTTCTCCGTCTGACGCTTCTTTTTTTTCCATTCAGCTTCTTTTTTCTTTTATTTTCTTTTTTTTTCGTTTTTTCTCTCCCTTTTTTCTTCGTTGTTTCTCCTTCTTTTCCTTCAACTTCATCATTTACTTCTTCTTTTCCTTCAAGTTCATCATTTTCTTCTTCATTTCCTTCAACTTCATCATTTTTTTCTTCATTTCCTTCAACTTCATCATTTTCTCCTTCATTTCCTTCTTCATCATTTTCTTCATCTTTACCTTCAACTTCATCATTTTCTTTTTTTTCCTTCAACTTCATCATTTTCTTATTCTTTTCCTTCAACTTCATCATTTTCTCCTTCATTTCCTTCAACTTCATCATTTTCTTTTTCATTTCCTTCAACTTCATCATTTTCTTTTTTTCCTTCAACTTCATCATTTTCTCCTTCTTTTCCTTCAACTTCATCATTTTCTTCTTCTTTTCCTGCAACTTCATCATTTTCTTCTTCATTTCCTTCAACTTCATCATTTTCTTCATTTCCTTCAACTTCATCATTTTCTTTATTTTTCCTTCAACTTCATCATTTTCTCTTCTTTTCCTTCAACTTCATCATTTCTTCTTCATTTCCTTCAACTTCATCATTTTCTTCTTCTTTTCCTTCAATTTCATCATTTTCGGTATTAGTTTTAGTTTCTTTACAAATTATGACTTTACTGTTGTGCTCATTTTTTAATTATAACGGCAAGTAGTTTATAACTTAAAAAAGCGTATGTAAAGTTGAAATGTACATGAGAGCGTGATGGCGTTCTACACATATGGGAGATTTAAAAGTTAGTCTGTTTAAACCGCCTGAAGATGATTCGACGATTCAAATCGAAAGAACTTGCAAAAAAGAAAATAGAATGGAACAAGAAACCCATGGATCATATTTACATCAATTTGACCGAAACATTAGATGGACAATTCGGAAAATTGAAAGAATAAAAAAAGTCGCATCAAACAAAACCACTCCGTGTTATTTAATGATGTTTGCCTAAATGTATATATATATACATATATATATATTGTTGGAGAGAGAGAAAGAGAGGGGAATATATATATATATATATATATATATATATATATATATATATATATATATATATATATATTTAAGGACTCTTGAAAAACTTGGTTTTCTGTTCACTTTACTAACATATTCGAACTTGATCAATAAATATAGATAGATAGATAGATAGATAGATAGATAGATAGATAGATAGATAGATAGATAGATAGATAGAGACGGTGATAGTGAAATATGAAGAGGCTGACAGATAAAGAGGCAGTGGAAAAGGGGACAAAAGTGATGAAG
>OY744534.1:6005977-6018477 GCA_963556195.1 Sepiola atlantica | reverse complement strand
ACGGATGACAACAGAAGCTGAAGAGAGCTAAGTCCTTCTGGGCTTGAAACCGACGGTACGAATGTTGTACTAATTTTTCTGTACACAAATATAAATATATATATATATATATATATATATATATAGTACATGTATATATATATATATATATATATATATATATATATATATATATATATATATATATATGTATGTATTGTATTAGTTTATGTAGATGTAAATCCGTTGAAACTCCAGTGTTTATAAAAAGTGCTCAATAACAAGTAGAGCTATTCTAAAGTATAATTCTTTATTCATACAAACATTATGGGTTACATATGTGCATACATGTTTCGGTTGTACTCTTCACAGAGAGTCAACCTCTTCAGACCAAAGAAGACAGAAACTTTCATAGGTTTAAAAACAAATTAATTTATATATATATATATATATATATATATATATATATATATTAGTATTATTATTTCATATATCCACATGAAGTGTTATAAGAAGATATATTTTGCATGTATCAATTTTAAGTGTTTACTTCAACAGTGCTCGATACGTGAGTAGAGCTAGATAGTAAGCTATGGAAATATATTTATGATAATTTTAGAATTTAGAGTGATGGATCAGTTTAATATATATTTAACATAAATTGTACCTTATTCTGTGCGTTTTTTTTCGTGTGGGAAGTGTCCACTGTTTTAGAGGATTACGTGCCAGTCAGTATCACAAATATATTAGTTAACTATACCCCCCCCTCCAATTAATTGCTGCCTGGTGGACGGGTAGGTTTTGCTAGTATATATATATATATATATATATATATATATATATATATATTGGTACAAAAAGGTAGTACAACATTCGTACCGTCGGTTTCAAGCGCAGAAGGACTTAGCCATCCGGTCCTCTTAAGCTTCTGTTGTCATCTGTTTCGGAAATGTGAAGTCACGTGTCACTCTCGTTTGGACACGTTATTTGCTTAGAGTGTTATGTATGTTTGTTTAAATTTAGTGTAAGGAAGGTTTAATAAGGTTTGAAAAAAGGGGGAGGGTGAGAAGTAACAGTTGAGATTTAAATCGGATAAGATTTAAAGAGATATAAAAAAATTTTAAAATAAAAAAAATTTCTATATAAATCCCGTGAGCCAATATTGTGAATATCGTATAATTGGTCGTTACTGTTTTAGGGTTTAATGATGTGTTTTCTAAGGGAATTAGGGAGAGAAAATGGGTTTAAAGATTATACCTATGAAGAGATAAATAGGTTCAAAAAACAACATTAAATTCAAATTAAAATCCTAGATAAAGGACTTTAAATCAATCACAAAGGAATTTAAATAAAGATATCACCCGGGCGGTCTAACGGCAGTAACTCTGCAGGGTTTTTTAAATATCTGTATTCGGGATTTAACATTATTAACTAAGGTATACTGAATGCTTATGGGGATGATAAAATTGGTATGCTGATTAAAACTGGTTTAGAGATAACAGTAAGGATTGGGTCGGCAAGATTGGATCTGTTTGGAAGATATGGAAGATTAGCATCATAACCTAGGACTCTGCTGGGATTTTTCCTGTCTATATTACAAAGAAGTTATATATATATATATATATATATATACATATATATATATATATATATATATATATATATATATATATATATATATTCTCTCCAAATATGATATGAGGTTAAGATCGGATTCTAACTCTCTCCCTGATGAGATCTCAGTTTATAGTAACTGTTGATCGATAACATCGACATGCCAGTGTCGCAGATTTTGTACATGTCTGTGTAAATAAAATTATCATATATATATATATATATATATATATATATATATATATATATATATATATATAATTTAGTTTCTGGCACAAAACAAGCTTAAGTCATTTGAAACGGCTTCTCCGTTTTCATCCACAAGGGTGAACGGTTTACAAGAATGAAAAAGATAAAACTGCCAAGCCGTTGTAAGTAAGGGTGTAATTGTTTATGCCTGATGGACTACAAATTGTATGCGCTTTCTTGCTCGCCATATTTGACTTGCGCTTTGTTTCTCCACAATGCATAGTCAAAGTGTCAACACCGACGATGACAGCGTCACAACGTTACTTTAAAAAGCGGACTTAACCTTTTAAGACCAACTTTTGTGATCGCTGCTGCATTCGTTTTCGAGGACGTCTATATTATACGAAAGAGTTTGTTTTTATGTTGTCATAAAACTCATTAAACTGTATCAGATTAAATATTTAATACTAACAAGGCAATAATATGAGTCTATAAAAAAAATTGGGGTATTTTGTAGAATAGTATCGCCACTAATTGAAAATAATTAGTTTGCAATATATATATATATATATATATATATATATATATATATATATATATAGAGAGAGAGAGAGAGAGAGAGAGAGCGAGAGAGATATAGATATATAGATATATATATATATATATGGATATATATATATATATATATATATATATATATATATATATATATATATATATATATATATATATATATATATATATAAAATGGTAATAATCCAGGTGAAAAATATCCACAGGGTGGTAATCCAGAGAATTTTTACCGGGTTTATAAAAAGATTCTCTCCAAATATGATCTGAGGTTAAGATCGGATTCTAAATCTGCCTGATGAGATCTCAGTTTATAGTAACTGTTGATCGATAACATCGACATGCCAGTGTCGCAGATTTTGTACATGTCTGTGTAAATAAAATTATCATATATATATATATATATATATATATATATCGGAAATGAAAAAGGAAAAACCAAAGGATGTTTTTTTAATGTATTTATCAACGTTTCGTCTTTATTTGTAAGACTTCCTCAGGAATATAATTTTAAGAAACATGTCATGCAAGTACATAAAAATATTAGGTTGACATGATGGGTTAATGAGAAGAAAGTAGTAGCCACTACTGAGAGCGCAGGTCCGAGGTCCGGGCTGAGAGAAGTCGGTGGCAGGGAGTGAAATGAATGTTGATGGCTGTGAGTGAAAAGGGGGAGGGGTTGATGTGTTAGTGAATTTAACTAAAACATCTTTTGGTTTTTCTTTTTTCATTTCCCATTACGTCGGATTACTGTCATCCTTCCTTTCTCATATATATATATATATATATATATATATATATATATATATATATATATATATATATATACATATATATATATATATATATATATATAAATATATATATATATATATATATATATATATATATAATATGTATAAATAAATATTACTTAGTTATTACCTACAGACATTGATGTTTCATGCTTACGCAATCTTCAGTGCAGGAAGTTAATTCCCGAGGGTCGACTGGCGCGGACCTCTATCACAACCCGCCACTGTCATGGGAGTTACCAGTAGGCCACCAGAAATTAGCTTAGAATTTAGGAGGAATTTAACTTTGTAAACATCAAGTCGGCGAGTATTCACAGCAAGCGGCGAAGAGTGATCTACAACAACAACAAATCGTGTTGGACCTCGCAATGAAGCTAGTAGTGCTGCTTGTTAGTAAGTTCACCCCGAATGCCCACCCTTAGTAAAGGGAGCTATGCTACGATATTTATAAATAAATATTAATTATTATATATATATATATATATATATATATATATATATATATATAAATATAAGTCAGGTTCATATTATATTCCAATAACCATGTTTTTATTTTATTATTGTTATATTTTTATTTTTTCACATTTCCAAAAACATAACATTTCCGTGAGATATATTTTTTACGGTCCGTTTCATTTGTCTTGTGCCAAAAATATATCTCACAGAAATGTTATTTTTTTTGGAAATGTGAAAAAATAAACAGAACAATAATAAAATAAAAACATAGTTATTGGAATATAATATGAACCTTACTTATATTTGCTCTGTTGTCACTAATTTACAATCATCGAGCTGAATCTTTTAAGGAGACTGCAAAGTAAAAGGGCACTGATAGTATATGCTAATACATATATTGTCATTAATAATTATATATATATATATATATATATATATATATATATATATAGAGAGAGAGAGAGAGAGAGAGAGAGAGAGAGAGAGTGTGTGTGTGTTATGGTTACTTACCTATGTATAACATGGACTCTTCCTCTTTACTCAATAAATACCAACGGCAATTAACTCTCGCTAGTAAGCAGAGAAATCCAGTAAGATAGACGAACTCTACTTACCAGGCGCATATTTCTTCCCTCTGTACTCTATTTTCTTAATACACGTTTCTACTTTATACCGTGTTCGTGTCTTCATTTCGGTCCCTTTAACAGGGCCACAACAGATAGATATATATAGTCATCCACATACAGACGGTTCCGCTGTGTCACAGCTCTTCAGTGCGGCTAGACCAGCTAATGCCTCAATAGCTGATCTAGCCGCACTGAAGAGCTGTGATACAGCGAAACAGTCTGTATGTGGATGACTATATAAAGCTTCCTTTCTTGGGTAGAGTGTATTTGTAAGGCTATAGCCAACGGCTATTAGCTTTAAGGAATAGATCATTGGGTAAACCTAATTCGAGCTCCCGGCACTTGACACTGTTTACATTGAGATATTACTTACATTCAGTCAGTATCGTACGATAGCGAAGGGGTAGAGGCGCCGACTGTCAGCTCGACGGTTGAGGCACTGGCTGGTCTACACGCACTATAGAGCTCTGATACAGCGAATCAGTTTGCCTGTGTCGTTATCGCCGCTTTAATGTGTTTAAACTACCACAGTTTATCAGCTGTTCAAATATTGGCCGCGAGGTTTAAGACGTTGGATTGAAGTTGAAAAATACTTATAGTCCAGGGTTTCGAACCGAGTGACCGGTAGTGAATAGTCATACTTCTACGCTGAAGAGTCTCGATTGAAAAGAGACGAAACGTATACGTCCGTAGATAATAAACAACAACAAATATTTTTCATATTTGTCGCTCCTTAATAATTAGTAGAGCACTTTAGTAGTAGTGCAAATACAGCGTGACGTCATTTGCTTTATAATGCATCATTCCTTAATATAAGTAGAATGCCTGTGTCGCCATCGCCGCTTTAATGTGTTTAAACTACCACAGTTTATCAGCTGTTCAAATATTGGCCGCGAGGTTTAAGACGTTGAATTGATGTTGAAAAATACTTATAGTCCAGGGTTTCGAACCGAGTGACCGGTAGTGAATAGTCATACTTCTACGCTGAAGAGTCTCGATTGAAAAGAGACGAAACGTATACGTCCGTAGATAATAAACAACAACAAATATTTTTCATATATATATATATATATATATATATATATATATATGTTATAATGGAATAATTCCAGGAGGAAATCCGGGTATGAGAGCTCAATGTGATAAACAGAGCAAGAATAAAATTAAGTATAACACGAAATTACATAATCATCGATGCAATAATTTATTTTGACATATATATATATATATATATATATATATATATATATATGTATATGTGTATGCTTTTATATGATTGCGTGTGGATGGTGGTGTATGTATGTATGTACATAGGATGTGTACGTATTAATGCTTTACTATATATGTGTGAGTGAGATTGTGTCAGAATTTACTTCAGGTTTGTTCCCTTCCACTCGCAATATACATTTATCGCTAGTCAGTAAGTGTCATAAAACAATGATGAGAATTAATATTGCTAATTTTTGACACGACCCGATTCCTTTGAAAAACAGGATCCCCCCTCCTCCCTCCCCTTCGGTGTCTGTAGTAAATTATGTAATTCCCCCTCCCAAGTTAGACTTAAGAATAAGAGATGCTTCAATTTCCCCCTCTCTCTAAATATGTATTGGACGGGTTTTTACCACCTCTCTCTCTACAATTATATTTGAATTGTCGAGTGTAGATTTTATTCTTTCTTTCAGTTTCAAAAATGTAATCCTCTGGATCGGATGCTTGAAAATACCACAAGTTTGAAATAAATTGTTGCATCGATGATTATGTAATTTCGTGTTATTATACTTCATTTTATATATATATATATATATATATATATATATATATACTTACTTCATAGTTGCATTCCAATTTCCAATGACCATTGGAAAAAAAATTAAAAACAATAGTTTTCATGTATTCTTACAATTTCTTTGTTTTCATATTTCAGTGAATACCTGAATTCTATTATAAAAAAATATATGTGTGTATATTTTGAGAAAATTTATCACAAGTGTTCAACTTTATAACTTGGGAGGTGGCCGTGGTTATGTGGATAGGGACACGGACTGAAAACCTGGGTGTTCTAAGTGAAAGTGGTTCTGTGGTTCCACAGTACCACTTTCACTTAGGGATGTTGGCAACCTTCTCGTGGCCCTTCCCGTAAGTACCCGATGTCTTTCCAGAACGATTTCTAACTAGAAAAACATCGGGGAAACTAATGCCAACACTAGAATCATCTGATTGACACGAAAGAAAAAGAAGAACTTTATAACTTGATGAATGTTAACATTTGAAATCAGAGCATATCTAAGTAAACAATGGTATTTTAAATTCCTTTAAAGTCTTTATTCATATTTTTAATTACCGAATTAAACAAAGATTCAATGTAACGCTTGAGGTTTTGATTTTTTGTTTGCTTGAGGATTTTTCTTAATAAGTTATCTGATTGTTTTCTGATGAGCTGCATGAACGAACGATTCTGCTAATTATGTGTTCATTCCCGGTTGTTCGTTTTTGCTCGAAACAATTGTCAAAAGTTACAGACAATTGTTTTTATTCGGCAAGTAAAAATATGAATAAAGACTTGGCCATTGGAATTTAATATACCGTTGTTAGCTTATATACATATATATATATACATATATATATATATATATATATATATATATATATATATATATATATATATATATATATATATATTAGTTGAATGGCATAATAAAATGAGAAATTAATCAGATTTTATTAAAGTTCAAAAACAAGGAGTGATATTGCGTCTTTAACTCATGAGTTTTCAAAGGAGAAGATTTTCTTTGAAAACTCATGAGTTAAGGACGCATTATATCTCCTTGTTTTTGAACTTTAATAAAATCTGATTAATTTCTCATTTTATTATGCCATTGAATTAATATTATTTCTCTATACACTATATTGAGCTTTGTTTTTATCCTGATAGTCTACTGGCTAAACATATTATTCATATCTTAAAAGTATTATCTTACTCTCTCATTCTCTCTCTCTTTCTCTTTCTCTCTCTCTCTCTCTCGCTCTCTCTCTCTCTCTCTCTCTCTCTCTATATATATATATATATATATATATATATATATATATATATATATATATATATATGAAGAGTTCGAGTGCAAAACGCGATAAACGCCATTTTCAAAATTACGAAGCTATCACTACAAAAAGTGTTGTATCTCAACACTGGATTACATAACAAAAGTATGTTTTACCTAATATGATACCGGCATAATTTTTTTTGATTTTTAATTAGAAGAAGATTTTAGGCGAAGTCTCGATTAAATGTATTTGTCCTTGTATTGTTCAATGTCTCAATTTAGACAAATTGGATTTATCGCATTTTGTATTCGAACTTTTCACCCCCCCCACACACACACATAGATATATATATATATATATATATATATATATATATATATATATATATATATATATATATATATACATGTATATATACATATATATATATATATATATATATATATATGTATATATATATATATATATATACTCGATGTATATACATATATATATATATATATATATATATATATATCTATACATATATATATATATGTATATATATATATATATGTATATATATATATATATATATATATATATATATATATATATATATATATACATATATATACTCGATGTATTAACAATACATTTTCGTATGTATAAATGTGTGTATCTTCTGTGTGGCTTTTAGTCTTTAGTATTGATGAATATTATTTGAAATCGTGCCTCCGCGAGTAGTTAATTCCAAAGTTAGTCAATGACCTTCTGAGATAGTTAGATCCACTAGTGCATATATGAGACGAAATGTAATTTCTTTGTCGACAACATATCAAGTAATTTTTTTTCATTTCGTTGTCTTTACTTCTTTCTATCTGTCTAGATTTCGCTGGAGCATTATCCATCATATTTGCCCGTTTTGTATTGTCTACTTCAGCAGACATTTGACTACCGATTTGATAGGCAGTAATTAAGTGATATAGATACGGGACCCTAAAAAAAGGTTTGTCTTTTCTTGGATAGCAGGGAGATGGGGTCCAGTACCAACAGGGTAGAAGGAATTAAATGGAACTGTATCTTTAAAAATGCTTTGCATACAAATATAAAATATATAAGTGACGCAGGTTGAATGAAAAGTTTAGGCTTAGATCACTCCACATATCCACATATCCACACTTCACACTCCACACCCCACACTCCACATATCAACACTCAACACTTCACATATCCACACTCAAAATATTCACACTACACAGTCCACATATCCACACTCTGCACTCCACATATCCACACTCCGCACTCTACATATCCACACTCTGCACTCCACATATCCACACTCCGCACTCCACATATCCACACTCTGCACTCCACATATCCACACTCCGCACTCTACATATCCACACTCTGCACTCCACATATCCACACTCCGCACTTTACATATCCACACTCTGCACTCCACATATCCACACTCCGCACTCTACATATCCACACTCTGCACTCCACATATCCACACTCCGCACTCCACATATCCACACTCTGCACTCCACATATCCACACTCCGCACTCTACATATCCACACTCTGCACTCCACATATCCACACTCCGCACTCCACATATCCACACTCTGCACTCCACATATCCACACTCCGCACTCTACATATCCACACTCTGCACTCCACATATCCACACTCCGCACTTTACATATCCACACTCTGCACTCCACATATCCACACTCCGCACTCCACATATCCACACTCTGCACTCCACATATCCACACTCCGCACTCTACATATCCACACTCTGCACTCCACATATCCACACTCCGCACTTTACATATCCACACTCTGCACTCCACATATCCACACTCCGCACTCCACATATCCACACTCTGCACTCCACATATCCACACTCTGCCCTCCACATATCCACACCCCGCACTCTACATATCCACACTCCACATACTCACACTCTTCACTCCAAATATCTGCACTCTACATATCCACACTCCTAACTCCACACTCTACACTCTACATATCCAAACTCCACAGGCAACTTATCAACCCTCCACACTTCACATATCCACACTCCACATATCCACACTCTACACTCCACATATTAATACTCCACACCCCACACTCAACATATCAACACTCCACATATTCACATATCTACACTCCACATATCCACACTCCACACTCCACACTCCACACTCCACATATCCACACTCCACACTCCACATATCCACACTCCACACTCCACATATCCACACTCCACATATCCACACTCTAAAAAATGAAGAGAAATTACGCTAGAATTTTCTGTCTTAATAATTTTGCATTTCCTAATCCTTCGGTGGAGTCATTGAATTATTCAGTTGTTGTGTTTTTCTGATGAAGACATCCACCCAGGCTTTGCCTTTCTATCTTCGGGAGAAGGGAAAGCTAGATGCACCATAACCGGGTAATACCGACGAGTTAAAAAATTTATTTTAGTATCGTTCGGATTATTCGGACAACTGAACTCATCATGGATTTTATTCTCACAGTGTTTCGGCCGATGTAACCTCCCTACTCTCCTCAGTACAGACGAGAATAAATAAGAATAACATTATTAAAATACTTAAGAATTCAACCCGGTCATGATTGACACAGAACCAGAACAATCTAAAACCGTGCATTAAATAAAGGGTTCAGTTTTAAATTTCGTATAGATTCCCGAGTTCGACAAAACGCATTTGAAGACGGTTGGAGGTTGCATCGGCCGAAACGTTGTGAGAATAACTTTCTAGCAGAGTAGTCTGTATAATCAAAATAATTAAAATTATTAATCATCATTTGAAAAAATTGCGAAAATGTGTTATTTTGATACCCGTTCAGCGTGCTTCCTTTGGTAAGGGGAGCTGGGCCTCACATTAAACATGACTTTGGATCATCTCACGTATCGGTATGAATTCGACTACATAATCTAAATACTTTGTAGTCAAGTCTTAAGCGAGGAACAAAGTGTAGTATCGGTTCAGTTTAAGGACTTATTCCTCTCATGTATTCGAGGTAGGAGAATGGGTTATTGTCGCTTGTTCCTTCTCTTACGATGAGGGTAGTTTCATTATCGGTCGCCAGGGGCGCACTTATCCATCGGGAATGACGACGAGTCTATTTTTGATTCTCGTCTGTTGACGGTGATGGCAGTGAAATTAATAACTCTCCAAAATACAGAAGTATGTCTTGAAGAAATTAGTGAAAATCATATAGCTATAATTTTACTTCCTCGGCTGAGTAAAAAGCGGGAGAGAATAAAAATGTGGTAATTCAACTGAATTTTGAACTGTAATAAAATAAATATTAGAAAGACAGAGAGGGCAGAAGGGCAAAGAAGAGGGGGAAAGAACGCGAGGAGTAATGGAAGTAGGTATTAATAAAGACACAAGGAAAATAAAGAAGAGTAGGAGAACAGAATGGAGTGTATATCGGGGTTATGGGATGAAAAGACGGAGATATGGAGGGGGAAGAAGGTGGTGGGGGAACCTGATTTAATAAGGTCAGCGAGATTAATTACATATATGTATATATATATATATGTAAATATATATATATATATATATATATATAGTTAGGCCCTCCGTTCAGTCTAGATAGACTATGGATACCCCTATAAGGGGCTGGCTGCGCGTGTAATTATGAAGCAAGGGTTGCGCAATCCTCAACAACACCTCTCCTGAGTCGGCACTGCTTGATTCCAATGGCAAGCAGTTCAAGACGACTGGAAACAATGCCGAGATAAACATACAGCACCTGGCAGTCCCAAATGGTCACGTTGCTTAACTTCGGTGATCTAACGGGTGTCAACGTGATTTATACCGTATAAATATATATATATATATATATATATATATATATATATATATATATATATATATTTGTTATTGTTTTTTTTTATCTATGGACGTATACGTTTCGTCTCTTTTCAATCAAGACTCATCAGCATAGAAGTACGACTATTCACCACCGGTCACACGATTCGAAACCCTGGACTACAAGTATTTTTCAACCCCAGTCCAACGTCGCTAACCGATAGGCCAGTTCTGAACAGCTTATAAACAATGATAATTTTAACACTTTAACGGCGGCGAGGCGTACAGGCATTCAAACTTCTATAAGTGAAAGAAACGCTGCATATAAAGCAAGTGACGCCCGCTGTGTTACTACTACCATTTTACAGTGCTCTACTTTTTATAAACAATTAAAAAGGGACTTATCAAAAAAAATTAACTGGTGTTTCCCTGTAGATTGGATACTCAGGAGGGTACTTAGATCACACCCGTCTTTATACATTTGAATGCGAACTCTGTTGTGGCTACTGCATCACTTTGGAAAGGCATTAACCCCTTTACCCTCCGACTAGCGATGAATTAGATAGTAGGTTATACTGGACTCTCAAGCCTTTGTTGTGTTACTTGTCTAAATAAAACAAAACTCCGAAATAACACCAGTCTTTCTCTGCTTATATCTCTATTCATATAAAGTTAGGTATGTGTGTATGTCATATATTTCTATGCGCATGATTTACTCTTAAACTAATGAACCGATCATTAATAATTTAGAAAAAGAGCTGCTAGGCGTAAGGGTGGGTAATGTGGGATATATTAAGTTTCATTCAGTTTTTTGTAAAAGGGGTACTTCTGATTTTTGTGAAATTTTAACAATGCGTATCATGCATCAATTCAAAATTTTTTCTTTAAATTTCAGTTTTCAGGGGGAATGATATGGCTACGACCTCTCATTTGAAAATTAAAATATTTCAGATTTGCATTAAATTTCATCAGTAGTCATTAGACACCAATTAAGAAAAAATCCGTGATTTTTAATTTGTTCTTAAGAGCCCCTAAGCTTAAAAATTAAATTTTAGACATTTTCTAAAAAAAAAACACGATATAATCGATTTTGATCATAATTAGAATAAGGATTCTAGACATAAGGTTTAGTATCATTATATTTAGAATTAAATCTTTGTAAGGACATAAAAAGTTGGTGCGAAACTGTTTTTGGATTATGAATTTATTTACCTGTCCTGGGACGGGTATTCTTCCTGGTATTTATATGTGCGCTCTGCGAGAGTATTTTGTAAATCAATCCGATATTTCTCACTGCCTGTGTGGTTCTCTAACTTTTTTTTATGTCCTGTTTTATATACTCGTTTATTTTACACTGAGGTGGCGGCAGTCGAAGTGCGCTGTATTGGACAGCGC
>OY744534.1:5980977-6000977 GCA_963556195.1 Sepiola atlantica | reverse complement strand
ATAGGAGTTTAAAATTACAGCAAATTTCTATTCATAAATTTCATACATTGTTCGGATTTATCAAAATAATTACAATTCTTAAATTTCATACATTGTTCGGATTTATCAAAATAATTACAATTCTTAAATTTCATACATCGTTCGCATTTATCAAAATAATTACAATTCTTAAATTTCATACATTATTGCGATTTATCAAAAAAATTACAATTCTTAAATTTCATACATTGTTCGGATTTATCAAAATAATTACAATTCTTAAATTTAATACATTGTTCGGATTTATCAAAATAATTACAATTATTAAATTTCATACATTGTTCAGATTTATCAAAATAATTACAATTCTTAAATTTCATACATTATTGCGATTTATCAAAATAATTACAATTCTTAAATTTCATACATTGTTCGGATTTAGCAAAATAATTACAATTCTTAAATTTCATACATCGTTCGGATTTATCAAAATAATTACAATTCTTAAATTTCATACATTGTTCGGATTTATCAAAATAATTACAATTCTTAAATTTCATACATTGTTCAGATTTATCAAAATAATTTCAATTCTTAAATTTCAAACATTGTCCGGATTTATCAAAATAATTACAATTCTTAAATTTCATACATTGTTCGGATTTATCAAAATAATTACAATTATTAAATTTCATACATTGTTCAGATTTATCAAAATAATTACAATTCTTAAATTTCATACATTGTTCGGATTTATCAAAATAATTACAATATTTAAATTTCATACATTGTTCGGATTTATCAAAATAATTACAATTCTTAAATTTCATACATTGTTCGGATTTATCAAAATAATTACAATTCGTAAATAAGTGAACTATCAGAATATTTAAACACCATATGTGTATGGGCTCCACATAGCAGTTCACAATGACTACACATAAGCCGAACATTCATGTCCTACTTATATATGCAGAGTATTGATTTACTCTTCTCTAGGAGTTAGGCACAAGGCCAGTTTTGATCTTACTCCCACAAGTAAGATATGACCCAAAGTCGGGTCGGGACAGTGGGGTTTTAAAATTGCCTGGGCAGCCCCGTCGGCATTCCCCGGTAGAGGCGCCTCAGGCAGTAAGCAATAAACTTACTCCTCCCCAAAGAGGGGAGGCGAAGCCTGGGAGGGTGAACCTCCTAGAACTGCACAGGACAGACTCATAGACCGGCGTAAATCAAGCCCCGAAGTCCAAGACAATACCAGTCTATGGGGCGTAGTATCCATCGGAACAGATACTACACTTTGATCTTAGCCAAAAGGCCAAGAAAAGAAAGAAAATATATTACTTTTCATGCTGAAATAAGAACACAGTTTCAGTATAATCCGATTGCATCAGCTGTAAATGTACAGATATATTTAAAACGGTTTGAGGTCTTATTCAGTTTATTTATCGTAGATTGGTTTAATTTATTCAGATTTATGGTTAACCTACTATTTTAATTTCTGATTCGAATTAAAGTTTACTGGTAAACGTTACTTTTAGCGACATGAATTATTTTTCAGAAAATACAGTTGGGAAATTAGTCCAAAAGAATTTTTGTTGATTTCTTGGCCTTTTGGCTAAGATCAAAGTGTAGTATCTGTTCCCACTGTCCTGTGCAGTTCTGGGAGGTTAACCCCCTCCCAGGCCTTGCCTCCCCTCTTTGGGGAGGAGTAAGTTTATTGCTTACTGTCTGAGGCGCCCTGCCCAGGCAATTTTTTAAGAAACTCCGTACTCTTCCTCTAGAGTACAAATTCCCACCTTCCGACCTTGTGTCACATTCTACTTTGTGGGACGTAGATAAATAGGAGTCCAAAAGAATTTTTGTTGATTTCTTGGCCTTTTGGCTAAGATCAAAGTGTAGTATCTGTTCCGATGGATACTGCACCCCATAGACTGGTATTGTCTTGGCCTTCGGGGCTTGATTTACGCCTGTCTATGGGTCTGTCCTGTGCAGTTCTAGGAGGTCCACCCTCCCAGGCTTCGCCTCCCCTCTTTGGGGAGGAGTAAGTTTATTGCTTACTGCCTGAGGCGCCCCTACCGGGGAATGCCGACGGGACTGCCCAGGCAATTTTTAAACCCCACTTTCTCGACCCGACCTTGGGTCACATCTTACTTGTGGGAGTAAGATAAAAACTGGCCTTGTGCCTAACTCCTGGAGAGGAGTTAATCAATACTCATCTGTTACCTATTTGTGTTTTTAAAAATTAATATTTAATAGAAGATATAAGCATGTTAAGTTATCGTAATTATTGGTTGTGAGTAAAGTAATTATGGGTCAGACATCTTATTTCAAAAAATAATATACCGCGTGTGCGTGCGTTATTAAGTGTTTTAGGTTTATCTTTCTGTGTGCTTTAATTTGTGTGTTTCTTTTCCAAACATGTACTTATTTACCTCTTTTCCGGGAGGTCAGACGCGAGGTCAGGTTTGGTTTTGAAAAGCCAGCGCACTAGAGGAAGTGAACTCTGGCCTCAAACAATATATCTGAGCAATGCCGTCGGTATTCCCCGGTAGGGTACCTCAAGCGATTAGCAATAAACTACCCACTTCTAAAGAAGAGTAGGTAAAGCATGGGAGGAGTGACCTCCTAGGACTGAGCAGAACCATATCTTAGTCCGGCAAATACAAAACCACTACCGAACTGATTGTCGAAGACGTATCCCGGACTAGTGAAATAAAATAATGATTGGCTGTAAGCAAATACAAAACTTATACTAACTAGGATTTTATTTCAAGACACGATTTTACATTTAACACCTACAATCGTTTCAGTAGAAATAAATATTTATGTCAATTTGATGACTTATTTCAGAATTATTTCGTTTGAAAAAAACATTTCTACAAATACTTATCTAGTTTATATTACTGAAACAAAAATAGATTTGATTATTGTTTCAAAGTAATATAAATACATACATATATATTTTTTAAATTCTCGAAACAGTTTTTCATGGTAAACAACTGATGATCCCTTAAATAATGTTAGAAGCAAACTAATATAATAACTGACAAAGTTAAATTGACTTACACGAGTGATTTTCTACTGAACGACTTGGGACTTAAGGATTTTTCTTTTTTTTTTATTTTTTTTTAAATTGTTTTAATGGTTGAGAAACGTCCGAGACGATATACATACATACATACATACATATATACATACATATATACATACATATATACATAAATATATACATACATATATATATACATACATATATATATGTATATATACATATATACATATATAGTCTAAAGAAGCTTTGAGTTATTTTAAACAAAAAGACAAAAATAAAAAGAAGGAAAATGCAGTTTAAATTACCAGAGAAACTAACTAAATCCAAAATAGTGTAGACTTAACATTTGTTGGAAAATTCATAAATAAATAATATATAACAGTAAGTAATAAAATAAAAAGGGGGATTAAGTATCTAACAGTGAAATAAAAGCAGGAGACCTTAACGTAAGCATCTAATATTAACACGGGGATCTTCAGCTGTTTACCATGTAACTGTTTCGGAGATTTAAAAACAGGACAGTTATATGCATGGCTCTCCAATGGTACAGATAAAACTACCATTTCCCCAATAATCTATATATATATACATACATACATGCATGCATGCATACATACATATACGTATATATGTATATACATATATACATACATATATACATACATATATATATACATACATATATACATACATACATACATACATACATACATATATACATATATACCTATATATATATACATACATACATATATACATACATTCATACATATATATATATATACATATATAAATACATATATACATACATATATACATACATATATATATATACATACATATATACATACATACATATATGTATATATACATACATACATATATACATACATATATACATATATACATACATATATACATACATATATACATACATACATATATACATATATACATTCATATATACATACATACATACATATATACATACATATATATATCTACATACACACACATACATATATACATACATATATACATACATATATACATACATACATATATACATACATACATACATACATACATACATACATACATATATAATATTAACATACACATATACGCACGAACATATACCTATACAACCTAACAGTCTCTCTGCGGCTTTCGTCTCAAAAAGGCATTTTCATCGGTCACGCAGAAATTGAATCAGTTCTTGCTCTTTTTAAGTTTCGGATCAAAACAGTCAAATCTTGGATTAAAACTGTTTTTCCCGATCCTTTTATCTTTCTTTAATTGAGGATTTGTCCGCGATTAATGAGTGAATCGTCCACGTTTTAAGTGATCCATCGGCAATCAACGAAAGAAAAAGGAAACTATTGCAAACAACAGACACTGCCTTTTTACCGCCTTTTCCCCTGTGCCTTCCGGCGAACTAACTTCGCGCCGCCCTCTCTGCGCGCGTCAATTACGCATTGAGTGACAATATTCGCCATGGATATGACATTTTCGCAGGGGGGCTGTTACCGGTCAAGAACGCAGAAGAGGATTACACAGAGTTTCTTCAGATGCGAGAGCGAGAGGCTAATATTAAAATTAGCTTCTGAAAATGGCCTTCTGGATTATCATTTCTCCGAGAAGGGGTCGGGAATCAGCCGAAGCTTTAATGGGGTCTAAGGAGTAGGGGAGAATGAAGACGGGTACAAGGTCAATACACCGTGTTATGATTGACACACGCTTTAACCACACCAAACACTCTGATTCTTGGAGAGAGAAAAAAATATATAATGGAAGTCACTTTAAGGTTTTTTTGTATTGCTTGTGGCAATTTGGATTTTATGAAAACTTAATGGTTTTTATTCTTGTGGCATCCGTATGTCAATTTTTTTTTTTATTCTAATTTAATATTTTTAAATGCTTGAAATGAAAAGCGACTTGATTAAATCAATCTTCGAGATACTGTGCTTTTTTTTGTAAAACATTATTTAACTTTTTTTTTGTTTCCTTTTTGGTACGAGAAAGAAAAGTTCTATTTGCAAAGGAATTCCTAGCCACACCGATGACGACACATCGGTCATACAAAAGAAAAAGTAGACGAGTTGAGAGGCCACGTGACAACACAGTCGGAGAAGACAAGACAAAGAACGCGCAGCCCACCATAGACAGCATTAGCATTAGCATCATCATCAGCAGCATCATAATCACCAGCATCATCATCATCAGCAGCATCATCATCAGCAGCATCATAATCATCATCATCATCAGCAGCATCATCATCAGCAGCAGCATATCGATATATTCATGATAGGTGCTCGACTAAGTTCCAATCCGTTGTCCTCCCTGTAAAACATTGATAGCAAGAAGTCGCTTGGCTAGAATCAAAGCAGAGGACTTTCCTATCTCTCTCGCTCTCGCTCGCTCTTTCTCTCGTTCTCTCTCTCTCTCGTTCTCTCTCTCTATCTGTTCCAACGACAAATTGCAACTTCCATGAACAAAGTGTATTTCCTAGAGCGTTCCGTCTGTTGAACAAAATACCACAACGCTGTTTCCCATTCCCAGCTGACTACAACATGATCGTCATCAAGTCTTATGTAAACAATAATGTATTTCTTCGTCCTTTTTGATAATCAAATCCTCTTCAAAAATATGTTTCCAGTCCTCGCATGGTTGAAATTCACGTCCAACCGACGATCTCCTAAACCTGATTGCCCCCCTGGACTTAATAAACCTTGACATATAAGTATATAAAAAATACGATTATTTAAAACTTAAGCGTGAAATACAAATGTAGGAACTATTTCTAACTCATGCGTGATATACAATGGAAAATGCCATTTTTAACTTAAGCAAACATACAAAGATGATATTTCTAACTCATGCGTGATATACAATGGAAAATGCCATTTTAAACTTAAGTAAACCTACAAACAAAATGCTATTTCTAACTCATGCGTGATATACAATGGAAAATGCTATTTTAAACTTCAGCAAACATACAAACGAAAATGCCATTTCAAATTTAAGCGTGATATACAAAGTAATTTTTAATCTCAGGGTTATATACCGACGAGAAATGATATTCCAAACTTAAACGTGACAGCCCGTCCGGGTTAAATATCCTTATGAAGTTTTCGCTTAGAAAATAAATAAAACACGTCCCATAAAATCGGGGCTATTATAGGAAGCGTGACAGACCGACAAAGCTTCTCATAGGATGTCAGGACGCATCTGTAAATACTATCTACTTCAGAGTTCCAAGCAGCTTTGTGTTGTGGCTAAAAAAAAATGATATCCGCTCAAACAAACAGAAAATGCCATTTATTAATATACATAGATTTAGTCGTAAGTATATTCCCAAAATCACTGAATCGGCTTTGCTGTTTTAAAAGTTAATGACCGACTCACGCCAATTGAGAGAATTTCCTTGTCCGTTTTTGTTTTCGAAATCACGATCTTTCATTGTTTCACAAACAACATTACCAAAAGACTAATTCCCTCTTTGATTCCCGCCTATGACTAGATAAATGGCCAATTGCTGGTAAGAACTCGACACGCGAGTTTCCGAGTTAACTTCAACGCGTAACCCTGTTTGGGGATTTTATTGCACTTCGCTGTTTCCATAGATTCGTGATCACAAAACCCTTTGACGTAAGTTAATTATCAACCACACGATTTTGTCCAACCTCTCCCCCTCGGCGTTTATGTTTGATTATGTTTACGATGATGGTTCCTCGGACGACCGCCGCCCTTCTCCCCAGGGCCATACCCACCCGGCCGGGCGCACGGGTGTATTGTGTGGAACGCATGTAATAGAGTTATCCGTCGGAAGAGAAACAATATTTTTAGTCTTTAGCCGGCGTTTTCGTAATGCAATTAACTAGATAGCAGCCTGACACTGACAATCGACAGGGGAAACTGAACATAGGTATAAGTAAGTACAATTAGATTGCCCGGTCTACGCGATGGACAAATACGCACAGACAGAGACATGCACTCACATACGTACATACACAAACCCATGAACACAAATACGCAAACACGTACGCAGATATTTGTGTAGATATAAACTTCAGTATATATGTACATAAACATATATATATATATATAGAGAGAGAGAGAGAGAGAGAGAGATAGAAGAAAAAAGAGTGATAAATATGCGACGATTGTCCAAATTTATTTCAAATTTCAATTGTTCAATGCAAGATTGTCAGTAATAAACTAGTGTTTATTTTTCTTTCCTTAAGCCAAGGCTTTTCAAAGATCGAAATCTTATCATCAGAGGAGAAATACAGATGGATAAGTTGGCTTTCGAAAAAACCAAAGTTCAAAAATTTGAAAAATATGAGAATTATTACTAAAAATTATTAAAATAATTTTTGTCAAAAAAACGTATTGAATGAAAAGAAAAATTCCGTGAAAAAGATATGCAAATTGTCCGGGTGGTAAATTTCCGTTGAAAAAGTTCGGTAGAATTGTAGAAAGTGAAGAAAAACTCTTTGCTTGGGAGCAGATTGGAGAAGGTGCTCAAAAGTAGATAAGTCCAGATGGACTTAAAAGAGGCTGAAATTATATATATATATATATATATATATATATATATATATATATATATATATATATATATGATCATTTTTATATAAACAGACATGTACAAAATCTGCGACACTGGCATGTCGATGTTATCAGTTAGAGTTAGAATCCGGTTCTTTCCAAATATGATATAAGGTTAAAATCGGATTCTAACTCTGCCTGATGAGATCCCAGTTTATAATAGCTGTTGATTGATAACATCGACATGCCAGTGTCGCAGATTTTGTACATGTCTGTGTAAATAAAAATAATCATATATAAAAGCTCCATTTGATATTGAGCACTTTTTATAAACCCGGTTGAAATTCTTTGGATTACTACCTGTGGATGTGTTTTTCTGGATTATTATTATTATATATATATATATATATATATATATATATAGAGAGAGAGAGAGAGAGAGAGAGAGAGAAAGAGAGATGAAAGAGAGGAAGAGAAATAGAGGGATGAAGAGAGGAAGAGAAATAGAGGGAGAGAGAGAGAGGGGCGGTGTTAAATTTCGTAGGTTAGCCACACTGAGGAGTCGGGGAGACGACGAAACACGTTTCTGTGGTAACTCTCTCTCTCTCTCTCTCTCTCTCTCTATATATATATATATATATATATATATATATAAACATGAGTTTAATTTAGTTTCCAGAGTCCTCGCGATAGATACACACACATACATACCCTTACTCACCCTAACACACACACATACACCCTAAATACGCAATCATGTAAACATACATACCTACACATTGACATGTAGATAAGTTCATGTGTGTATTTATATGTACACATATATACACATATAGACAAATAGAGAGAATGTTTGAGAAGAGAGAAAGTTTGAATTACCTACTAGATCCCATCCTCGAGTATCTTCGGTCTCTCTGTACAAGGGTTTGTCAGGACAACCTGACATGAGGATACTTCACTATACAAGTAAACCCTGACCAAATATTCTAAAATAACATAGTATTCAAAGCCAAAATAAGATCCCATCGACACGGCTATGGTGCACCTTCTCCTAGTGATGTTACCTCAAGTAACAACACTTAGCTAGACACGCCACCAGACTAGATGAATTCTTGTCCTGGAATCCGGTAAGATCAAGTGAGCGCAAGAAATATATACTATAACATAGTTAACTGATCAATTGGGGATTGGAAAATTAATGTTCTTAACTTATTTATTAACTCAATGTTTGAGAAATAAAGGAGAACTTTAATGGAATAACTATATATCTTATATAGATATCAAGTGTTAGCTCCAGGCCGGAGCACATTGATTTCTGAGAACTTCGACTGAAGTAAAATGAAACAAAACAAATGGGACATAAATACATAACACACATCTTATATATATATATATATATATATATATATATATATATATATATATATATAGTAAGCTATGAAAATATATTTATGGCAATTAAGC
Organism: Sepiola atlantica; assembly: GCA_963556195.1. Classification (NCBI taxonomy): domain Eukaryota; kingdom Metazoa; phylum Mollusca; class Cephalopoda; order Sepiida; family Sepiolidae; genus Sepiola; species Sepiola atlantica. The sequence continues at coordinate 5,991,928 of OY744534.1, read as the reverse complement.
TACACAGAGACTCCCGCGTTTCATCCACGGGGGAATCTTCAGGCTAAGATGCATGAGTTATTTTTGCCGCGTGTTTTTTATATACACGGCTAGCTAGTTAACCAATCAGATTATTTGTTGTTCTCTCAGCCAATCGTTGGGCTTCCACGAACAAAGGCCTTGTTAGTATTACTTCCTATATTCTGTTCTATTGTTCTGTTTTCTATAGAGTTGCCTATATCCTGTTTCCTTTGTTTTGTCAATATAATGGGTGAACTTATTTTAACAAGTAGTTCCTTGTATTTCTATTTTAGTTTCTAAATTGTAAGTTTTAGTTTAGGTTTTTTTTACTTATTTGTTTATTTATTTATTTATCGTTAGCCTAAGGTAAATGTATTTCTGTGCAGCAGCTTTTTGCTATCTCACTTATACAGTTTTATAGATTTAGGATCTCAAATTGTTTATTCAAACATAATCTACACGGGTCGTCTAAATATCTACATGTACTGGTATGTCGTATTATTTTCCATTCAATTATTGGTGACGGCCATTTTCTTTGAGCTCCCAATAGTGGTTTGTCTGTGCTGTTTTAATTCGACGTGAAGCTTAATTGTCATAAATATATTTTCATTGCTTACTACCTAGCTCTACTTACGTATCGAGCAATGTTGAAGTTAATACTGAAAATTGATACTTAAAAAATTATATCTCCTTGTAAAATTTCACGTGGATACATGAAATAGTAATATATATATATATATATATATATATATATATATATATATATATATATATATATATATATATATTTAAAAGTAAATATTAATTATTATTACCCACAGACATCGATGTTACGCAATCCTCAGTGTAGGGGATGTTAATTACCGTCGGTCAGAGGGATATATATATATATATATATATATATATATATATATATATATATATATATATATATATATATATATATATATATATATATATATATATAGTATGGAAATATAAATTGCTTGCAGTTCAGCTACACAGAAATGTTCATGTTTTATTCCCAATGAAGATTACAAAGTAAATACTGAATATATATATATACGCAATATTTTATATTACTTTATAATATTATGTAAAATAATCGTTAATTATATATAGATATGTATCGAGTAAGATAGTTATGAAAACACATAGTGTTCTACTATATCACAGCTATTCAGTGTGGCTAGTCAGACAAGTTATTTAGGCTGAGTTATTTACCCTTTTTTATTTAAAATTTAAAACATTTCCCCAAATTACGTAATTACAAATGCGAGAAGCAGTTAATTGTAGACACGGAATAAATATTACTGTAGGATAATTATAAAATAATAAAAACTAAAAGAAAATAAATGAATTAATTAAAAAAATGATAAATTAAAATAAGATAAAATAATGAAAATAAAATAAATAAAAAATAAATTAATTGATTAAAATAAAATAAAATGAAACAAAACAAAATAAAATAATGAAAATAAAATAAAATATAAAAAATAAAATAATAAATAAAATAAAATAAAATAAAAAGTAAATAAAATATAATAACAAAAATTAAAATGAAATTTTAAAAATAAATAAAATAAAATAAGATAAAATACAATACAATAAAATAAAATAAAAATTTTTAAAATTAATAAAATAAATAAAATAAAATATAATAAAAAAAATTAAATTAAATTAAATTAAATAAATAAATAAATAAATAATAAAATAAAATAAAATAAAATAAAATAAAATAACATAAAATAAAATAAAATAAAATAAAATAAAATAAATAAATACAAAATAAATAAATAAATACATGCATAAATAAAATAAAATAAAATAAAATATGAAATAATAAACTAAACAATTTTTTTCTGTTTCAATAATAGTCTGCGTAATGAAAAAAAAATAGATGGTAAAGTTTCTGGTTTTCGTTATTCGCTCTTAAAATGACAAAAAAAGTACATGTTCTTCCGTTCAAAATGATGTCAATTTTTCCAAGTAATATGGAAGTATATAAATGAAAGAATGTGGTGTTTGCACTCTTCGCAAATCCTTATGTAGTTAAAAAATTACATTTTTGGAAGTCATTTCCATTCACTAAATTTATCAAGAAAAATTAAAACGAAATTAGCTGTTAAAACTAATGTAAATAATTTGTTTTAAAATGTGTCAAAAATAAAAAAAATATTCCCGGGCAACGTCGGATAGGTATAGCTAGTTATACTTAAAGAAAACTGGTTAAATTGGTCCAATTCTACTACAGAATGAAAGCCATTTTTCTAAGGAGTCAGCCATTGCATAAGGATTCGCCATCGCCTAAGGATTCGCCATTGCTTAAGGATTCGCCATTGCTTAAGGGTTCGTCATTGCCTAAGGATTCGCCATTGCTTAAGGATTCGCCATTGCTTAAGGATTCGCCATTGCTTAAGGATTCGCCATTGCCTAAGGATTCGCCATTGCTTAAGGATTCGCCATTGCTTAAGGATTCGCCATTGCCTAAGGATTCGCCATTGCTTAAGGATTCGCCATTGCCTAAGGATTCGCCATTGCTTAAGGGTTCGCCATTGCTTAAGGATTCGCCATTGCCTAAGGATTCGCCATTGCTTAAGGGTTCGCCATTGCCTAAGGATTCGCCATTGTCTAAGGATTCGCCATTGCTTAAGGATTCGCCATTGCTTAAGGGTTCGCCATTGCTTAAGGGTTCGCCATTGCTTAAGGATTCGCCATTGCCTAAGGATTCGCCATTGCTTAAGGGTTTGCCATTGCCTAAGGATTCGCCATTGCCTAAGGATTCGCCATTGCTTAAGGATTCGCCATTGCTTAAGGGTTCGCCATTGCTTAAGGATTCGCCATTGCTTAAGGATTCGCCATTGCCTAAGGGTTCGCCATTGCTTAAGGATTCACCATTGCTTAAGGATTCGTTTTGCCTAAGGGTTCGCCATTGCTAAAGGATTCACCATTGCCTAAGGATTCGCCATTGCTTAAGTGTTCGCCATTGCTTAAGGGTTCGCCATTGCTTAAGGATTCGCCATTGCTTAAGGATTCGCTTTGCCTAAGGGTTCGCCATTACTTAAGGATTCACCATTGCCTAAGGATTCGCCATTGCTTAAGTGTTCGCCATTGCCTAAGGATTCGCCATTGCTTATTTAGGACGTCTTATTCGATATCCAAACACTTGATTATTATTTGTGAAACTTAATTTTTTTAAGCATCTTTAAAATTTTAAACATAAAGAAAGAGGCAAAATGCCTTCAAAAAACCATGTTTTAGACGCAGATATTTTTTATTAAAATCAAAAAAGAAATAAAAACAATATATTTTTTTTCTTCTTCATCTTGACTTTTTTATCCAATAATTTCGCTTGATATAACAAGCCTCGTCAGAACTTTAGACAGATAAAATGTATTAACCTTTTTTTTTCTCGTAACAATTCTTCCTGGTCTTGTAGAATGCAAACTTCTTTTCATATGAATAAGCGAGTAACGTTATTTAACCGACTCGGTTCTTGTGTTGCCATTCGTTTCCCAACTCTTTTCTGGAGCCAGGTACTTACAGTAAGAAACACCTGAAGGTTGTCAACGTCCACAAAATCCATAGACTCAAGATAGCAACATTGCTTCTGCGCATACGCATCGGTAAACCGTCATTCTGTTGCGTGTTCTGGACCAAACCTTCCCCGACTTGGTATAGAAACTGCCGGCATTTCCTGCTCTGATTGTCAAGAGTATAAACTTGTAATATTGCAGCCGAAACAACGACAAAAAACTACCCTTAACATGTCAACCCTTTCTAACCGTGATAGGTGCGGTTGCAACGTGGTAGTATCATTGCTATGCTGTCTAAAACTCGGGCTCCTGGTAAGGCCATCCCTGGCGGACAGGTTTGACGCAAAGCTCTTTCAGGGCCGCAGCTCGGAAAATCTAAGAATTTGGTCGTCTCTGCCTCTGTGTGTAGCAAGCAAAGACGTGTTCAGCGACAGATCGCAAATCAATGAAGTGAAAATAACAATGTAGCTCGTGCGCCTTTATTTTGTGTGTTCAGGACAAAACCTTCCCCAACTTCGCATGCAATCGATGATCTTGCAGGTTAAAAAGTAGCTGCGAAGAACGAGGAAAACATCATGCAGATCAGACAATCTTGAGGCACAATTTCGTGAGTTCTATACACAAGTCCAACTTGCATAAAAAACAACAGAAACAGCATCATCATCATCATCATCATCATCATCATCATCATCATCATCATCATCATCATCATCATCATCATCATCATCATCATCATAAACAGCATCAGACTAGAAACCGGACTCTATTTTTTTCAAAAGAATTATGCACAAGTCCAACTTGCATAAAAAACAACAGAAACAGCATCATCATCATCATCATCATCATCATCATCATCATCATCATCATCATCATCATCATCATCATCATCATCATCATCATAAACAGCATCAGACTAGAAACCGGACTCTATTTTTTTCAAAAGAATTATGCACAAGTCCAACTTGCATAAAAAACAACAGAAACATCATCATCATCATCATCATCATCATCATCATCATCATCATCATCATCATCATCATCATCATCATCATCATCATCATCATAAACAGTATCAGACTAGAAACCGGACTCTATTTTTTTCAAAAGAATTATACGCGCTTATTTACATTTATGTATCCTTTTTTCTGTCACATATATATCATTTCCTGTGTATCCATTGATTCGTATCTCTGATTTTTTTTCCTTTTTGTCTATTTCATTTTCATTTGTACCTTTTATTTCCAATTTTTTAAAAAGATTTTTCCACTATTTATATATATAGTTCTGTCCATTTTATTTAAAACATTGCTTCTGCCCCTCCGAGTAGACCTTCCCAGCCTCGTTGAGCAATAGTTTGGAAAGCAAATAGCACAAAATGACATCAAACACCTTTGTTTTTGAGAATGGGGGACCATAAACGGAAATCTGTTTGGCGAAAACCAAATGTCCAGATCAATAATTTTTCTTTGTTTTTTTATATATCGTAATATTTTTATTATTTTTTTTTGTAGAAGCGAATTGTTTGTATTGGATGCGACATCGCATCTTTACGAGAGGTTTTGGCCGTCTGTTGTAATAATGCAGTCGCAGTGTATACGGATTCCTCTGTCGTTGTAGCCAGAATAATATGAGAAAAAAAATAACTAAATTAGATAAAAATTTAAAAAATAAATAAATAAATTAAATTAAAAAAAAAATGTTTAATTTAAAAAAAAAAAAAAAAATTTAAAAATAAAAATAAAAATAAAATATAAAAAATTAAAAATGAACAATTAACAATAAAAAAATAAAAAATGAACAATAAAAAATAAAAAAATTAAAATTAAAATAATAAAAATAAAAAAATAAAAATAAAAATTAAAATAAAAAATTAAAATTAAAATTAAAAAATTAAAAAATTAAAAATTAACAATTAAAAATTAGAAATTAAAAGATAAAAATTAAACATTAACAATAAATAAATAAAAAATTTTAAAAAATAAAAATTTTAAATTAAAACAAAATTCAAATAATAAAAATAAAAAAATAACAATAAAAATAAAAATTAAAAATTAAAATTAAAAAATTAAAAAATTAACAATTAACAATTAAAAATTAAAAATTAAAAGATAAAAATTAAAAATTAACAATAAATAAATAAAAAATGAAAAATAAAAAATAAAAAAATTTAAATTTAAAAATATAACACTCACACTATTGTATCTCAATGGCGCGTGTTCATGAATTGTTCATATTAACTACGTCCTCGTACCTGTATGAGAGGCTTTGTTCGTCAATCGTAGTGTGAACCTACGTTGCTGTGCGTTTACTGCACAGGCCGGGATCGTCAGCTCGTCTCTTTGCCTGAATTATGTGCTTGATTCCGACAATTCTGCAAAAGGCTTGCCTGTTAGGAACAGCGAAAGTGTTACGGTATAGCTTGAATGTCTAAAGTCAAGGGAATTGACTAGATGTTCGATAAAGAAAAAATTTAGGTAAAAACATCTAAAAGTTGATACTACTATGTAATACTAATTATAATAAGAAAAACGTGATGATGATGATGATGATGATGATGATGATGATGATGATGATGATGATGATGATGATGCCAGAAAAAAAGTTATTTTAAATGCTTATGTATTTTAATATCAGTTATTTTAAATGTTCACGTATTTTTATATCAGTTATTTTAAATGTTCACGTATTTTAATATCAGTTATTTTAAATGTTTATGTATTTTAATATCAGTTATTTTAAATGTTCATGTATTTTAATATCAGTTTTTTTAAATTTTTATGTATTTTAATATCAGTTATTTTAAATGTTTATGTATTTTAATATCAGTTATTTTAAATGTTCATGTATTTTAATTTCAGTTATTTTAAATGTTTATGTATTTTAATATCAGTTATTTTAAATGTTCATGTATTTTAATTTAAGTTTTTTAAATGTTCACGTATTTTAATATCAGTTATTTTAAATGTTTATGTATTTTAATTTAAGTTTTTTAAATGTTCACGTATTTTAATATCAGTTATTTTAAATGTTTATGTATTTTAATATCAGTTATTTTAAATGTTCATGTATTTTAATATCAGTTTTTTTAAATTTTTATGTATTTTAATATCAGTTATTTTAAATGTTTATGTATTTTAATATCAGTTATTTTAAATGTTCATGTATTTTAATTTCAGTTATTTTAAATGTTTATGTATTTTAATATCAGTTATTTTAAATGTTCATGTATTTTAATATCAGTTTTTTTAAATTTTTATGTATTTTAATATCAGTTATTTTAAATGTTTACGTATTTTAATTTCAGTTATTTTAAATGTTCACGTATTTTAATATCAGTTATTTTAAATGTTTATGTATTTTAATATCAGTTATTTTAAATTTTTATGTATTTTAATATCAGTTATTTTAAATTTTTATGTATTTTAATATCAGTTATTTTAAATGTTCACGTATTTTAATATCAGTTATTTTAAATGTTTATGTATTTTAATATCAGTTATTTTAAATGTTTAAGTATTTTAATTTCAGTTTTTATTTAATGGTTATGTATTTTAATTTCAGTTATTTTAAATTTTCATGTATTTTAATTTCAGTTTTTTTCAATGTTTACGTATTTTAATTTCAGTTTTTTTAATGTTTATGTATTTTAATATCAGTTATTTTAAATGTTTATGTATTTTAATTTAAGTTTTTTTAATGTTTATGTATTTTAATATCAGTTATTTTAAATGTTTATGTATTTTAATTTAAGTTTTTTTAATGTTTATGTATTTTAATATCAGTTATTTTAAATGTTTACGTATTTTAATTTAAGTTTTTTTAATGTTTATGTATTTTAATATCAGTTATTTTAAATATTTACGTATTTTAATTTCAGTTTTTTAAATGTTTATGTATTTTAATATCAGTTATTTTAAATGTTTATGTATTTTAATTTCAGTTTTTTAAAATTTTTATGTATTTTAATATCAGTTTTTAATGTTAATTTAATTTAATATCAGTTATTTATTATGTTAATGTCTTGCTATATCATTTTATTTAATTTTGGTGTATTTTAATATCAGTTTTTGGATTTTGGTTTGGTTGTTTGGTAGCATATTAACGCGTGTTCGGATTTTGTCATTTTGGTAAAAATGTTAATTCTTCAAGTTCGTTATATGTTTAAGTATTAATTCATGGTGTTTGGTTGTTTTGTTGGAGAAAATTGTTTTGTTTGTTTTGGGCTTTGCAGAACATGATTGACTTTTGTAACACGAATGGGAAAACCAATAACATTAATGTTTAGTGCATCGTTTGTCAGGAAGCCAGTATCATTTATATTGGGAAAAAAATAACATTAATGTTTAGTGCCATTTATATTGGCCAAAAAGTTTAGGTTTATAATATTTTTTATATGTTTAACAGATTTGGATGAATTTCTTTTATATGTGCTTATTTCTTGAGTAAACAGTCTACAATTGATTAATTTCTTTCGATTGAAAGTTTAGTTATTTCAACGCATAGATATCAAATTTTTGGGAATAAAACCACCATTTAAAAAAAAATAAACATTATGGTCTACATTTAAACGTAAAAAATAACCGTAAGTAATCGATACCATATGTTGCATTACCCGTTCTTTCAGGGTACCCGGTAAGATCCAGCAAGAATGACAAAGAACAAAACGTATATGGAAAAACTTTGGTTTCTTTTATTTCCCATCACCGGATAATTTACGCCGGCTACGCACACACATATATAAAAAAAATTGTTTGACATAATTTTGTCTCATGAAAGTTTTTTTTTTGCTGAGGTAACAAACTTGGTTTCCGCTAGAAACTCGTTCATATATACATCCGATTGGAAAGCAATTTGCTCTGCATTGTCTATCCGAGCGTGAACTGAAGCAATTGTTCTACAAGCACTTCCAATTGTCTGTTTGATGAAATACAAGTATTGGGGATTCCTTCACAGTACCAATTTGCTTATCAGTCGCATTTTTAGTCAGCGGACACGAAAGTCTAACAGAAAGACGGGCTTGAGTACCATAGCCAATAAAGCTTCATCGGTGCCATGAAAATCGGTAAACTCCTATTCTTCTGGTACTTCGATATTCCGATCACCAAACGCTCCGTCTCTTCGAGTTTCTGAAACCGCCGCCTTTCAAGTCTCGCTTGCATTGCGGAACTTTCTCTATTTTTTACAGTTATTAAGTCGCTTTCTTTCTCGACGTCCCATCCACAATGAACTCGTCCACGATTTAATTTTGCCACTCTTCATTATCTTACACATATACCTATGATATACATGTAAACTAAGAGAAAACTGATAATTGCTCCCTGATTTTAGTATTAATTTATAATTAGCAGGGTTACCCGGCCTTCCCCGGGTTCGAATATGGGATAAATTTAATATAAACTGATCACCCATTTGTTGGCCATGTTGCTAGTTGTGGTTTGTTCGTTATTTGTTCACCCATTCGATATTGAACACTCTTTATAAGCCTTTATCCAGTGTATGTTTACGTTACCTGGGTATATATATATATATATATATATATATATATATATATATATATATATATATATATATATATATATATATATATATGAAGTAATCCAACAAAAGATATAAGCGTCAACTAATATGTTATAATTAGTGAAACATCCGGATACAAACTGAAGCTCAATATACTGGATAGAGCATTAATATTATAATATAAAATGAAGTAATAAAATAAGGTGTCAATCAAATTTTATTAGAAGTCAAGGTTCAAGCAAAGTATTCTTAAGTCCTTAGCTCATGAGTTTTCAAAGATAATTCTTCTCTTCAGAGGACCATTACCACAGTTATAACACTACAGAAGAATTATCTTTGAAAACTCATGAGCTAAGGACTTTAGGATACTTAGCTTGAACTTTGAATTCTAATAAAATTTGATTGACACCTTATATTATTACTTCATTTTATATTATAATATATATATATATATATATATATATATATATATATATATATATATATATATATATATAACTTCTTTGTAATTTAGCAAGAAAAATCCCAGCAGAGTGCTCGATTAATTGAGAATTAAAGTTAAAAATTAAAAATTAAATACCGACTTCCACTCCGAAAAATTTTCCCAACTATCACCTCTCATAAATATAAATAAAATTTAAAAATACGAACAAATATCTTAATCAACCCATATTCACACTTCTTTTCAAGAGCAATAATTATAACTTTCCCAAAAATATTTCTCTAGTCATTAAGAAGGTAACACCCCCATTTCAGAACATTATTATTATGCCCATAAGTCTCCACCATTTCTCGGTCATAATACTAATCTCCCATATCTCCCAAAACAGATCCAATCTTGTCGACCGAATCCTTACCCTTATATCTAAACCAGTTTTAATCAACATACCAATTTGAATCACATCCATAAGTATTCACTATACCTTATGTAATAATGTGAAATCCCGAATACAAATCATTCAAAAACCCTGCAGAGTTACTGCCATTAGACCGCCCGGATGATATCTTTATTTAAATTCGTTTGGGATTGATTTAAAGTGCTTTAATCCAGGATTTAAACCTGAATTTAATTAATGTTGTTCCTTTTAACCTTTTCAATCCTTAAACCCATTTCTCTCCCTAATTCCTTTAGAAGACACATCATTGAACCCCAAAACAGTAACGGCCAAATATACGATACTAATAATATTGGTTCACGGAATTTATATAGAAATATTCTTTTATTTTTTTAACTTTTTTATATCTTTTTAAATCTTCTCTGGTTTAAATATAGACTGTTACTTTTCAACCCTACCCATTTTTTAAAAGCTTATTAAACTTTTCTCCCGTGTTTTATCCCCAGTAGGAATATTAAGGCTACACCTAAAATAGAAATACAAGGAACCACAAGTTAAAATACATTCACTCATTATATTGATACAACAAAGGAAACAGGATATAAACCAATCTATAGAAAACATTACAATAGAACAGGATATCGGAAGTAACACTAACCACACATTTGTTCGTGGGAAGCCCAATGATAGGCTGGGAGAAACACAAAGAATCTGATTGGTTAACTAGCTAGCCGTGTATATAAAAACACTCGGCAAAAATAACTCCATGCCTTTTAGGCTGAAGATTCCCCCGGGGATGAAATGCGGGATCCTCTGTGTAGCTTAATTGCCATAAATATATTTTCATAGCTTACTATCATGCTCTACTTACGTATCGAGCACTGTTGAAGTAAATACTGAAAATTGATACATAAAAAAGTATATCTCCTTATAAAATTTCATGTGGATACATAATATAGTAATATATATATATATATATATATATATATATATATATATATATATATATATATATATATATATATATGAAACTAAAAGTGAATAAGCGGAAGACCTAAAAAG
>OY744534.1:5973477-5975977 GCA_963556195.1 Sepiola atlantica | reverse complement strand
ATATGAACGAGATATTTGTTTCTTTCAAGTAATGCTAAAAGATGATGTTTTTTTCGCTTGGATTCTGTATGTGATTATAAGCAGGCGTTGATGAAAAGACTCTTTGGAATCATCTAAAGTATAATACAAAATAAAATTTTAAAAATTGTTTTAGAAACGATCGTACACAAACTATTTGTTGTGTTTAGATTCTTGGAACTAATATAAATAAGGTTCTAAATGTATTTATATCAACTTACCTTATATATATATATATATATATATATATATATATATATATATATATATATATAACTAAGAAACTAAAAGTAAAACTTTTAGTAGAAAGAACCTATAGTGAAATGGTAAAAGCTCAATATACGAGATAGAGCAATTATAAAGTTAAATGGACGAAGAGTGACAAACATGCACGAATGTCCAAATTTATTTCAAACTTCAAATGTTCAATGCAAGGTATATTCTGTAATAAAATTATGTTTATTGTTCTTTCCTTAAGCCAAAGCTTTTCAAAGATCGAGATCTTATCATCAGAGGAATTATACAGATAGATAAGTTGGCAATAGAAAAGCCAAGGTTCAACATTTGAAAAAATATGAAAAAATATTGAGAAAAAGATGGGTGAGAAAAAAAAGTTCGAGTAAAAAGATATTGGGTTTGTCCGGATGGTAAATTGTCCGCCGATAAGGTGTCCAATGGAAGAGGGTTTCAATGGAGAAGAAAAAGTTTCGTAGAGGCATCATGGGTAGGCGTTCAAAAAATAAGTAAATCCAAGGGTGAAAATTGAGTTCAAATTCGTAGATAGAGCGTACTTAAACGGAATTAAAATGAAGATATCTGGCCATTTAGAGAAAACTTCCAAGGCCGAACAGAATTCCAAGTAAAGTTTGAAATAAATTTGGGCATTCGTGCATGTTTATCAATCTTGGTCAATTTAACTTTATATATATATATATATATATATATATATATATATATATATATATACATATATATATATTCTTTGTAGAATGGTAGGAAAAATCCCAGCAGAGTGCTCGATTAATTAAGAATCAAAGTTAAAAATTAAGAGGATAATATTTATTTATTCTGGTACAGAAAAATTAGTACAACATTCGTACCGTCGGTTTCAAGCACGGAAGGTCTTACCCATCCGGCTCTCTTCAGCTTCTGTTGTCATCTGTTTTGGAAATGTGAGGTCACATGACACTCTTGTTGGGACGCGTTATTTGCTCAGTGTGTTGTGTGTGTTTGTTTAAATTTGAATTTAGTGTCATAAGACCGTTGAGATTTAAAACACGGGAGAAGAAAGAGAATTCGAGATTAAAGGGAATAAAAAGGGGAATAAAAAAGGGGGGTAAAAAATAAAAAAATATTTATATGAAAAAATATATATATATATATATAAATAAATATAAAAAAACATATATATATAAAAACATTTTAATACTAAGAATAAAGGAATAAAAAAAGAAGAAAAGAGAAAAAGAGTATAAAAAGGTATAAAAAGAAGAAAAAAAAGGGGGTTAAAAAATATATATATAGAGAGAGAATAAAATGTAGAGAATAAAAAAGAGCGAGAGAGAAAGAAAGAATAAAAATAGAAAGAATAAAAATATATAAATAAAATATATAAATAAAAATAATAATAATAAAAAATAAATAAAATTAAAAATAAAAATAAAAATTAAAAATTAAAAATTAAAAATTAAAAATTAAAGATTAAAAACAAAAATAATAAAAATAAAGAAAGGGTTTCTCTGAAATTCCCGTGAGCCAAATTATGAATTTGTATCATTAGCCGTTATATTTTTGAAGGTATGCGTTCTAAAAGCCGTTGATGTGTAAGAATCTTTTCTCTAGATTGGAGTGATTTTTAATGAAAAAATTCGGATCTAAGGGAGGTAACTAAGATGGAAATATGAAATATTTGAGTTTGTTAAAATGGGTTTGTATATTAATCTGGTGGTTGATAAAAGATAAAAAATAAAAAATTAAATATTTTTGCATTTTGGTGAAAGTCGAAGTTTTTGCTCTTGGAATTTATGTGGATATAGTTTGTTTAAATGGATTTGTAGAGTAATCTAGTGATTGATAATTAAATTAAATATTTTTGTATTTTTGTGAAGGTCGGAGTTTTTGCTCTTGAAGTTTAAGTGGATATAGGTTGATGAGGTGTTTGTTCGTTTTTATTGTGTTTATATTAGTAGAGGGGGGTAGTTAGACATTATGTGAATCGGTCAGACCAGTTTATAAGCAATGCTTGTCTCTTGTGTACACATCCCTTGAATATTTCATCGCGGACATTTAAACAGGCTGTATTCGGATCGATGATGGCTTTTGAAATGTGGTATTTTTCAGCGTCACATAGAGGACATCTGTTTATGGCTGGAGAGAAGGATGGTTTTCTCTCAATTATTTTCCATTTGATGGTGAAGGGTGTGTTTTCTTCTTTAAGCTGCCATATTCGGGTCGCGAGTGCCGTATTAGCCTTGTTTTTGTA
>OY744534.1:5955977-5963477 GCA_963556195.1 Sepiola atlantica | reverse complement strand
TGTAGTCTTAAGGGTAATATGTTATTATTATTATTATTATTATTATTATTGTTGTTGTTGTTATTATTATTATTATTATTATTATTATTATTATTATTATTATTATTATTGTTATAATTATTGTTATTTGATGTGCAAATTACAATATCACACTGTAGTCTTAAGGGTAATATGTTATTATTATTATTAGTATTATTATTATTATTGTTATAATTATTGTTATTTGATGTGCAAATTACAATATCACACTGTAGTCTTAAGGGTAATATGTTATTATTATTATTATTATTATTATTATTGTTGTTATTATTATTATTATTATTATTATTGTTATAATTATTGTTATTTGATGTGCAAATTACCATATCACACTGTAGTCTTAAGGGTAATATATTATTATTTACTCACTAAGAGTTCTGACACAGGTCATCAGTGATTGCTCACCGACAACCGGTGGTATTCCCTGGAGTCTGAGTGACAACAAGTCTCCCCAGATTTCCAGTATTATCCACCTCTTTTCGATAGCCACCGCAAATAAACTTGCAGTATCACAACAGCCGTTTACCATTGATTTCTCGCTGGTAATGACCATTGGTCTTCTCTGGGATTTGGATGGCAATAAGCCTCCCCAAGGTCCCCGCAGTCTCTGCACTTCCAGTGGAGGTCTGGTTTGTGCTGTCCCTCCTCGGTCTTCTCATCCTCCTTGACCCTATGCAAATATCTTGTGTGCTGTCAGACTAGGCTGGTACAATTTTTTTTTTTTGGGGGGGGGGCTGATTATTTTTTATTTATTCATTTATTGGGGGTGGGGGTGGGGGTTAGCTTATGGTGTTTCTTGCTATTATTATTATTATTATTATCATTATTTATTATTATTATTTTTTTTAATTTATTTATGGATATATTAGTGAAATTGAAGCTGAATTATTTCTACACTTGATTATTGGGGAAGTGATCGTTTGATCAGTACCACTGGAGAGCCATGAATTTTATAACTGTCCTGTTTTTAAATCTCCGAAACAGTTACATAGTAAACAGCTGATATATCCGTTTTAATATTTCACGCTCAAGTTAAGGTCCCCTATTTTTTGTCTCACTGTTAGATACTTGAATCCCCTTTTTTATTTATGATTTTTCAAGCGGTACGTCAGCTTATGAAAGTGCTAAGTCTGCGATATTTTGGATTTAGTTAGTATCCCTGGGAATTCAAACTGTAATTTATTTCTTTGTTTAAAATGACTCAAAGCTTCTTTAGACTATACATATATATATATATATATATATATATATATATATATATACATATATATATTTATATATATATATATATATATATATATATATATATATATATATATATATATATATATATATATATATATAGTAGAATGCATGAAAATTAAATGCCGTGATCGACAAAATGTGTTTAAAAAGACAAACAGAAAACAAATCTAAATACAGGAGAAAAACAAGAAACGAGAGATTTGACCGGTTTCGTTCGTATCAACGAACGTTTTCAGAAAAAAAGTGTTTTCTCCTGTATTTAAACTTGTTTTACGTTTGTCTTTTTTCACACACACACACACACACACACACACACACACAAACACACATATTATTTTACTTAATTTTATTTCTTATTTCTTATATTTTTTTTATCATTTATTGTTTTAATACTATTATTTTTTACTTTATTTTATTTTACTCTACTATACTTCCTTTTATTTTTATTTTTCATATATTTTTATTTTTATTTATTTATAATTTTATTATTTTTTATATTTTTATTTTTTATAGTTTTTTTCCTTTTTCTTTTTTATTGTATATTTTATTTTGTATTTTAATTTTTATCTCTTATCCTTTTTTTTCCTTTATATATTCTTTTATTATTCTTATATTTTCTATTATATTTCACTTTATTTTATCCCTTATTTTATTTTCATTTTATCTTTATAATTTTGATAATGTTTATAATGTCTTTTTATCATTATTATTATCGGTTTATCTTTATATTTTTTTTCATATTTGTAACTTATTCCTTTTTTTAATATTTGTCCCTGATTCCCTTCCTCTAAGACGAACTTGTCATTTTCTTCATTAAATTTTCTGTAAGATGTGCTGGTAAAGGCGCTGATGAAGAAACGTTCTGGAGTGGCTTTGTGAAAAAAATTTTAATTTAAAAATTAAAAAAATAAAAATTAAAGTATTTCCAGAATACTAGACTTTTGGTTCTAATTCTTTGAACAATTGGAATGTTCTGCTTCATTAAATCATCTTATATATATATATATATATATATATATATATATATATATATATATATATATATATATATATATTCTCTTCAGAAAAAAAGTTTTTTTCATAACATAATTTATTAAAATATTGAAGCGATTTATATCGAATCACTTTATGAACAGATATGAAAACGACGAAATTAGATATTTTTCCATGATAATTTGCTTTAATTAATAATTTTAATGGACAAATGATAAAGTGATAATTAAGTTTTACCTTCAAAATCCTATTTTTTTAAAAATTATTCTTGGAGATTTTTCGTAAATCCTCATGTATCAAAAGATTGAAGCTTTTTGAAGATTTTGGCATAAATGATTTCATGTATAGAGAATAAAATATCATTAAATATCATTAAATATCATTAATATCATTCAATATTATTAATATCATAAAATATTATTAATATCATTAAATATCATAAATATCATTAAATATAATTAAATATCATTAATATCATTAAATATCATTAAATATGATTAAATATCATTAAATATCATTAAATATCATTAATATTATTAACTATTATTAAATATTATGAAATATCATTAAATATCATTAAATATTATTAAATATTATTAATATCATTAAATATCATTAAATATCATTAAATATCATTAAATATAATGAAATATCATTAAATATCATTAAATATTATTAATATCATTAAATATCATTAAATATTATTAATATCATTAAATATCATTAAATATCATTAAATATTATTAAATATTATTAAATATTATTAATATCATTAAATATCATTAAATATTATTAATATCATTAAATATCATTAAATATCATTAAATATTATTAATATCATTAATTTCATTAAATCAAGAGCCATTAGTTATGTGATTTTATAACAATTTGGTTCAATACAGTCCTACGATGTTTACACTCCCAGGCGTTACCTTTTCTCTGAGAAAGGGGTTAGTGTATTGCTGATCTATTGACGCGCCCTTACTGGTGAATGCCGACGGGGTTGTTTAAACATTTTAGGGGGTCAGAGAGCGCTTATCATAGTGCGCGGAAATCTCAAAACGAACACCTGACCTTGTGTCTAACCTCCTAGCAAAAGAGATAAATAATATCTCCAAACGATGACGTAATAATTGAATTGAATTTTCAAAATCCTATTTTTCATTTAAATCACAAGAATTTGGTAAAGAATATTTTCAGTAAGATAAGATAATTTTCTGATTGCTTCTTTTCCTCTTCTTCTTTCGTGTGAATCAGATGATTCTGGTGTTGGCATTAGTTTTTTCTAGTTAGAAATCTTTCTGGAAAGACATCGGGTACTTACGAGAAGGACCACGAGAAGGTTTGCCAAGGGTGGCACTTTTTACCCCATCCGCCCAACGCCGCCCAACGCCGCCCAACGCCGCCCAACGCCGCCCAGGCCGTCCACCACCTCCCAGCCCCCGGCGCCAGCATTTTGGCTCACGTGACTCAATCGTAATCACTTATGAACAGAATAGTCTTCCGTATTAACAATTAGGATGTATCCCACCCCCAATACATTTTTTTGTATATTAATTATTTACCTTACGAAATAGAATGAAGATTGATGGATGGGCGGCGGTGGCGGCGGCGGTGGCGACGGTGGGCGGCGGTGGGCAAAAATCCATCAATCTTCATTCTATTTCGTAAGGTAAATAATTAATAAACAAAATAAATGTATTGGGGGTGGGATACATGCTAATTGTTAATACGGAAGACTATTCTGTTCATAAGTGACTACGATTGAGTCACGTGAGCCAAAATGCTGGCGCCGGGGGCTGGGCGGCGGTGGACGGCCTGGGCGGCGTTGGGCGGCGTTGGGCGGCGTTGGGCGGCGTTGGGCGGCCTAGGCTGGGGGTAAAAGTGCTGCCGGGTTGCCAACATCCCTAAGTGAAAGTGAAACTGTGGAACCGACTGGATTCGAACTTGGAACATCTAGGACTTCAGTCCGTGCCGTTATCCACTTAACCACCGTCACCGCCTTTCTGACTGCTAATTATATATTTTTGAATCTGGGTATTCATTTTTTTTCGGGGGGGGGGGAGTCTAAAATGAATAACAGTCACTTTTAATATCGATCGCTATATAATTAGATTAGCTGATTTTGCCGACTCGCTATCGTTTCGCAATTTTTGCAACTTGAAATATCTGAAACATTAATTTTCTACAAGACCAGGAAGGATTGTTATGAAAAAAAATAAGGTTAATACCTTTTATTTGTCTAAAGCTCTGACGAGGCTTGTTGTACCAAGCGAAATTATTAGATAAAAAAAAGTCAAGATGAAAAAAATATATATTATTTTGATTTTAATAAAAATATCTGCATCTAAAACATAATTTTTTTTAATGCATTTTACCTCTTTCTTTAAGTTTAAAATTTTAAAGATGCTAAAAATAATAGACTTTCCCAAATTAATAAACTTTTAATTCATAAGTTTTTGTAAACACGAAACAAAATCTTTCGCATTTATTCATATAAATAGATAAACATAAACATTAATTAGTTTCGATACGAAATTATTTCTTTTTTCAATGTGATCGTAAAGAAAAGAAAAGAAAGAAGAAATCAATTTGCATTTGGACTTATAATACAGAAGTAAATTGCATAGTCACAGTTGATGGTGTATAAATTATTTCCAACTGTCCTTTCTGGTATATGCTCCCAGGACTTGCTGCTACACTGGATATTCAACTTTTTACATATAGACCAGTGAAGATATTTACACACGCCATTGTGTCGCATTGTATAATAGCCATCCCCCAGGAGAACCTTACAACTGGATGCCAGGTGGCTCACACTCTCTACTTCTGTGTGACAGAACCTGCACTTGTTATTGTTGCTGAGACCATTCATCCTTTTAAAGGCATTGGTCATCAAGCCTTGATCTTGGGCAGCCATTATCTTTCTTTCCTGATCATAGTGGAGCGATCCTCTTGGTTTATTTAGATATGTGTATGTGGGTGTATATGCTTTCTAAAATACCGGATTCCAGGACAAGAATCCATCTGGTTTGGTGGAGTATCCAGGTAAGTGTTGTTACTTGAGGTAACATACCTAGGAGAAGGTGCACCATTCCTCGTATGAGCCAGGGTATAGCCAGGGTATTTGCGCTATGTTATTTTGAATTCTTGGTCAGGATTTATTGTAAGGTGAAGTATTCTCATGTCAGGTTGTCCTGACAAACCCTTGTACAGAAAGACCGAAGACACTCGAGGATGGTCCTTGGTTTGTAATTTACTTAATGTTTTATTTTATTTCAGTCGAAGTTCTCAGAAATCAAGGGCCCCCTTCCTGGGGCTAACACTTGATCTCTATATGAGATACATAGATACCCGAATATTCTATTAAAATTCTCCTTTATTTCTCAAACATTAAGTTACTAAAAAAGTTAAGAATAATAAATTCATTCTCTCCCCAACTGACCAGTCAAGTATGTCATAGTATATTTTTCTTGTGGTCTGTTGGCCTTACCGGATTCCAGAACAAGAATTCATCTAGTCTGGTGGAGTATCCAGCTACGTGGTGTTACTTGAGGTAACACCACTAGGAGAAGATGCACTATTCCTCGTATGAGCAAGTGTATAGCTGTGCTGAGGGGATCTTATTTGTGCTGCGGATACTATGTAATTTTGAATATTTGGTCAGGGTTTACTTGTAGGGGTAAGTATATTCATGTCAGGTTGTCCTGACAAACCCTTGTACAGAGAGACCGAAGCATCTCGAGGATAGTGTCTAGTATGTGAGAGCATGTGCTTTCAAAATTATTTCAATCTTTACGTTTATGTTTATGAATGTTTTTTTTTTAAGAAATCACGGTGCCCTGTTTATTCTTGTACTAGCAGACACCCTCCGACGTTGCCCGGGATTAAATGACGCACACTATTACGTCATTTGTCACACCATATTACCTTTGTTTTTACTGACCCACATTCGCCGTTTCGCTCCCCAATATTGTCGGAACAAGATGACATTTTAGAAAACTATCAGAATTAGTTTCTTTTTTACATATGGTTTAAATTTCATTAATATCGAATTTCATTAAGATCGAATTTCATTAAGATCGAATTTTAAGTTTTAAGGGTGCTGTCCTTATAGTTCCCTTATAGAGCGCGTAAAGATTCGGCACACAGAGGGGCACATAGCAACTCAAGACTACTTCCATTGTCTTCCCCTTAAGAGTTTTATACACATGATTTAAATTTCAGCAAAATAGGATATACTAGGATTCGGCCCTCATAGGTCCCTTATGTGTGCACTAAAATTATCGGACCACTTCCATTGTTTTCTCCTGGACAATTTTACGTATGAATGAACCTTTAATTTTTATATGGATCTCTAAACTTTCTTTCTATAATAAAAAACACACACACTCTCAGACATTAACTGGTTTAGCTGCACTGAAGAGCTGTGATACAGCGAAACAGTATGTATGTGGATGACTATATATATATATATATATATATATATATATATATATATATATATATATATAATAATAATAATGGTAATAATCCAGGTAAAAAATATCCACAGGGTGGTAATCCAGAGAATTTTAACCGGGTTTATAAAAAGTGCTCAATATCAAAATAGAGCTTTATATATGATAATTTTATTTACACAGATATGTACAAAATCTCTCCAAATATGATCTGAGGTTAAGATCGGATTCTAACTCTGCCTGATGATATCTCAGTTTATAGTAACTGTTGATCGATAACATCGACATGCCAGTGTCGCAGATTTTGTACATGTCTGTGAAAATAAAATTATATATGTTCTTACACAGGAGAAACAACACCGGTTGTCACTATAAATAGTGCGAGTCACCAGAGACACAGAGAAGACAAAGCACAGTCTTGTAACTGTCTAGCCAAGTGCTAGTCACTTTCTTACTTTGTTAATACACTTGTTAAACCAACCCTCGACTTGACTTTTTTTATTTATTATTTACTGTTGGACAACTTCACAACAATATATATATATATATATATATATATATATATATATATATATATATATATATATATATATATATATATATATTAATGCCGGTCTTAAAACGGAACAGAACGGTTTTGCACCACCTTTACGACGATTAAGATTCAGATATAATGCTATTAAAACTGAAGGAATGGTTATTTCAATATTGATGCAAATCTATTACAGTACTTTGATTCTAGAAGATGTCAAAAAATAAAGGC
>OY744534.1:5948477-5950977 GCA_963556195.1 Sepiola atlantica | reverse complement strand
TTTCATCTTAGCCAAAAGGCCAAGAAAGTACGCACAAGTGAAGTAACCTATTATTTTGCGATCTAATTCATATATGTGTGTTTTTAGAAAATCAGAAGCCCAAGGGTCTAGCCTGTTCGTCTAGTAGATTATTCGCGACACTTTGCGTCATGGGGTCATACAGCGAGGACCACTTCCATATCTAGCTCTCCTTCTCCCTCTTTCTCTCTCTCTCCATCTCTTTCTTTTTCTCTCTCTCTCTTTTGATATATGAATGACGTCATCATTTTGTTACATACTCCACTGTGCATGGTTATCCCCCATGACTCTCTTTTTAATGGGTCACCTCATTCTTTTATTGACGTCATCTACTCGGAACGGTTTTCAAACAAACAATAAATATTTAGTTTTAAGGAGTAGACAGGACCTCCAGCCTAAGTCTATTAAGCGAATTATGATAAACATGTTTAGATTTGACGGATGACGCCATTTTTTGTGACGTCAACAATTGTGCCCGGTTACTTACGTCATCAATCCCATCATTATTTTTACGACGTCGTCAAGCTGTTAGATACTGCTTACCTTTGTGTTGCGTGCACCCGGGTTTCGTCTCTGCTGTACGATAACACGTGACGCCGGACTTATGGTTTCCAAAAGTGTTTTATTTCAATCAAGACCCGACAGGAACTGGAATCTGTGTGGTTCTACGTGTTTACGTTTCTGCGACGCTGTTGTTTACAATAGTTTGCATTTTAAACGAACCGTATTTTGGTGCATCATTTTTATATTAATTTGAAATTGTTCTAACGAGTATTATTTATCTTCAGGATAACAATAATTTATCAATTGTTTGTTTTTTTAAGATTTTTTTGTGATAAATTCCTCCACTTTGATTTTGCTTTGCACTTGAAGTAGGTTTAGTTAAGATTAAGTTATGTGTGAATGTTTGAGCCATCATTAAAAATTGGGAGAGAGAATAAATACATTACTTGGGGAGATTTATCAAATCAGCCATTATGGAATCACTGCGCCCCACCTTCTCTGGCCCCTGCCTACTGGCAGAGGACAACCCGTTCCTCACGTTTACTCGATTGCTGGTCAAGATTAAGAAGCAGAATTATCCCCGCGCAGAAATGACGTTGTTTTCGACTTCCGCTTTCATTCTCTCTATCTTGCGAGGCGTCCTCCCACCTTTTGGGGGCGCTCTCTCTCTCTCTCATTGGCACTCTCCCTTAATTAATATTTTGTTTTTTTTCTTATTTCATTTAGCATTACGTCGGAACATTTTTCATTCGTTATCATATATATATATATATATATATATATATATATATATATATATATATATATATATATATTTTGGTACAGAAAAACTAGTACAACATTAGTATCGTCGGTTTCTAATGTTTCTTATACGTTAGTTACGAAGATGTATTAGTTTTTATGTACCAAAAAGTAAATAAATATTACGCTTTTAATTTTGATTCTAAATTAATCGAGCTGGGATTTTTCCTACTATATTACAAAAGAAGTTATATATATATATATATATATATATATATATATATATATATATATATATATATATATATATATCAAGGGAGGCGCGATACGCTCTATCCTTTAATAGACTTCAAAAACGACCTATGCTAGAAATCTCATTTCTTTGATGAGTCATAACTCAAAAACCAATAAACCAAATTATTTAAAACTTTGCACAAAATTTTCATTTGATAGGTTCTATATGTGTGTAGAATTTCAGCATCATTAGTCAAGGCAACCCAGAGATCCAGAAAGGTCAGGAGTGATTTTGTGTTATCCGTGTGTACGTACGTACGTACGTACGTACGTGTGTGTCACCCTGTATCTCATCAACTATTTGATGGATTCAGCTGATTTTTGGCAGAGATAAAGGTTCCAGGGTCTAGTTGATAGCATTTTAATTTCAGTTGACCATATACCTTAGTTTTCCAGAAAATTCAAAAAAAACTTTAAAATTACCATTGTCTTGAGGCATAGCCTTTACAAAAGTAGTGACATTCCATGATAAATGCCAGTATACTGAAATCATATGCCCTTAATAGGGTTAAGATGAAAATTCATATACAGTAAATGTACAAAAGCAAGGAAATTCTCAAATTTTTACACTTTCATTGTCATTAAGGGTATGACTACATATCAACTAAACCATTTCATTATCACATCACTACAGCATAAATATCTATGCATGAGTGGATGAAGTGTGTGAGGTGCGCTGAAGAAAAAGTCCTACCAGTAAAATACATAGCCCTGTTGTGCTCGCATACCCTTAATGACAATAAAAGTGTAAAAATTTGGGAATTTCCTTGCTTTTGTACATTTAGTGTATATGAATTTTTATCTTAACCCTATTAAGGACATATGATTTCAGTATACTAGCATTTATCATAGGATATATATATATATATATATATATATATATATATATATATATATATATATATATATATATATATGTATATATACATATATATATATATAT
>OY744534.1:5933477-5940977 GCA_963556195.1 Sepiola atlantica | reverse complement strand
GTGCTAGTAAACTTCTCATACTTGACAAGGTCCAAAAAAGAGTCGCCAACTACATAGGTCCCTCACTATACACCAACCTTCAGCCCCTGTCCCACCGCCGCAATGTTGCTTCCATGTGCCTGTTTTACAAGTACTTCAATGGACTGTGCTCCGATGAACTTGCTGCTCTCGTGCACTAACGACGTCAATTCACTAGACCAACCCGACAATCTGCCAAATCCCATCCATTCACTGTGGAGGTCCCCAGCTACCGAAGAGCTTTCTACTCCAATAGCTTCTTTCCTCGTGCTGCTGGACTTTGGAACTCCCTCCTTGCTCCCTGTTTTCCTGACAGTACTGACATGCAGAAATTTAAAACTAATGTAAACAGACATCTCGCTGCACAGCTCCCAATTTAGGTTGACACCCCCCCCTAAATAAATAACGCTCACCCTTTTTCTCAGAAGCCCCTTAAGTTTACAGGGACGGCTTACCTTGTTTGAGTGAACTATATATATATATATATATATATATATATATATATATATATATATATATATATATATATATATAAACTCAAAGTAATCAGGAAAGGGTTAAAAGGGGAGAGATTGAGACGCGATTTATCTCATAGGAAGAAAACCCGATTAAAAAGAAATAGAAAACCAAAATAAACTAATCAAGATTTTAATAAAAATATAAATAAATAAATAAAAAATAAAAACAAATTCCATGGTTTAAACGATTTTTATGAAAAAAAATAAAAAATAAAAATAAAATAATATTTACTTTGTTTTGGCTTGCTAGAGTTATCTCCCTCTGCCATTAAATTTTTTGGGCATCGGGTCATTTAAACTCGGAGATCGGAATTCGTTTCATTTTTGTATTCTTTATTTATTTCATGTTTTTTGGGGCTTTTCAGTTAAGGTAGGAAAATAAACTTAATCCCAGTTGAAACTAACAATGGCTGAAGGAGATCGGAAGACACAAATATCTTCCGAGCGCGAAAAATCCGATGAATGTTTCCCCTTTTAAATCCAATGAAATCACCGGAAAGGAATATTTGATTTTGCTTTTCAAAACACACACGATTGCATAAAAAGAAAAAAAAAAGGTCGACCTTTTGATATAGAGCCGTGTTAAAATATTGAACACTAGCTGTCCTTATCCGGCGTTGCCCGGGTGTAAGTTGGTTGTGACCGTAAAATAAGGTTCCATTATAGTATAGGACCGTTAGAATATCAAACTTATGAGGGATTTAATTCTGTAACCAAAACGTTTTTAAATAAGAGTTTTATGAAGTTTTATTGTTAGAAACGTAATATTTTATGCGTTGAGAAAAGCTTAATATCTTCTAAAACTTTCAATATTTTTTACATAAGAATTTGCTAAGAATATTTTTCAAAATAGTTTTAAAAAAAATAGTTTTCGAAAGGATCATTGAAATAAAATTGCTTCACAAACATGAATGCTTAGTCGGGTTGTAATGCATGCAGACGACGAGTTGGTGTCGGTGAACTATCTGGCTGAAGGTTTGGCCACCCAAAATTTCATTTATCTTCTTAGAAAAAGGATTGCTTCTTTAAAAAAGGGTTTTGTTCTGGGAGTTTAGACCACTTGAAATATTACAGAATTAATGTTCATTCTTGCTAAGATGCACCAGGTCAGTAAGTTTTTATGTCCAGTGATAAAACAGCCCATGTTTCTCAAGTTTCTTTTTCTTAGCCTACCTACAATTTCAGCAATTTCTCTCTGTCTCTCTGTCTCTCTGTCTGTCTGTCTCTCTCTCTCTCTCTCTCTCTCTATATATATATATATATATATATATATATATATATATACACACACATATATATAAATATATATATATATAAATATATATATATATATATATATATATATATATATATATATATATATATATATGATTACCTTTCTGGTACCTAAAGTACTTAAGCTTTATTTTTTATTTATTTATTTTTTAATGCAACTTTAATTCCTATATAATTTTATTGCTAGCTACCATATTGCAGAATCGCTCTTGTATACTAGTGATAGTATTATTATTATTATCATTATTTTTTATTATTATTGTTATAATTAATGTTATTTGATATGCAAATTATCATATCATACGGTAGTCTTAAGGGTAATATATTATTATTATTATTATAATTATTTTTATTATTATTATTATTATTATTATTTATATATCTATATATTAGTGAAATGTTAAGCTGAATTATTTCGACACTTGATTATTGGGGAAATGGTAGTTTAATCAGTACCATTGGAGAGCCATGAATATTATAACTGTCCTGTTTTTAAATCTCCGAAACAGTTACATGGTAAACAGCTGTTGATCCCCGTGTTAGTATTAGACGCTTAACGTCTCCTGTTTTTGTTTCACTCTTAGATAATTAATCCCCCTTTTTATTTTTTTATTTACTTATTTTTTTTATTTATTAATTTTCCAACGAATGTTAAGTCTGCAATATCTTGGATTTAGTTAGTTTCTCTGGGAATTTGAACTGCATTTTACTTTTTTTTGTTGTTTTCTTTTGGTTTTGTTTATTTGTTTTAAATGACTCAAAGCTTCTTTAGACTATATATATACATATATATATATATATATATATATATATATATATATATATATATATATATATATATGTATATGTATATATAAATATATATTAGTTCGGATGTGTTCTACTGATGAGCCCAAAAGAGGGCAAAACTCGAGTCTAGGACTTCCGGTGTGTATCTTTCATAAGTTGTGGGGTGCGGCGTTGTCTGGTTGTGGAAATAACTATATATATAGTCTCAAATTCAAAAAAATCTAATATTAATTTGTTCGCTGGGTTAGCTTGTTGGATGACATCGCTTTAGCGAGTATAAAATGAGACATCGGCCTGGGCTCTTAGTAGTTTGATGACTACACCCCTTGTTGAGAAAAGTAGGTATATTCCACATTCGGCCTTCGCCGCGGTTTGCTTAATATGTGTAAGTTAAATAGACATTCTTGTATGTGGTGAGGTATCTCAATGGCAGAGTACTCTCTTAGCATGCAAGTGATTCGAGTTTCGAATCCTTAGTTCAGATGTGTTCTACTGATGAGCCCAAAGGAGGGTGAAACTCGAGTCTAGGACTTCCGGTGTGTTTCTTTCATAGGTTGTGAGCTACTGCATTGTCTGATTGTAGAAATAATTACATATATCATCTCACATTCAAAAAATCTAATAATATATATATATATATATATATATATATATATATATATATATATATATATATATATATATTATAATATAAAATGAAGTAATAAAATAAGGTGTCAATCCAATTTTATTAGAATTCAAAGTTCAAGCAAAGTATCCTTTAGTCCTTTCGCTCTGCTGGGAAGATGCGACCGGGATTCAGTCTTATTTTGCTCAATTCAGATTTAACGGGTTTTCTAATTGAACAACGAACTTTGATTTGATTTGGGTTGCACATGTCAGGATTTTAGAATTTTAATTGAACTTTCTATATTATTTGATTTATTTATCATTAACATTGAATATTGACACATTTCGCGACTGGAAAACTTTGTCAGCTCCTTCAATTTCACGTATATGAACTGCTGTTTATAACTTGGAGTAATGTCTTTCCTGATTATGTTTCTCAATGTGTATGACCTGGATAGATTGTATGGATTCAACAAAAAGTATGTTTTGGGGTTGATATGTTTGATGTTATGTATTTTTATGTATTTGTGTATATAATTTAATATATTTTCAAAGCGTAATTGTATTACCTGTAGTAGTATAACTGCGGTAATGGTCCTCTGAAGAGAAGAATTATCTTTGAAAACTCATGAGCTAAGGACTTAAGGATACTTTGCTTGAACTTTGAATTCTAATAAAATTTGATTGACACCTTATTTTATTACTTCATTTTATATTATAATATTAATGCTCTATCCAGTATATTGAGCTTCAGTTTTTATCCGGATGTTTCACTAATTATAAGATATTAGTTGACGCTTATATCTTTTGTTGGATTGCTTCATATATGTATATATATATATATATATATATATATATATATATATATATATATATATATATATATATATATATATGTATATATATACATATATATATACACACACATATATATAAATATATATATACATACATACATACATATAGATAGATAGATAGATAGATAGATAGATAGAGAGAGAAAGAAAGAGAGAACAAGGGGAAGAGATTAATGAATGAAGAGAAAAATACACGTCTCAGTCGATGGTAGTCAACAACGCCTTTCTACATTGATCTAACCCTAACCCTAACCCTAACTTTCACATCTACAAAGAAACGTTAACAAATTCTTTAATACGGATGATTTATTTTTCAGATATTTTAATCTTTAAATTCTATAAATCTGTATTTAAAAAAAATGAATGTTTTTATTAGAAATATTCTGTTTTTTTTAATCAAATATATGATTAGACACAAGAAGTATTAATATGTTGTTTTGATTCAAAGCTTCGGCATGTTAGCGAATATGAATGCGTACAAAATCCGTGTGTGTACACTCACACACATTCAATTTATATTATTATCATTATTATTTTTTTTAATATTAAAATATAAAAATAGTAAATATATTATTATAAAAAAAAAGTTTATTCAATAACTCTATTTATCTGCCTGCACATGAGGGCATAGTTTTTTGTTTTCATTTTAGTATATATATATATATATATATATATATATATATATATATATATATATATGTGTGTGTGTGTGTGTGTGTGTGTGTGTGTGTGTGTGTGCTCGTTTAAATATTAAAGTGCTTCTCACCTACAGACGACGTCGTTTCGGGCTCTCTTTTATCCTCATCAGTGTAGGAGTGGCGGTTGCAGACTGTCGCATGGGCTCGAACGCAATTTCTAAATTCAGTCTAGAATCACAAGACAGAAATATATGAAACATAACGGCAAATACACAGGAGGTTTGATGTTACATTTTTACAATCAGCCCGTTCTTTGATGGGCTATAAAAGTGTGTTTTTTTGCTGTTTTACTTTATGTTTTATATATTTTTTTATATATTTTCAAAGCGAAATTTTTTACTCGCAGTGATATCATTGCGGTAATAGTCCTCTGAGGAGAAGATTTTCTTTGAAAATCCATCGGTTAAGGACTTTACAGTACTTTTTGCTTGAACTTTGATATGTAACAAAGTTTGATTCATTTCTCATTTTATTCTTTCATTTAATCTATTATATATATATATATATATATATATATATATATATATATATATATATATATAATAGAAATTGGTAGTTTGCTGTAAGCATTGCTGGGAGTAATAATAAAAGTTTTTAAAAAGGTTTAAGGCAATGCGAAGATCCGGGTTGCTGGAAGCTGTGAAGAACAAAAACAGAACAGTTCTGTTTTTGTTCTTCACAGCTTCCAGCAACCCGGATCTTCGCATTGCCTTAAACCTTTTTAAAAACTTTTAATATATATATATATATATATATATATATATATATATATATATATATATATATATATATATATATATATATATATGTGTGTGTGTGTGTATTGTGTATGTGTATTAAGGCAGCATTCTTTTATTTAAGTGAACATTGTTAAAGATGACGGAATTCGGTGCTTATGCATATCAACCCTGACATTGAAATATTTAAAGAATGTATAAACTTTATTATGTACTTACGTGTTAGCTGAAAATAAGATTGTGCAGAAAAAATTACGCAAATTCATCCAGTAGTTATTAAATTATAAGAAAAAGAAAAAAAATGATTTTACGTACATTTTGACATTTTTGTAAACAATGGAGACCCCAAACGCCGAAATCCTGAAAATATGAGTTATCGTCCTTGACCACTGGAAAATGGTGGAAATATCTACCGAGTGATAACATCGTTTTTTATTTATAATTAAATAAATACTGGATGAATTTGCATAATCTTTGGTGTACAGTCTTTTTTTCATCTACCACGTAAGTACATAACAAAGTTTATACATTTCTTTAGCTATTTTATTTTTAAGAGCGGTCTAACATGTCAGGGTTGATAAGCATAAGCACCCGGAATTCTTATACCTTTTTTATTTTTTCATTTTTTTCTAATGATTTTTTGTGTCAAAATCAAAATGAATAATGTACATTTCTTATGTATCTCTGACGTTTTCCATTCTTCGATATTTAAACTCAAACCTAACATTATTGCACACACATTAGATTATAAGAAAACGCCATACACAATTTTGTACACTGATACATATTCCCAATTGCCAATAAGAATAAGGTACCACTGCAGTTTACAGACCGCGATAAAACCGACGTTTCGTCGGCATATTCCGACAGGTTACGTAAACAAGGCTCGAAAACTTCTCCAATCGGTCAGTATTTTATATATCAATAAAGTCACTAGTTGGATAATGTCTCTGTGTGGGGGATCGTTTGGTTTGGCTTGCGCGATTTAGTGCGGGTTAACCCGTACAGTCGAGTGCAAAATAAAACTGGTTCTCACAGTTGGAGCTCACAAACGTTGACAGGCCACCATATTGATGAGACCTTTTAGGTCAGGGGTTCAAAGGAGTCAGGCTGTGACGAATGCACCTGCGCATAAGGGTTCTGTGACGTCACGGGTTCTTATGTGAGAAATTGAGTTTTGTGAGTCTGGTTTTTGGAAGCAAGTTGAACGGACGGATTTCTTTATGTAGTTCGCAACGGAAAAGGGGAATTTATTTCCCTAAAAGAATACAGGCGTGATGAAATTCCTTCCTCGCCCCTCCTCGAATGACTGAGGACTTATGGACCATAGATACTTAGGAATTAACTACGATAAAAGTAGTGAATGGATCTCTCTCTTCGTTTGTAAAACATCTCAAAGAACGACAGAAACTTGACGCCTAAATAAAAGTAATCTAATTTAAAAGAGAGAGTATGCCTTGTTTTTCGCTGTGTATGAGAATCTTTGTTACAGTCCAATACAACGATGGTGATACTGGACGCGTGTGGCGATGATGGTGGCGATGTTCCACGAGGAGAGAACTTAACCGCTGGACGACATCGAGACGACGAAGACGAAAAGGTACGAGTAATTAAAGGACTATGTAACAACTATTCGCCCGTGCATGGGAAATGGTTGCCACACCTGGGCTGGTGCATCAACCACTAGCCTCTCCCTGTTGGACAGGGTACCAGAAAAAGTCTCTAGCCTAATAGATCCCGCACTGTCTACCGAGCTGTCCCATCGTTGCAAGCGTGTGCTTTTTGGTGTACAAGTACTTCCACGGAACTTACTACACTTGGACTTCTTCAACATAAATACCCCCGACGCATCCGACTATAAGCAAAATCCTATCATGTCGCTAAACAATTCCTTGTTTTATAGAGATGTTTTTTCAAATATTTTAGATTTTAGAAAAGGGGGATCAGTTTCCTATATAAATTTAACGTAAACTGATCCCCCACTTTGTGACCATTTTGA
>OY744534.1:5900977-5923477 GCA_963556195.1 Sepiola atlantica | reverse complement strand
ACTGATTAACGAACCGAGGGAGTCACACGTGGACGCCGGGGTTTTTTGTGTTGCTTATTTTACTAAGTCGGCACATTTCGCGTGGCACATTCTATTTTCGGGTTAAACATGACAACCGACGGACGAAATGTTATTTTTTGGTTCAAGTGCGACAGACAAACTGACTGTGCATGCATAGGAAAAGTCTTCTTCTTTCGTGTTGGCATTAGTTTCCCCGATGTTTTTCTAGTTAGAAATATTTCTGGTAAGACATCGCGTACTTACGGGACGGACGACGAGAAGGTTGCCAACATCCCTATATGAAAGTGGTACTGTGGAACAAACTGGATTCGAACTTGGAACACCCACGTTCTCCGTCCGTGTCGATATCCACTTAACCACCGTCACCTCCCGAGGAAAAGTCACAAACGCTAACGAGGGAATTTCAGTAAATAAGTTGGGTGTTTCCTGTAAGTGAAGAAGCAGGTTAGGGTTAAGAGAAATTGTGGGAGGGGAAAGATGCCGCCCCGGCGCGAAGAATAGGCGGGGTTTATTCGAAAGAAAGTCGGTAATAGCGTGAAAATGCAGAACTAAGAAATACAAGCGAGCACACGAACACAATATATATATATATATATATATATATATATATATATATATATATATATATATAAAGAGAGAGAGAGCGGGAGAGGGGGAGAGAGAGATGAAGGGAGGGAGAGATAGGGAGAGTAAGATGATACTTTAAAGATATAAATAATTTCTTTGACCAGTAGACTATCAGGATAAAAACAAAGCTCAATATAGTGTATAGAGCAATAATATAAATTGAATGACATAATAAAATGATAAATTAATCAGATTTTTTTTTAAGTTTTAAAACAAGAAGTGATACTGCGTCCTTAACTCATGAGTTTTCAAAGAAAATCTTCTCCTCAGAGGACCATTACCGCAATGACATTACTGCAGGTAATAAAATTAACTTTGAATATATATATATATACTTTCAGCACAAAAAAGGCCACACTAGCTGCCGGATTCTGGACAGACACATCATGGATCTCTACATGAAGTCTTCGCTGTATCTATGGCAGGGTGTCTTCCGGGTACTATGTCTTCCAAAGGGCAATTCGAAATGTTGCCCGGCACTGCTTATTGGATATTCATAGCTAACATTAATGTTTAAAGGCCGTTTCCCGATCCGCAATCTGGGGAGCCGGTGGATGGGAATTTGTCTTCACCGGATCACCTACACTAAACAATATATACGAAAAATCGAAAAGGTTCGTGGCACATATGGGACATACATGATTTTATTTTGTTTTTACATAAAAAAGATTATTAGTAAAAGGTATAGCAAGCAGAGGATTATGTTACTTTTTGAAAGGTTTGCTTATATATATATATATATATATATATATATATATATATTTATGTAATTATTTTTATTGGTGATTGCAGCGTTCGTTGTTATTTTGCTTACTATTATTTCGATTGTCTCACTTCCTAAGTGATTGAGATGCAGAAAATTGCATTATTAGTCGCCCTTAACTTAATAGGACGTATTTTTCGTTAATATATATATATATATATATATATATATATATATATATATATATATATATATATATATATATATATATATTTTAAACGTACATAAAATTAATCCATGGACACGTGTTTATGGCTCACAGCCGTCATCAGCATGGCTAACTTTGACAGAGATCGAACCTTCGATATTGATGTCTATAGTCCAGCGTTCTCCCACTGTACCAAGACGCTCGGTCTAGAAATATGTACGATTTTTATCACCTAATTACATAAAAATACATTAAATATTTATGTGATAAAAAATTTTTATGTATCAATTTTCAGTATTTACTTCACCAGTAGTCGATACGTAAGTAGAGCTAGGTATATATACACATAAATATTATATATATATATATATATATATATATATATATATATATATATATATATATATATATACATGCATCACTTTACTATACAAAGGTCCACGCAAATAAGAACAAAGCACGAAACGATTTTTTGACACTTTGACGTCATCCTTCACTCTTCACCCCTCTCTCTCTTTTTTGACCCTCTCTACTTGTGTGGTCATAACATAATTGCTCTCTCTCTCTCTCTCTCTCTCTCTGTCTCTATCTTTATCTATCTATCTCTCTACATATATATCTTTCCCCTTCATATCTCTCTACATATATCTATTCCCCATTTATCGTGATTTCATTTATCCAACCATCTTCTCTTCGCCATCCCTCTCCGCTTCCTTGTTCCTTAACCCTAACCCTAACCTTAAGCCTAACCCTAATCCTAACCCTAACACTCTCTTTATCTCTCACACACTCTCTTTCTATCTCTGATTTACCTTCTCTTTTTCCATCACTTTCCCATGCAAAGGTGCACGCAAAAACTTGGCATCAAAAGATGTTTCCAATTCCCAATAATATTCTCATTACCCCCCTTCTCTCACTTTCCTTCTTTCTCTCTACTTATTTATTCGTTCTTCCTCTTCTAACCCCTGTCCAGAAAAGGCGCTTACAAAAAGAGAGAAAAAAAACGTCCTTAACAAAATCTCTTCGTTGAAGTTTATGGATACGAAGAGAGATTAAGATTAAAAAAACAAAACAAATAATGAAATCGATAAAAAATATTTCAGTATTCAAAATATTCTAGAAATATTCTAAGATATAACTCTAGATTAAGCTTTAAGCTAAAGACGAAAAACACGAAATATTCTAAGCGACTACCTATATATTGTATGGAGTTGAAATGTTGTTACTTTAAGGTTCCATCCTAATAGAAAGCTTCGGTCTAATATAAAATAATATAGAGGTATAAATATATACCAAATGCCATGTTTCCAACTAGAGAGCTCAATACATTTAACGCCCAGATCAATAATTTAGGACATCAGGGTTACTTTCAACAACACATATTAGACAATAATTATGTTGACCCCAAACAGTTTCTTCAAAGTGTGAAAATGAATTTATCTACTTGCTTTGAAGAGGAGGTTTATTGCCGAAATAATTATTGTCTGATATGTGTTATTAAACCATAGAAATATATATACTAATAGAATACTCGTTCCAGCAATGAACATATGGCATTAGTTTTAAATTGTAAACGTTTTATTTTTTAAGCGAGGGGGGGGGGCTAAGGTTTCACTGGATCCCCCCGAAATAGTGAAATTACAACAAAAAAATAATGTGCCTACGCTACTAACTCTGTAGCCTAGAATAGATATTCCATAATTTATAATAAGTTTAATGATGTTAAGATGCAGAGCAATTCTTTTCTCGGGACACATATTCCAACGTTTATAATGATCAGTTCATTAGTTTATCAGTTTATCTTGTACAACGATATATATATATATATATATATATATATATATATATATATATATATATATATATATATATAATATGGTGTACTAAAAGCGAACTTTTAGGAAAGGTAAAACCTATTGTGAAGAGTATACAGCTCAATATCCAGGATACAGCTGGACTTTTCGACACCGGACTTTTTAGCAATCGGACATTTGCTTGCACTCGGGCAGAGTTTTGCCCTATGTTTCTTTCCCTACAACTTTTATTTTATTTTTTCAAATTTTAAATCTTGGCCTTTGCCAACTTATCTATCCCAGCGACTTCCTCTGATGATGAGATTTTGATCTTTGAAAAGCCTGGCTTAAGGAAAATTTAACTTGAGTAAATTGCCTTTTTGCAGAATATACGAAGGAGAGAAAGGATGGACGGTTGGCTTATGAACGCCGGTTGGAGGCGCTGTGAGTTAAAAAAGAAGAAGAAAGAGAAAAATCGGCAGTTAAGCTTATGAACGCTGTGAGTTGACAAGGAGGATTAATATTTATTGGAAATTGATGTCAAGGAATTGAACAACAAAGGAGGAGGAGGAGGAGGAGGAGGAGGGGGGAGAAAAAAGGACTAAAAGTATATATATATGTATATATATATATATATATATATATATATATAATTTAAAAAATCTTTTAATGGATTCGTCTACACACTTTAAAATGCAGCAACATTTTTGTAAGTAACGGATACATTTTGTTAGACAGACGAACAACACAGGTAAGGAGGACTTTTTTCTTTTTTTAATAATTAATATAGAGTTAGAAAACCATTTATACGGAACAAAACTTAGGTTTAGTATACGGAACGTTTATGTGTTTGTCTTTTAAGGGAAGTGGGGTCTGATCAACTCTGCTGGGAAGCCATGAAATTAAATACTGTCTTGTTTTTTAAATTCCCAAAACAGTTTTTCATGGTAAACAAATGATGATCCCTTAAATAATGTTAGAAGCAAACTAATATAAATACTGAAAAAGTTAAATTGACTTACATGAGTGATTTTCCACTGAACGACTTGGGACTTAAAGGTTGTTTTTTTTAGTTTTAATGGTTGAGAAACTTCCGAGACTATATATATATATATATATATATATATATATATATATATATATATATATATATACAATAAAATATGAAACTAAAAGTATACTTTTAGAGGATATAACTTATAGTGAAATAGTTTTAGCTCAATATACGAGATAGAGCAATTATAAAGATAAATGAAAGAAGAGGGATAGACATGTACGAATAATAAATCTATTTCAACTTCGATTGTTCAATGCAAGGTGTACTCGGTAAAATCATACTTATGTTTCTTTCCTTAAGCCAAGGCTTTTCAAAGATTAAAATCTTATCATCAGAGGAATTACATAGATGGATGAGTTGGCAGTGAAAAAGCCAAAATTCAAAATTTGAAAAAATATTAATTAATGGAAAATAAGAGTGTGCGTGTAAAAATATGGAGTCTGTCCAGTTGGTGAATGTCCGTAGATAAGGTGTCCGGTGAAAGGAGATTTAAAGATAGAATAAAGGGGTTTCATGAAGGCCGCGTTGAAAATGTTCAAAAAATGAAGTAAATCCAATAGAAAGATGTTTAGTTCTTCTACTGCCAACTTATCCATCTATGTAATTCCTCTGATGATAAGATTTTAATCTTTGAAAAGCCTTGGCTTAAGGCAAGAAAAATAAACATGTTTTTACCGAGTACTCCTTGCATTGAACAATCGAAGTTGAAATAGGTTTGTCATTCGTACAAATTTACCCTTTTTTCCATTTATCTTTATATATATATATATATATATATATATATATATATATATATATATATATATAGATATATATAAATGAAGGTTTATAACTAAAAGATAACTTTTAGAGAATTAGACCTATTGTGAGATGAGGAAAGCTCAATATACTGGATAGAGCAAAAATAAGGTGAGTCAATAAAAAATAGTTAGACCTGTAAATGGAAACAGGTCAATATCTTCAGTTGTTCAGAACAAGGAGCATTTAGTAAACAAAAATATTTATTCTTCTTCTCTTTCAATTGCATTCCTTAAGCACGGCTTTTCAAAGATTAAAATCTTATCATCAGAGGAAGTAGAGATGTATAAGTTGACAGATAAGATATATATATATATATATATATATACACACACACACATATATATATATATATATATATATATATATATATATATATATATATATGTATATATATATATATATATATATATATGTGGGTGTGTGTAAGCATATAAAACTACCTTAGTTTGTATATACACCCTTTAAATATAAAAATTTACGGAAAATAGTGTGCCTATGTTACTCACTTTGTTGTCTAGAATATGTATTCCAAAATTCACGATGATCCGTTTATTAGTTTTGAGAGAAAACCCTGTACACACTAACATATATTTATAAGTATATACACATACCTGACTTTATTTTTTTATTATTTCATTTTACTTCAATCGAAGTTCTCAGAAATAAACGGGGCCCGCCCCGTCTTGGAGCTAAAATATGATCTCTATATGAGATCCATAGATATTCGAATATTTTATTAAAGGTCTCCGTTATCATCAAAGAAGTGAAAAACGTTAATTGTTCTTCTCCCCAATTTACAAGTTAAATATGTTGTAGTATATCTTTCTTGTGGTCTTTTGGTCTTTCCAGATTTCAGGGGAAGAATTCATCTAGTCTGGTGGAGTATACAGCTACGTGCTGTTATTTCAGATAACACTACTTGGAAAACGTGCCCCATTCCCTGTATGGACCAGTGTATAGCTGTGTTTAGAGGATCTTATTTGGGCTTCGAATACTATGTTATTTTTAATATATGGTCAGGGTTTACTTGTAGGTAGAAGTATTATGTCAGGTAGTCCCGTCAAACGTTGAGTTAGTAAAGAAGTTAAGAACATTAATTTTTCTCTTCCCAATTGACCAGTTAACTATGTTATACTATATTTTTCTTGCGGTCTTTTGGTGTTACCGGATTCCAGGACAAGAATTCATCTAGTCTAGTGGAGTATTCAGCTACGTGGTGTTACTTGAGGTAACATGACTAGAAGAAGGTGCACCATTCCTCGTATGAGCCAGTGTATAGCAATACCCTAAAGATTTTATACGTGCTGCGAATACTATGTTATTTTGAATATTTGGTCAGTGTTTACTTGTAGGTAGAAGTATCCTCATGTCAGGTTTTCCTGTCAAACCCTTGTATTGAAAGACCGTAGACACTCGAGGATGATGTCTAGTAGGTAATTCAAACTCTCCAGTAGGTAATTCAAACTCTCCTGTATATATATTTATATATATATATATATATATATATATATATATATATATATATATATATATATATATATATATAATAATGGTAATAATCCAGGTGAAAAATATCCACAGGGTGGTAATCCAGAGAATTTTAACCGGGTTTATAAAAAGTGCTCAATATCAAAATAGAGCTTTATATATGATAATTTTATTTACACAGACATGTACAAAATCTGCGACACTGGCATGTCGATGCCATCGATCAACAGCTACCATAAACTGAGATCTCATCAGGCAGAGTAAGAATCCGAATAACTCTGCCTGATGAGATCTCAGTTTATGGTAGCTGTTGATCGATGGCATCGACATGCCAGTGTCGCAGATTTTGTACATGTCTGTGTAAATAAAATTATCATATATATATATATATATATATATATATCGAGATGTGTGTATATTGAAATTATGTTCGAATAGCGATATATTGAAGTCGTTTGTTTTACAGAAAATCGGATGATGCGTTACGATGAAAATCCCCTATATTTTATACTAATTAATTTTACCGTTTTATTCTGCGATCGAAATAAATATTAGTGTTAGCTGCATTGAAATATCGAAAGTATACGGATCCTCCCATCGAATCATTCGTGAAGGCCGTTTTCCATCGGTCGAAAATGGCGATATTTATGGCGTCCATTATCACTTCAGTGTGTATTCATCTGATAACCCGACGGCGGGTAATTCAATTACGAGCCCGTTCCATTTCGAAATATGTCCGTGCCATCTAAATCATCCGAATGGACATGTTTAGGTGAAGGACGGAGGGGGGGGGGGGGTAGGATACGTTCCGAACCTGGAGAGGGTCGAAATTAATATAACGCTGATAAAATAAAATGGAAATACGACTTGAACTGGAAACTATTTATTGTTTGCTGAGAGCTTCAGTCGAAAAGTGGAAGTTTTGCGTAGAAAACATGGTTTAAGCATCTACGATATTTTGGTCATGTGACTGCGCAAGATCTATGCCTAGTCAATATCTATATTGATCATTCTATTTCTACTCTCTCTTTCTCTTTATATATATATGTGTGTGTGTGTGTGTGTGTGTGTGTGTGTGTGTGTGTGTGTATATAAGCTGCTTCAAAGATTTAATAGTCTTGAAAGTAGAGCACCGTGAAATTGAGACAGTTTGTTGTCATTTACGACAAAGCGAGTTACGCGGTGCACACTGCCTCCCCGGGAAAGGGTACCTTAATTTCCCTTACTGTATATATATATATATATATATATATATATATATATATATATATATATATATATATATATATATATATATATATATATATATATAGTAAGCTATATGTGTATATTTATATATATATATATATATATATATATATATATATATATATATACTTAGAGCACTGTAAGTGTAGTATTAACACAGCATGACGTCATAGCTTTAAATGCATCGTTCCTAACATTAAAAAGACGTTGAACGCTCTCAGACGTTAAGCCGCCGATAAAGTGTTAAAATTATCACCGTTTATTCGCTATTTAAAATTGGCCGAGTGGTTAAGGCGTCGGATTTGAGTTGCAAAATACTCGTAATCCGGAGTTTCGAATCGTATGACCGGTAGTGAATAGTCATATCTCTACGCTGATGAGTCCCGATTATTAAAAAGGACGAAACATATACGTACATAGATAATAAACAATAACAAATATTATATATATATATTATTATTAAAAATAACCGACAATTTTTGTCTGGTTATTTTAGTATTGATCCCTTCAATTTTCCGGACTAAAATCTTAATCTCGGAAGAAAATTGGCTGATGAAACTGCCGTAATGTACATGTTGGTCCAGAGTACTTTCCGAGATTAAGATTTTAATCCGGAAAATTGAAGGGATCAATACTAAAATAACCAGACAAAAATTGTCGGTTATTTTTAATAATACGTGTCCTAAGGAAAAAATGCTGCCTCGATCTATATATATATATATATATATATATATATATATATATATATATATATATATATATATATATAAACAAAACAATAATAATGGTCGGTCAATTTGACAATAGTCCATCATAATTCCGCCCGGGATATTTTTACGTATTTACGGCTCAACAGATTGGCGTATCCCCGGGGACGCATTTCGTTCGGCCCGGTTCCATCATCGTTCTATCAATAATACGCCAAGTAGCATTTCTTATCAGCCAGGTCGACGATTTGGGACAGGCATATTTCACCAATCAATCTCCACGCTAATAATTCATCAGGGACGGATTTGGTGTGCACCGGTCCATCATTCTGCCACAATTCGAAGAACGAGAAGAAATAGGTTTTTGCAGAGAACCGCATCTTGAGATGCCATGAAAAAATAGGAACGAAACCAGAGGCTATGGTTTGTTTTTCTCTCTCTCTGAACTGAAGATAAACGGAATGACGACTTCACAGATAATTTAGGATTTTGGTTAAGAGCAAAGTGAAGTATCTGTTCCGAC
The DNA here is from genome assembly GCA_963556195.1 of Sepiola atlantica. NCBI lineage: Eukaryota > Metazoa > Mollusca > Cephalopoda > Sepiida > Sepiolidae > Sepiola > Sepiola atlantica. Next base: position 5,914,301 of record OY744534.1, on the reverse strand, counting down.
GGAGGCTACACTCTGTAGACCTGTACCGTCTTGACCTTCGAGACTTGAGTCCACCGGTCTTAGGTATTGACCTGGGTGTTCCAAGTTCGAATCCAGTCGGTTCCACAGTACCACTTTCATTTAGGGATGTTGGCAATCTTCTCGTGGTTCTTCCTGTAAGTACCCAATGTCTTTCAAAAAAGATTTCTAACTAGAAAAACATTGGGGAAACTAATGCTAACACCAGAATCATCTGATTCACACGAAAGAATAAGAAGGTATTAACCTCTGCAGTTCTAGGCATTACCTTCTCACCCTTTGAGAAAAGAATAAGTTTATTGCTAATCGCCTGAGGCGCCACAACCGGGGAATGCCGACAGGGCTGCTCAGGCATTTTTTGTAGGCCAGAGTGCTCTTTCTTTAGGGCGCTGGCTTTCCAACCCCATTTTCCCGACCTTGTGTCACATCTTACCGCTATGGGCGGTAGATAAATACCAAGAGCAAAGTGTAGTATCTGTTCTGAAATTATAATTCATCTTTTCTGTTTTCTTTGGGGTATTCTAAACGTTTTTGAGGGGGCATTATATGGGCAGAAATCCACATTTGAAAATTCAAATATTTCAGATTTGCATTGAATTTGATCCATAGTCATTAGACACCAGTGAAGAAAGATTCCCTGAATTTCAATTTCTTCATAAAATCCCTTAAGCTTAAGCCATAAAATTTCGACTAGCAAAACTAACAATAGTATAGCTAAAAAAAATATTATGAATTCATTTTAGTGAAAAGAAATAAAAACGGAATATTCCGAAAAATATTCAAAATACAATAAAAACCATACGTATATTTCGCTACTATATAAAGAATAAATAATATGACCGTTAAAATCTATTACTTGATATCTGAAATATGAAGGAGTAATAATTTTTATTCGATTTGATACCTGTTTCAGACATTTCTGATGATCGCTGATACCGTGAAACTGCAAAAGAATGTCAGCATGACTTATCCGGGTTTTTATTCGACATATACTCTAGACGAGATCAAAGTGTAGTATCTGTTCCGAGTGATACTACACCCTATAGACCGGTATCGTCTTGGCCTTCGGGTCTTGATTCCGCCGATCTGTGGGTTTGTCCTGTGCAGTTCTATGAGGTCCACCCTCCAGGCTTTGTCTTCCCCCTTTTGGGGTGGAGTAAGTTTATTGCTTACTGCCTGAGGCGCCCGGGGAATGCCAACGGGGCTGCCCAGGCATTTTTTGTAGGGCAGAGTGCTCACCTTCTCGGGCGCTGGTTTTTCTAATCCCACTTTCCCGACCTTGTGTCACATCTTTGTGGGAGGAAGATACATAAGACTCTAGACGAGAGGTCTTCATAAATGCTTCTTTGCCGTGTCGAGCTTGTATGTGTTAGTGAGACAGCAGATTGGTCTGTATTTGTTAGGGCGCTGTGTCTCTCGTTTTCGGTATGAGGGTTGTATCGCTTTTTACTAACCATGCTGGTGTGGCCTCCTCACCCTTCAACAGTCTAGTGAACCAGCCACTATAGTGACTATGAAGTGCTGTCAGTTTCTCCAGCCAGAAATTTGGTAGGTTGTCTATGCCAGTATTTTTTATTGATTATGGAATCGGTCGAAATTTCTCTTTATGAATCCAGACTTTATTTTTGGTTTTTGCATTTCAGGTTGTTTTTATTACTATTAGTTTCTTAATTACAGGGTCCCTCATTTTCAACCAGAGGCATCAAGTAGTCTTCTTGCTTCTTTAGGTAGTGTTGGATAATGGCCCTATGGGAATGGCCCTATCTGTTGGAAATCGTTGGTTGGACTTGCGCGAGTTAACGCGGGTGCAGTCAAGTGCAGAATAGGGCTTGTTCTCACAGTCAGAGCTAACAGACCTGACAGGGTTACCATGTGACGAGACTCCAGATCAAGGGTCAGGCTGCACCTGTGAATGACCCCCAGTTGAAATGACAACGCTTGTAATAAAATGAATTAAATAAAAAAAGGAGAGGTTGTCTTCGGAGTGCGTCATGAGGCTTTTGTTGCAGACACGGACGGCGTGGTTCACGGCAGGAAGGAAAGAACAAAGAATTCATCCACTAGACGACACACCACCCTCTACAACAGATGAGGGAGGAAATCTAAGATATGCAACAGCGGCCTTTTAATACTTATTGTATCTCTTATGAGATTCCTGTAAAACACTGCCCCATTTTTGTAATTGTTTGTTTTCGATTTTCGTCTTGTGTATATTATATTTTGTCTGATTTTTTGGCAAGGGTTGATATTTTGCCTTCCAGTTCCTTCGCAGCGGTTTTTATTCTATACTTGTCTTATATGTTGAACTGAGCCTTCAGATTAGCCGATTCTGGGGTGTGGGGGCTTTAAGGAATTGTCTGACATAGGGCAATCCCTTTCTGAATAAGTTTAGGTTCTTTTGCAGTTCCAGAGTACAAGGTGGTGTTGTTATTGGTGATCTGGATTTCAATTGGATTATGAATTCAAGGAGTGTTTTCCTGACAATGTAGATTCCTGCAACATACGTAACCTGGTTCAGCTCTGTGAAGGATGTGTTTGCTAGCAGAAGTCTTTGGAGACCGATGTTTGTTCTTTTTATTACTGCCTTGCGAGTAGACGAGGTTTAGATTTTACGCAGTTGTGGTTTTTCCTCCAGCCACATCTGGACTTCCTCAATGGGGTTACGTTCTTCCTCCAAGCCAACTGTTCATCATCTGGCTCCGGAAATTCCAGTTTCAATGGTGGTGGTTCAGGTAGATGAGTTGATGGTGGACGCGGTGATAGTGGTGTGGAAGAACAAAGGTTCAGTGAAGGATTATCTGCTGATTGTAATTAGACAGCTGATGGTATGGGAGACTTGTTGGGAAGACACTAGATAAAAGGGGATGATGGTGATCAAAGAATATCTATTGTGGATAATCGTAAGCCCAGAGTTCTCGGCTGGGTCCACAGTTGAATGGTGGTGTGGTTCTGTGTAGTGTGTTGATCGATTATGGGACTTTTGATGGGACTTTCCACTGAAGGTCTTTGTTTTGATAAAGATGCTATTTCTTTTCTCATATATTAGGTTGGTGCCAGAACAATGGCGTTTTCTCACATATGTTATATTTATAAAATTTTTCTGAATTAATTTATTGATAAATATAGCGTTGTTATAGGTCATTGTAAAGCGCGTTTTTCGCTCTATCGAATCGTGTTATTCGTTTCCATTTTAAATCTCTTCATTTATTGTTTTTGCAGGCTTTTCGACAGCATGGGCAACATTGAAATTGGCAAGATATTCTTGTTCCAGTTCAAGCTAGGCCGAAAATCTGCCGGGACAGCTCGTGACATCAATGATGCGTTTGGCCCAGAAACCACTAACGAACGTACGGCACAAAGGTGATTCAAGAAATTTCGCAATGGTGACGAGAGCCTCGAAGATGACGACGGTCTAGGCCGACCGACTGCGGTTGATAACGAAGATCTGAAAGCCTTAATTGAAGCCGATCCTCGCAAAACCACACGAGTAGTTGCTGATGAACTCGAGCTTATAGTGTGGCTCAGCTATTTTATTTATCTTCCTCCCACAAGGTAAGATGTGACACAAGGTCGGGAAAGTGGAATTTTAAAAGTCAGCGCCCGAGAAGGTGAGCACTCTGCCCCACAAAAATTGCCTGGGCAGCCCCGTCGGCATTCCCCGGTAGGTGAGCCTCAGGCAGTAAGCGATAAACTTACTCCACACCAAAGAGGGGAGGCAAAGCCTGGGAGGGTGGACCTCCTAGAACTGCACAGGACAAACCCACGAACCGAATCAAGACCCGAAGGCCAAGACGATACCGGTCTATAGTGTGCAGTATCCATCGAAACAGATACTACACTTTGATCTTAGTCAAAAGGCCAAGAAAAACTGTTAAAGTAACACCTATTCCATGAGTTTGTTATGTCTTTGGAAGATTATTTTTCTTGGAGGAACATTTCTCTTTACAGGAGTGAAACAATATTTCCCGTCCAGATCTCTGCCCTCTGTTCTTGTTTGGTAAGTTTAGCTTGAGAATATTCCGTGGTCTATAAAACTATCCACTGTTTTCCTTCTCCAATCCGGACTCTTGTCTCCGTCTCGTTTCTTCTTCTTGGATAGGAAGCTAGTTCCATACTGGTCCCTTTGGGCTACATTTTTTATGATTGTATTGCCAGCTGTTGTTGGTCCCCCGATTTATAAAACCGGGGGACTTATGTTTTGAGGCATGTCCGTCCGTTCGTCCGTCCGTCCGTCCGGATTTTTCTCCGCAACCATCCATTGAATTTCTCTGAAATTTTGCATGAAGTTGTAACTTTCGTCAGCTTAGAAAGTGACATTCTCCGACTTTTGGAAAAAATCTGGTTAGCCCCCCAGGGGGTCAAAAGGCCCGAAATGGCAAAAAATGACATTTTTTGCCCCATAACTTTTCATCCATCCATTCAATTTCTCTGAAACTTAGCCAAAATGTGGAGGCAATTGTTCCTAATAGAAAATAAGTATCGCTGACCTTGGAAAAAAATCTGATTCACGCCCCCAAAATGACAAAAATGACCCTTTTCTCTCATAACGTTTGATCCATCCATTCAATTTTTCTGAAACTTGGCCAAAATGTAGAGGCAATTGTTCTGGATTTAAAATGAGCATCCTTGACCTCAGAAAAATTATGGTTCGCGCTACAGGGGGTCAAGGGGGGGGGGGGTTCAAAAATGCCCCAAATTGCCCAAATTTATTGCATTTTACACTCGCCACATCGAGTCATATACAGAGGGGGACCACGCCCGCGCGGCTTGTTATCTTTTTGTTTCATTATACTTCAGGTGAAGTTCTCAGAAATCAAAGGGCCCCTTTCTGGGGATAACAGTTGATCTACATATGAGATACATAGATATTCAAATATTCCTAACTTTGAGTTAGTAATAAAGTTAACATTAATTTTCTTCTCCCCAATTGACCAGTTTATTATGTTATAGTATATTTTTCTTGTGGAATTCCAGGACGAAAATTCATCTAGTCTGGTGGAGTATCTAGTTTAGTGCTGTTACTTCAGGTAACATCACTTGGAGAAGTTGCATCATGCCTCTTATGGACCGCTGTGTGGCCATATCGAGCGAATCTTATTTAGGCTTCTAATATTATGTTATTTTGAATATTCAGTCAAGGTTTACTTGTCCTCATGTCATGTGTTCCTGACAAACCCTTGTACACGTCGACCTAAGACAATCGAATATAGTGTCTAGTAGGTAATTCAAATTCAAACTCTCTGTTATATATATATATATATATATATATTTTTCATATTTGTCGCTCCTGAATAATTAGTAGAGCACTTTAGTAGTAGTGCAAATACAGCGTGACGTCATTTGCTTTATAATGCATCATTCCTTAATATAAGTAGAATCCCTGTGTCGTCATCGCCGCTTTAAATGTGTTTAAACTACCACAGTTTATCAGCTGTTCAAATATTGGCCGCGAAGTTTAAGACGTTGGATTGGAGTTGAAAAATACTTATAATCCAGGGTTTCGAACCGTGTGACCGGTAGTGAATAGTCATACTTCTACGCTGAAGAGTCTCGATTGAAAAGAGACGAAACATATACGTCCGTAGATAATAAACAACAACAAATATTTTTCATATTTGTCGCTCCTGAATAATTAGTAGAGCACTTTAGTAGTAGTGCAAATACACCGTGACGTCATTTGCTTTATAATGCATCATTCCTTAATATAAGTAGAATGCATGTGTCGTCATCGCCGCTTTAAATGTGTTTAAACTACCACAGTTTATCAGCTGTTCAAATATTGGCCGCGAGGTTTAAGACGTTGGACTGGAGTTGAAAAATACTTATAATCCAGGGTTTTGAACCGTGTGACCGGTAGTGAATAGTCATACTTCTACGCTGAAGAGTCTCGGTTGAAAAGAGACGAAACGTATACGTCCGTAGATAATAAACAACAACAAATATTTTATTTATATATATATATATATATATATATACATCTGAGAAAGAAGTGGCCTTAGGCGGACAGCAGGTGAGTTCATATTCTCTTTAGGGAGTGCGATTCTTTTATTTTCTCGGTTAGAATTGTATCTTATGTTTAGCTTCACTTGGTAAACTTAGAGTACTGGTACAAATAGAATTATATCTTAGGCTTTTTATATTAATGTTTTTAGTTGCTGCACGTGGTAATGATAGGGGGTCAGGACCTTTTTATGAAGGTCTTGATGACTGTCCCTGTCATGGCACTTTCAGGGGAAAGAAGGTTTGCACCATTGCTTACTTATTCCCATGTATTCGTATGTAAACGGGTTGAAGGACCCTTTTACCATGGGTCCCGACATGCCTGTATTTAGTCTTCTTTTAATTCATCTCTTTGTTGCTTTGTTACAATAGGACCCGAACTTACTTTGACCCCTCGTAAGGGTAAGGGTTAGTGTAAATGTCAAAGTAAGGGTTAGGGTTAAGGTTAGGGTTAGCGTTAGGGTAAGGGTAAGTGTTAGGGTTAGGGTCCTGGTAAGGGTTAGGGTTAGGGTAAGAGTAAGGGTAAGTGTTAGTGTTAGGGTCATGGTAAGGGTTAGGGTTAGGGTTAGGGCTAGGGCTAGGGTTAGAGTTAGGGTTAGGGTTAGAGTTAGGGTAAGGGTTAGGGTTTAACTTAGGGTTAGAGTTAGGGTTAGAGTTAGAGTAAGGGTAAGGGTAAGTGTTAGAGCTAGAGTTAGAGTTATGGAAAGGGTTAGGATTAGGGTTAGGATTAGGATTAGGGTTACGGTTATAGTTAGGGTTAGGGTTTAGGGTTAGGGTTAGGGTTAGAGTTAGTGTTAGTGTTTAAGATTAGTGTTAGGGTTGTAGTTAAGGTAAGAGTAAGTGTTAGGATTAGGATCATAGTAAGGATTAGGGTTAGGTTTAGGGTTTAGGGTTAGGGTCAAGATTAGAGTTAGGGTAAGGGTAAGTATCAGGGTCATGGTTAGGGTCATGATTAGGGTATGAGTTAGGGTTAGGGTTTAGGTTAGAGTAAGCGTTTAGGGTTAGTGTTAGGTTAAGGTTAGGGTTAGGGTTAAGGTTAATGTTAGGGTTAGGATTAGGGTCATGATCAAAGTTAGCGCAGGTCTTAATGTAACAAAGTACCCATCTTATCGTTTTTATCAGTTCTTAATTGTCAACGGCTTCTTATTTGTTATTCAAAGTTACCCACTATTACTAGAGGGGGTGATCCTGTCCGCAACCCGGTGAAACGTTTTGAACGAAATAAGGAGATTACGCACCAATAGTCTAATAATTCGTCAATAATTGGAAATATTATCATGTCAGGGTAGCCTGAAAGATTCTTGTACAGAGAGACTGAAGACAGCAGAGAATGATGTGACTAGTGTTAGGAAATGCCGCTATTTTCTCTGGCCACGTGTTGACAGAAGAAACGTGTGTTGGTTGTTGCTTTGCCGAGGCCAGTTGAAGAGTACAAGGTGAGGCGAAGCACTAGTGTATTAGCGTTGTTCTGTCGAGGCCAATTGAGTAGGAAAAAGCGAGTGAAACGGAGCGCTGGTGCCAGCGTTGTTCTGCCGAGGCTGGTTGGTGAAGAAGAGCGAGAATTTCCGTTTGCACCTGGTTTTATAGTCCGAAGGGCAGATAACTCTGGTGTCGCTTTACAGCACCACCTGTCGGTGAAAAAGCGACACCTACCGGCAAACCGGTGTAGTTATGTTTTGAAAGGAGGAGGTAATTGCTACACTAGTAAGCATTTAATATATTTCTTTTCTTATTATCGGTGGGATTTTATGCGCCACTTTTAATCATGCAACGGACACCATTTGCCTGTGGACTATAGGTTGACCATTTCCGTATAAAGGATGCACTTCGATTACCCGATGTTTTTGCTTGCCAGTAAAAATAAGAGAAGCGGCATTTTCATCACGCCCCCCCCCCCTAACGCTTGATCTACGATTCCAAATTACTGAACATATTAAAGTGGAAAGAAAAATCTCCCCATGGATACGTTTTTTTTTTCTTGTTTCCTGAAGGTGATTACATTACAAACATAAAAACCACATTAAAACCCCTTTTTATTTGGGCCCGGAAAAAAAGGCGTCACTTTTAAGAGGAGATTAAATAGATCTTCAGCGAAAAACGAAGCGAGTAACGCAGTCATATGATAATCAAATTTGACACATTGCATTCTGGGAACGTTTGAAACGATAAAAGTCCATCATCGACTGAATTCCTCCTTGCTTCTACATGTATCGCTCTGAAATTCTCAACAAATTGTAGTTACAGCTTATAAAATGAGTTCTCAAAAACTAACTATTCTCTCCCAACCCTAAAAATGAAAGCGGGCAATTTTAGGGGTTCAATGTTGAAACATAGATCACAGATTGGTAAACGCAGACAGTTCCCATTGCGGGAGTTTTACGACGTCCAACCTTGTCGTGTTGGCTAGGAAGAAAGTGTAGTATCTGTTCTAATATCACACTTCATATTTGCTTTCTCAGTCACCGAAGTAGAAATCAATCTAAACTGGGACCATCTAAATTTTTGTCAAAATCAAGAGTGCCCTTTTTAGGGTGCTAGATTTATTCCACATTAAAACACATCTTTGTGTCTAACTTTGTTCCACATTATCTCTGTTTACGCACCCTCTCAAAAACAGCTACACTCTGAGAAGTTTGGGGGCCTGCCACAACGCTGGCCACTCTCCGATGATGTGCGGTCATTTTTGAATCGGTTGAAACACTCCTTAATTTGTGTTACACATTGCATCTTCTCCAAACACCTGCTAAATCTAACGCGACGGTGGAGATGAACACCATTCCCCAAAAAAGACTTCCAGAGGTGTTTCCGGCAGTGGATGGATCGGTAGGCTAAGTGTGTGAAAGCACAAGGGGCCTACTTTTAAGGGGAATAGGGTCCCAACCCTGTCAGTTATTTGAAATATTTTTTCTGGCCTTAGGGTAGATACCTTTCAAACGGGCCTCGTGTATATATATACAGGGTGGGCAAAAATAAGGGTCCTATTTTTAAAAATTCATAACTTTTTTATTTATTGATTTAAAAAAAAATTTTTTTTAGAATAAGTAAAGGACCCCTTCCGAAGCAAGCATGAGCCGTATTAGCCCTAAGGAACGTACCCTCATTTAGAAAACATTATTTTTGCTTTAAAAACTCAAAACAGTGTAAAAAACAATACTTTAGTTTTTGTAAGTTTTAAGAAGTGTTTTTCGGCTAAAATTTGTTTTGTTTATTTCAAAAAATCTCGGAAGGGTCAGTCTACACACACATAAAGTTTGGTGAGTTTAACTTTTATTTTGTGGAAGTTATTCAAATTCAAGTTATTCAAATTTAAAGATAGGACCCTTATTTTGGCCCACCCTGTATATATATATATATATATATATATATATATATATATATATAATTGTTAATAGAGGATAGTAGTTAGCTTTAAGAATTGCTGGGTATAGTAGTAGTATGTTTTTAAAAGGCTATGGGCAATGCAAATTTCGGGTACGATGTCAGTTGGAAGAAACAAAAACAATAAACCTAATACGAAATATGATTTACTATTCATTTTTTCTTAAAATCTTACATAACAGCAAGAGTGTTGTTAGCTGTTTGTGTGATGTCCGGATGATTAAAAAATCATTAATTTAATACTTCGGGAAAAAAACTCCCCTTTGTCAAAAATAATTAAACCAGAAGAAATTTCTCCGATTGTGCAGAGAATCTGACAAAACAGCCTTTTAAAAACATACTACTATATATAATTGTGTTATAGTGAAAAAAATACCAGAAGGACATATGAGAGCCTAATGTAATAAATAGAGCAAGAATAAAATAAAATAAAGTAACACAGAATCACATAATAACCGGTGCAATAATTTATTTCAATTATCTGGTATTGTCAAGCATCCAAGTGAGGTGAAAAAATGTAGTCACCTCACTTGGATGCTTGACAATACCAGAAGGTTGTAATAAATTATTGCACCGGTGATTATGTGATTCCGTGTTACTTTATTTTATTATATATATATATATATATATATATATATATATATATATATATATATAAATCAAAATGGCGGATTAGTTTGATCTCACATGTGTGAGTGTTTGCTCTAAAAAGATTTGTTTGTTTGTTTTGCTTATTTTCACCCTAAAATGAAACTGATGTATGGTGTGGGGGTTTTCCAATACACTCTAATCAACGAACTCTTTTATTATTTGTGAACTTTTTCTGATGATTTTGTAGTGTTGCAGAGACGATATTGACATACAAATGTTGTTTGGCACAAGGCAAATGAAACGGACCGTTAAATATATCTCACAGAAATTTGGAATTTTTGGAAATGTGAAAAAAATAAAAGTAAAAGTAACAAAACAAACCATGGTTATTCGAATATAATAAAAACAGTTCTCTCTCTCTCTATCTCTCTCTCTCTCTCTCTCTCTCTCTCTATATATATATATATATATATATATATATATATATATATATATAGTGAATGCTTTTATTCAAACATGTACACGGTCTGCTACAGCGGCATGTCGATGTTATCGATCTACAGCTATCAAGAGCTGAGGTCTCATCAGGCAGAAAGTATTTTTTGTGATCCACAGCGACCGGATGGATAACAAAAAAACTTTCTGCCTGATGAGACCTCAGCTCTTGATAGCTGTAGATCGATAACATCGACATGCCGCTGTAGCAGACCGTGTACATGTTTGAATAAAAGTATTCACTATATATATATATATATATATATATATATATATATATATATATATAGAGAGAGAGAGAGAGAGAGAGAGAGAGAGAAAGAGAGAGAAAGAGAGAGATAGAAGAAAAAAGAGTGATAAATATGCGACGATTGTCCAAATTTATTTCAAATTTCAATTGTTCAATGCAAGGTGTATTCAGTAATAAACTAGTGTGTATTATTCTTTCCTTAAGCCAAGGCTTTTTAAAGATCGAGATCTTATCATCATTTAAAAAGCCTTGGCTTAAGGAAAGAATAATAAACACTAGTTTATTACTGAATACACCTTGCATTGAACAATTGAAATTTGAAATAAATTTGGACAATCGTCGCATATTTATCACTCTTTTTTCTTCTATTACTACAATTGCTCTATCTCGTATATTGAGCTAATTCCTCTTCACAATAGGTTCCATCTACTAAAAGTTTTACTTTGTTTTATATTTGATCCTACTATATATATATATATATATATATATATATATATATATATATATATATATATATATATATATATATATATACTATAATTTTTAAGCGGTTTAATACTTCTCGTTATATGTTCGTTCTGCTTCATTTCACACGATTCATTTCAAGTGGCTGAAATCTGTTTCTAATTACAAAAGCAAACCTTTGTTGACCTCCCCTACTTAAAGATGAAGATAACGTTGATCCCAAATCTGCAGGGTTTTATTACGCAAAACTTTCAAGGACGTTTCATAACAAAAAAGCAGGGTCGACTTTCAGCCTGATAAAGTAATTCATTAAACAAAACAAAAAAAGCCAATTTTGCTATACAAATAGAATAAAACTCGGCGTTGCCCGGTTGAAAGGAATAGTACACAGTTTTTTTTTTATTTGAAATCGATCCAGACAGGGCATGAAGCCACTTCGTGTAAGGAGCTAACAAAAACAAAAGATAATTATCGCAAAGATAGGAGATGCTTATTAGCTTTTGTCTTGAAAAACCAAGGTTATAAGTATCAGGAAAACAGTCAGCAGGAAGAGAGTTCCACAAGTCGGCGGTTCTTAAAAAGAATCTAGGAAGCTGTATTACAATGAGGTATCAAAAATTCGAATTGATGGAGACCACTAGACCAACGAGTTAAACGAGCTGGAACAAAAGAAGCGGGGAATAGATCACATAATTCTGAAGAACACATGCCATAATTGTATTCATATAAAAAAAAAACTGAGACTAGCAACATCACGTCTGTGAGAAAGAGGGTGCAGAGAAGAAGAAAGGGTTGGGCCAATCAAATTACAGATACGTTTATGCTGTATTACAATGAGGTATCAAAACAGCGAATTGATGGAGACCACTAGACCAACGAGTCAAACGAGCTGGAACAAAAGAAGCGGGGAATAGATCACATAATTCTGAAGAACACATGCCATAATTGTATTCATATAAAAAAAACTGAGACTAGCAACATCACGTCTGTGAGAAAGAGGGTGTAGAGAAGAAGAAAGGGTTGGGCCAATCAAATTACAGATACGTTTATGCATCTTATGAAGAACCCTCAAATGGGGCAGAGATTCACGAGCCCAAATATGACAACGGTACTGCAGACATAATCTGATTGTAGATTTGTAGAGATAGCGAATAGCCTCAGGTATGAGAGAACTGACTTTATGAAAACCAGAACGAGCAATACATTCTCAAGAAAGATTTGATGGAGAGAACGACAAATAAATTTCAGAGTCCATTTCTCCTCAAGAGCAGAGCCATCTATGTGAATCTCAGGAAGAAAAAGGGGCACGCCTACGATTGAAAGACACGAGCTGAGTCTTAACGGGATTAAATGAAACAAGCCATTTCCCACTAGCAATCGCCTTGCCAAGTTCATTACTTGAAATACTAAAACCATTAATCTTAAATAAACATTTCATTCATAACTATTCTGTAAACGCAAAATAAACACGGCCTCATTTATTTATATAAAATTATTTATTTAAAAATTATACGTTACATATTCCAGAGACGTACCATGGTTTCATTGACATGAATAAACATTTACTGTTTAGGTAAGTCCTTTATACTCCATCCAAAATCTTCGACAGTTTGAAAAAAATCTATTAACATAGATAGATAAACATTACGATTTTGATAATTTCCATACAAATTAATTTATTTTTTAATGTTTGACCATTAATACAACAAAGGAAAGAGAAAATCAATTGGCCTTTTTTTTTTAGAAATTTCTGATTTTGCTGCTGACGCTGTTTTCGTTTCAGAACTCCTAACAAGACCGAATGTTTTACCTTTGAACACCTTAGCCCTTGTCTACCTGACCCCTTGAACACTTTAGTCTGGGTGACGGAAAGTTTCTTTATTTCCTTGAATATTGTCACTTGAACCGATCAAGCAAATCCTATCACAGCATTGTATCAAGAGTATTGATTTACTCCTCTCCAGGAGTTAAGCACAAGGCCAGTTTTTTTATCTTACTCCCACAAGTAAGATGTGACCCAATAGCCGGGTCGGGTCGGGAAAGTGGGGTTTAAAAATTGCCTGGGCAGCCCCGTCGGCATTCCCCGGTAGGGGCGCCTCAGGCGGTAAGCAATAAACTTACTCCTCC
>OY744534.1:5893477-5898477 GCA_963556195.1 Sepiola atlantica | reverse complement strand
TTCAACAGTGCTCAATAGGTGAGTAGAGCTAGGTAGTAAGATGAAACTTGGGGGCATCACTATGATCCAGAGACCAAATCCCAGTCAATACAGTGGAAGCACTTGGACTCACCACATCCAAAGTAGACAAGGGTGCAGCCCTTCGCGGGCAAGGTCATGCTCACAGTCTTCTGGGACCAGAACGGAGTAGTGATGACAGATTTCCTGGCAAAGGGTACTACAATTACAGGAGCCTTTTACGCGTCAATTTGATGAAATTAAGAGAAGCTATCAAAATCAAAAGATAAAGCCTGGGAGGGTGGACCTCCTAGAATTGCACAGGACAAACCCATAGACCGGCGTAAATCAAGCCCCAAAGGCCAAGACAATACCAGTCTATGGGGTGCAGTATCCATCGGAACAGATACTACACTTTGATCTTGGCCAAAAGACCTCAGTCACTGTCAACATAGACAACCAAAGAGGGGAGAAAAAGCCTGGGAGGGTGGACCTCCTAGAATTGCACAGGACAGACCCATAGATAGGCGTAAATCAAGCCCCGAAGGCCAAGACAATACCAGTCTATGGGGTGCAGTATCCATCGGAACAGATACTACACTTTGATCTTGGCCAAAAGACCTCAGTCACTGTCAACATAGACAACCAAAGAGGGGAGAAAAAGCCTGGGAGGGTGGACCTCCTAGAATTGCACAGGACAGACCCATAGATAGGCGTAAATCAAGCCCCGAAAGCCAAGACAATACCAGTCTATGGGGTGCAGTATCCATCGGAACAGATACTACACTTTGATCTTAGCCAAAAGGCCAAGAACGTTAACGGAGTAGTGATGACAGATTTCCTGGCAAAGGGTACCACAATTACAGGAGCCTTTTACGCTTCACTTTTGATGAAATTAAGAGAAGCTATCAAAATCAACAGGCGGGGCAAGATCAGCAAATGTATCCTCCTCCTGCAGGACAATGTTCCGGTCCACAACTCGCATGTCACCAGATCAGAAGCACGGGTGTGAGGCTATGAAATCCTTTCTCATCCTCCTTACTCTCATGACCATGATTCATCTTCCTGTACGCGTCACTGTCGTTCGACTATTACTTCTAATGGCATTCCCTTTTGCCTGTTTCATATTGTGTCGGAATCTATTAGGATTGCTGTTGTAGAAGTGTGCTTGCTTTTGTTTTTGTTACGCGATTATAAGTTATTGGCACTCTCTTTTGTAATTTTAATCTCATGCGGAACATTTTTAATATTAATCTGTTTATTACACCTACATCTAAATATTATTAAAAATAATATAAATATAGAGGCAAAAATGCCTTCAAAAAACCATGTATTAAGTGCGAGTAATTAAATCAAAAGTAAAATAAAAATATTTCGAAACATTTATCAAAATATTTCAAAATACCTTCCGTTTTTTTTTTCTTCAACTTGATTTTTTTTTTAGCTAATATTTCGGTTAACAAAAACAAGCTTCGAGAGAGCCAAGACAAATAAAGGTATAACCTTTTTTTCCATAATTTACTTCCTGGTGTTGGTGAAGTGTCTCGTCCGGTGTTGTGGACTATTGGTGAAAATGTCTGTTTTAAATAGAATAGAACTTGATTGCGCATGGTCGCTGCGAGTTATAAATTAGGTAAGTTCATTTTATAAAGCATCTTTTGAAAGTTAATATAAATATAGAGGCAAAAATGCCTTAAAAAAACATGTATTAGATGCGAGTAATTAAATCAAAAGAAAAAGAAAAAATATTTCGAAACATTTAACAAAATATTTCAAAATACCTTCCGTCTTTTTTTTCTTCATCTTGATTTTATTTTTTTTAGCTAATATTTCGCTTGATAAAAACAAGCTTCGACAGAGCCAAGACAAATAAAGGTATAACCTTTTTTTTTCCATAATATCCTTCCTGGTGTTGTAGAAGTGGCTCGTCCGGTGTTGTGGACTATTGGTGAAAATGTCTGTTTTAAATAGAATAGAACTTGATTGCGCATGGTCGCTGCGAGTTATAAATTAGGAAAGTTCATTTTAAAAAGCATCTTTTGAAAGTTAGTATAAATATAGAGGCAAAAATGCCTTCAAAAAAACATGTATTAGATGCGAGTAATTAAATCAAAAGAAAAATAAAAAAAATATTTCGAAACATTTATCAAAATATTTCAAAATACCTTCCGTCTTTTTTTTCTTCATCTTGATTTTATTTTTTTTTAGCTAATATTTCGCTTGATAAAAACAAGCTTCGACAGAGCCAAGACAAATAAAGGTATAACCTTTTTTTTCCATAATATCCTTCCTGGTGTTGGTGAAGTGTCTCGTCCGGTGTTGTGGACTATTGGTGAAAATGTCTGTTTTAAATAGAATAGAACTTGATTGCGCATGGTCGCTGCTAGTTATAAATTTTTGCCGCTATATTTATATTAACTTTCAAAAGATGCTTTATAAAATGAACTTTTCTAATTTATATTATTAAAAATATACTAGATCCGACGTGAATCGAACTCGTTTTGCCTGTTTCATATTGTGTCGGAATCTATTAGGATTGCTGTTGTAGAAGTGTGCTTGTTTTTGTTTTCGTTACGCGATCATAAGTTATTGAGCACGTGACCAAGGTAAACACTTTAAACACTTGGTAGAAATATCAAGATAATGTAATTAGTTTTCTTTGCTTTCTCCGAAATGAAACAAAGTCTACAAAAAAAACCTTTCACATATTTTTCGTTCACTTTGAATAATTTGTGCAGAAATATTTTGGCTTGATTGTTAATCTCAACTCCGAAAAAACAATTGCTTTTATTTCTCTTGTAAAAATCACATATTTTATTTTTATTTATTTTATTTTGTACTATTGCGTCACCCAGAGACGATTCGAGGTTAAGAACTTATCAGGTAGACGATGGGGGCAGCACCTTGAACGATTTTGAGACAATTAGTGAAACTGTGCAGAAAATGAATATTTAAGAAGACGGCTCCAAAAAAAAATGTTAACATTGGACTTTAAAACGATCATGTTGTAGTCAGCTAGGAAGCAGTCCCGCACTATTACGTTCCACAGGCGGATAGTTCTTGGAAAGAAACTTTGTCAATGGAAGTTCCCCTTAAGTTTAGGTGTACATCAGAAGAAAAGAAACTTATTTACAATGGTTCTAGTTCGACGAGTTTTGCTGTGAATGTTTTACATAGGTTGGAGCTCAGTCGAGAACCTTCTCCGGAAAAAAAAACGATAGAGTAGAGAAAGACTAGTAACGTCTATTCTGTGGGAAAAGTAGCTACAGGGAAGAGAAGAGGGCATCGCCCACCAGATTTCGAAGTCGATGTTGTATTCTGTCAAATCAGGGAAAAGTGCTCTTAACAGCACCTCCCCAGATGTGGCAACAGAACTCTATGTTAAGACAAATATGGCTCTTATACTGATAGAAAATTGCGTCAGGAGTTAGATACTTTCTGAAGCGGTAGAATTATCCAACCATTTTTCCAGCGACTTTGGCAACAGATTTGATTCAAGTCTTCAAGTTCAGGACTTGAGTAAAAGTTGGTCATAGGAGTTTTAGATGAGGGAACCAGAGATTGGAGCTTAGTCGAGCATCTGCAATGAAAATAACGATAGAATAGAGAAAGACTAGCAACGTCTCTTCTGTGAAAAAGGAGCTAGGGTTAGGGTTAGGGTTAGGTGTTGGGGTACGGGTTAGGGTTAGGGGTTGTGGTTAGGGTTAGGTGCTAGGGTTAGGGTAAGGGGTTGTGGTTAGGGGGTAGGGGTTAGGGTTAGAGTTAGGGTTAGATGTTGAGGTTAGGGTTAGGGTTATGTGTTAGGGTTAGGGTTTAGGGTTAGGGTTTAGGTGTAAGAGTTAGGGATTGTGTTAGGGTTAGGTGTTAGGGTTAGGGTTAGGTGCTAGGGTTAGGGTTAAGGGTTGTGGTTAAGGGTTAGGGGTTAGGGGTTAAGGTTAGAGGTAGGGGTAGGGTTAGGTGTTTGGGTTAGGGTTAGTGTTAGGGTTAGGTGTTAGTGTTAGGGTAAGGTTTAGGTGCTAGGGTTAGGGGTAGGGTGAGGGGGTTGTAGTTAAGGGTTAAGGGTTAGGGCTTTAGGTTAGGATTAGGGTTAAAGTCGAGATAAGGCCGTCGCCCACTAGATTTCGAAGTCGATTTTGTACTCTGCCAAGTCAGGAAAGAATGCCCTAAACTGCACCTCCTCGGATGTGGCAACAGTACTCCATCTTAGGACTATGCTGTGGTAGGTCAATATGTAATATATTAGCAAAAGAATGAATTTAAAAAAAGTCGCTTAACGAACATGTTTAGCCACACTGATGCATCGCAGAGGGGACAAAACGTGTGTCTGTGAATAATTCCATACTACAACAAAATCTACGGGGGTTCAAATAAAGGGCATAGGATAATGAGAAAGAGAAATTTGTTTACAGAGGTGAAAAAGAAGAGACAGGTTTAGATGACAAGTTACAAAAAGGGGGCTTTATTATTACATCACAATGTATTCTGTATTTGTGAATCCTGGTAAAATCTTCATTATTGATCAAGATAGGTAAATATATCGGTAGATAGATAGATAAACTTTATTGTCTATCTATATATGCATATAGCTATCCTATATGCATATATATATATATATATATATATATATATATATGAAATTTTATTATATATATATATATATATATTATAAAATGAAGTAATGAAATAAGGTGTCAATCAAATTTTATTAGAATTCAAAGTTCAAGCAAAGTATCCTTAAGTCCTTAACTCATGAGTTTTCAAAGATAATTCTTCTCTTCAGAGGACCATTACCGCAGTTATACTACTACAGGTAATAAAATTAAGCTTTGAAAATATATACAATTTATATACAATATACATATATATATATATATAAATTGTATATATTTTCAAAGCTTAATTTTATTACCTGTAGTAGTATAACTGCGGTAATGGTCCTCTGAAGAGAAGAATTATCTTTGAAAACTCATGAGCTAAGGACTTAAGGATACTTTGCTTGAACT
>OY744534.1:5860977-5885977 GCA_963556195.1 Sepiola atlantica | reverse complement strand
ATAGTGGGCAACACGAAGTAGGATTTAATAGCGCTGTTATGATTTGTGATTGGATTGATAACGGCCCATGTATTCTATTTGGTTGTGACTTGCAGGACATTTGACCCCCTGAGAGGGGAGGTAATGTAACATTAAATAAAATACTATTCATGAAAATTATTTTAGACGTTAAAATGATTTATTTGAGACGATATCTATTATTATACGAAATCTGAGTAAACAACATTTATATATATTTTAATTACACAAAATACATAATAAAATATTCCATTGTTTTGGAATTAAAAATGTTTAAAAAACACTTCAATTTCTATTGTTAATTCTAATGAGCCGTAATTTGCAATTGACTCACCATCTCTAACTACATTTCTATTTATCGCTTTCACACTCTTTTACCATATGTTTTTTAATCCTCCTCTAATTGTATACGTTGTCTATTACTCTCGCTTCTGTCACTTTTTATGTCTATCTATCTGTCTTTCTCCTCTCTCTCTCTCTCTCTCTCTGCCAAAGTAAATAAAATGAAGGAATTAAATGTTTGGAATAGTCAATTATATGCAAAAACGTTTGGAATAATCAATTATATGTAAAAACGTTTGGAATAATCAATTATATGCAAAAACGTTTGGAATAATCAATTATATGTAAAAACGTTTGAAATAGTCCATTATATGCAAAAACGTTTGAAATAATCCATTATATGCAAAAATGTTTGGAATAATCCATTATATGCAAAAACGTTTTAAAAAGTCCATTATATGCAAAAACGTTTGGAATAATCCACTATATGAAAAAATTGTTAGAAATAGTCAATTATATGAAAAAACGTATAGAAATAGTCCATTATATGAAAAAACGGTTAGAAATAGTCCATTATAGGCAAAAATGTTTAGTATAGTCTATTATCGGCAAAAACGTTAAGAAATAGTCCATTATAGGCAAAAACGTTTGGAATAGTCCATTATAAGCAAAAACGTTTGGAATAGTCAATTATATGCAAAGACGTTTACGAATAGTGCATTATATGCAAACACTTTAGAAATAGTCCATTATATGGAAACACGTTTTGAATAGTTCATTATATACAAAAACGTTTACAAATAGTCCATTATATGCAAACACGTTTAGAAATAGTCCATGATATGCAAAAACGTTTAGAAATGGTCCATTATATGCAAACACGTTTAGAAATGGTCCATTATATGCAAACACGTTTAGAAATTGTCCATTATATGCAAAAACGTTTAGAAATAGTCCATTATATGCAAACACGTTTAGAAATAGTCCATTGTATGCAAACACGTTTAAAATAGTCCATTATTAGCAAAAACGTTCGGAATAATCCATTATATGCAAAAAATTTTGGAATAATATATTATATGCAAAAACGTTTGGAATAGTCCATTATATGCAAAAACGTTTCGAATAGTCCATTATATGCAAAAAAAGTTTAGAAATAGTCCATTATATGCAAACACGTTTAGAAATAGTCCATTATATGCAAAAATGTTTTGCATAGTTCATTATAGGCAAAAACGTTTGGAATAGTTCATTATATGCAAACACTTTAGAAATAGTTCATTATATGCAAAAACATTTGGAATAGTCCATTATATGAAAAAAAACGTTTAGAAATAGTCCATTATATAAAAAAACGTTTAGAAATAGTCCATTATATGCAAAAAGGTTTGGAATAATATATTATATGCAAAAACGTTATGAATATAACACGCAAACACGTTTGGAATAGTCCATTATAGCCAAAAACGTTTGAAATAATCCATTATATGCAAAAACGTTTGGAATAATCCATTATATGCAAAAACGTTTGGAATAATCCATTTTATGCAAAAACGTTTGGAATAATCCATTATATGCAAAAACGTTTGAAATAATCTATTATATGCAAAAACGTTTGGTATAGTCCATTATATGCAAAAACGTTTGGAATAGTCCATTATATGCAAAAACGTTTGGAATAGTCTATTATGTGCAAAAACGTTTGGAATATTCCATTATGTGCAAAAACTTTGGAAATAGTTCATTATATGCAAAAACGTTTGGAATAGTCCATTATGTGCAAAAACGTTTGGAATAGTCCATTATGTGCAAAAACTTTTGGAATAGTCCATTATGTGCAAAAACGTTTGGAATAGTCCATTATAGGCAAAAACGTTTGGAATAGTCCATAATATGCAAAAACGTTTTAAATAGTCCATAATATGCAAAAACGTTTGGAATAGTCTATAATATGCAAACACGTTTGAAATAATCCATTATATGAAAAAAGGTTTGGAATAGTCCATTATATGCAAAAACGTTTCGAATAGTCCATTATATGCAAAAAGGTTTGGAATAGTCCATTATATGAAAAAAGGTTTGGAATAGTCCATTATATGAAAAAACATTTGGAATAGTCCATTATATACAAAACCAAATATCACCACAACCTGTAGATATGAATTGGGGAGAGAGAGAGAGGGCGAGAGAGGGGGAAAGAGAGAGTGGGGGATATAGCGAGCAGAAATAGATTCATTTGGGATTTTGTCTTTTTATTTTCAAAAGTTTTACTGGCTTTGTAAACTCACTATTTTCTGATTCAAACAATTTAACCCGAGCTTAGTGGATGACCCAACGGGTCACAAGTATTTCTAAAACAAGAGAGAAACAAATTTTGAACTGTTGGAATCCGATTTCTAAACTACAGATTTATTCTTTAGTGTTGGTGCTTATATCAAACAGAATTTACCCATCGTCACTCTCCATGTCTGTATGTATGTCTTTCTTCTCCCACCTCGCTCTCTCTCTTTCTCTCTCTCTCTTTCTTTCTCTCTCTCTCTCTCTCTCTCTCTCTCTGTCGAAGTAAAGAAAATGAAGGAATAAAACGTATTGAATAGTTCATTATAAGTAAAGTCAAATATCACCACAACCTGTAGATATGAATGGGAGATATAGATAGATAGATAGATAGATAGATAGATAGATAGATAGATAGATAACTAGACAAACAGATAGATAGATAGATAGATAGATAGATAGATAGATAGATAGATAGATAGGGATAGAAAGAGAGTGAGAAAAAATGGGAGAGAGAGAGGGTGGATATAGCCAGCAGAAATAAATTCATTTAGGATTTTTCTGATTCAAACAATTTAACCCGAGCTTAATGGATGATCCAACGGGGCACATTTATTTCTAAAATAGGCGGAAAACAACATTTGAACTATCGGAATCCTTTAATCGGTTACAATATATATTTCAGTATAATTCTTCTTCTTCTTTCGTGTGAATCAAATGATTCTGGTGTTGGCATTAGTTTCCCCAATGTTTTTCTAGTTAGAAATCTTTCTGGAAAGACATCGGGTACTTACAGGAAGGACCATCGAAGGTTGCCAACATCCCAAAGTGAAATTGGTAGTGTGGAACCAACTGGATTCGAACTTGCAACACACAGGTCTTCAGTCCGTATCGATATCCACTTAACCACCGTCACCTCCCTCAGTTTAATTGTATCATCCTTAATGAATCGATTTTAATATATCGTCCTAAATAAATCAATTCTACTATATCGTCCTGAATGAATCGATTTTAATATATCGTCGTAAATGAATCGATTTTAACATATCGTCGTAAATGAATTGATTTTAATATATCGTCGTAAATGAATCGATTTTAATATATCGTCCTAAATGAATCGATTTTAATATATGATCCTAAATGTATCGATTTTAATATATCGTCCTAAATGAATCGATTTTAATATATCGTCCTAAATGAATCGATTTTAATATATCATCCTTAATGTATCGATTTTAATATATCGTCCTAAATGAATCGATTTTAATATATCGTCCTAAATGAATCGATTTTAATATATCGTCCTAAATGAATCGATATTAATATATCGTCCTAAATGAATCGATTTTAATATATCGTCCTAAATGAATCAATTTTAATATATCGTCCTAAATGAATCGATTTTAATATATCGTCCTAAATGAATCGATTTTAATATATCGTCCTAAATGAATCGATTTTAATATATCGTCCTAAATGAATCGATTTTAATATATCGTCCTAAATGAATCGATTTTTATATATCGTCCTAAATGAATCGATTTTAATATATCGTCCTAAATGTATCGATTTTAATATATCGTCCTAAATGAATCGATTTTAATATATCGTCCTAAATGTATCGATTTTAATATATCGTCCTAAATGTATCGATTTTAATATATCGTCCTAAATGTATCGATTTTAATATATCGTCCGGATTTAATTGTCGGTAAAAGAAAACTTCTACTTGGAGCACGCACCATCATTCTATAAGATATTCAGTTGTGGAGCTTTTACCTGTCGCTCTTGGTAAATTTCTGTTTCTGGCAAGATGAAGCAATCTCTTGCACTTCCCACTCTCCCGAGATTGACGGAAAGTAAAATTTGGAAGGCAGCATTGTCAATTTCAAACCTGATTTTGAGTGTGCACTATACAGCCAGGGGCTTAGCCCGAAGATTTATTTCTATGAGACAACCTTAAACACAGGGTCCACGCGGAGCAACTGAAGTGAACCATCCTGAAAGAAGTCGAGAAAACATCGTCCGGGCCTTTGGGTCTGGATTTACGCCGGTCTATTGGGGGTTGTCCGTCCCGTGCAGTTCTAGGAGGTGTACCATCCCAAGGCTTTGCCTCCCCTCTTTGGGGAGGAGTAAGTTTATTGCTTACTGTCTGAGGCGCCCCTATCGGGGAATGCCGACGGGGCTGCCCAGGCAATTTTTAAATGGCCAGAGCGCCCACCTCTCGAGTGCTGGCTTATCTAATACCACTTTCCCGGCCTTGTGTCACATCTTACCTTGTGGGAGGTAGATAAATAACGTCCAGTTTGTACGGACGCCATGAGTAATTGGACATTATCTAAAAAAAGGCGTAGAGCTGAATAGAGTTCATCTCGAAATCATGCTTAAGAATAAAGAAGAAAATGTTCAAAGATTCTTGTGTTTCTATGTAACGGTTTAAACACAAGAAACCTGTTATGACCAAAAGTTTGTTTAATTCAGAAACCGTCTTACTTTACACAAGGTAGACTTACATACTATACCATAATGTTTGTTATAATTCAGCATTCTTAATAATAACCGAAGCATAATAAAACAAAAACATAACTCAGTGCTGAGACTACATACAACCTGACAATGTAAGTATGGGCCAACGTTTTATCTAATCCTAACTTCTTCATATTAAATGACGTAATCCCAAACCTATGCCATAGAAACTTTATAAATTAAAACTTATTTTCATCTGATCAGACTCAAATGTCGCATGGTGGTTACTGTGATCAAAGTGCATACACTCCACACGCCAAATTAAAAAAAAATTGGAAGTTGAGATTCCGTCCAAATCCCGACGTTGACCGAAAATTTCAAAGTGTAGGTAAAATGTAAACATCAAAGAGATATAAGATGCGAGACTTTGTTGATTATAATATGGACAAGGAAGCGAGTATTTATTTACTCCTCTCCAGGAGTTAGGCACAAGGCCAGTTTTATCTTACTCCCACAAGTAAGATGTGACCCAAGGTCGTGTTGGGAAAGTGGGGTTTGAAAAGACAGCTCCCAAGAGGTGAGCACTCTGGCCATTAAAAATTGCCTGGGCAGTCCCGTCGGAATTCCCCGGTAGGGGCGCCTCAGGCAGTAAGCAATACACTTACTCCTCCCCAAAGAGGGGAGGCGAAGCCTTGGAGGGTGGACCTCCTAGAACTGCACAGGACAAACTCACAGACAGGCGGAATCAAGCCCCGAAGGCCAAGACAATACCAGTCTATGAAGTGCAGTATCCATCAGAACAGATACTACACTTTGATCTTAGCCAAAAGGCCAAACGATGATAAGAACCGAATTTATCGGCAAAAGTGTGACTTTTACGTTGTCCGTGATATCCCTAAATTAAATCATTTCTAGGTTAGACAATAACGAATATTTTAAGCATGTTTGGTGACGATTGGTCAAGCGATGTTGGGACTAGGCTGCACAAAAACAAACATGGTAACAAACCAACTACCTCGACCGAAAACATATCCTCCTTGCCGGAAGAAATAAGCTTGATAAACATATGTATGAATCCATATATCTTTCTTCTAGATATGCATAGTAGGGTGGACTGGACTCTCAAGAGTTGTGCAACTAGTGTAGGAGAAGGAAAACTCCGAAATAGCACTAGTCTTTCTCTGCTTAATTCATCATGAACTTATCTTTGTCTCAAGACTTTAGAGATGTTAGTTCTGGAGATATGAGGCTAGTGATTGCGCAACTATTGGTTCACAAATTTTACCTGGTGGGGGCACACTTCAATTGTTTCTTGAGACTCAAAGGATGCCCTTCTAAATATATATTGGTTGGGAAAAAGTGAAATGGAGAGAGTAAGATGGAAATAGGGAGAGAAATGGAGAGAAATGGAGAGAGGGAAAGAGAAAGCAGTCAGACGAGAAGCGTGAAATGTTGCACTCAGTTGCAACGGTGTTTAAAACCATTTGGCTCTGACTGTCTCTGATCTCTTCCCGTTTCAAATGTACACATTGACAGCCACGAGCGTTTCATTTCACGAGGATAGGATGAAAAGAAGACAGGCGAGAAGTGGATTACTGACCGAGGGAAAGGGGTACCAGATGGGGAGCGTGGAGCGGAGAACGTGGAGCGGAGAGTGTGGAGTAGAAAGCGGGGAGGGGTGAGCGGAGCTAGATCAAGTAGCCGGAAGGGTGCGTTTTTTTTTCGGTGATGGAACAAATCGCCCATTTTTTTCTTTGACCCTCAACTCAGACACTTGGCCTTTCCTCTCTTGTCAAATTCAAGAATCTAAGCCCCACCCAACGACATCCCTTATTACAATGATATCGCAATCCGATGTCTGCTTTTTTTCTTCTTCTTCTTCTTCTTCTTCTTCTTCTTCTTTTTTTTCTTCTTCTTCTTCTTCTTCTTCTTCTTCTTTTCCTTCACCTTCTACTTTTTTTTCTTCTTTTCCTTCTTTTCCTTCTACTTCTTCTTCGTCTTCTTCTTTTTCTTCTTTTCCTTCTTCTTTTTCTTCTTTTCCTTCTTCTTTTTCTTATTCTTCTTCTTTTCCTTCTCCTTCTTCTTCTTTTTTTCTTCTCTTCCTTCTTTTCCTTCTTTTTCTTCTTCGTCTTCTTCTTTTTCTTCTTTTTCTTCTTCTTTTTCTTATTCTTATTTTTCTTTTTCTTCTTCTTCTTCTTCTTCTTCTTCTTCTTCTTCGTCTTGTTCTGCTTTTTCTTCTTCTTTTTCTTTTTCTTCTTCTTCGTCTTCTTCTCCTTCTTCTTCTTTTTTCTTATTTTCCTTCTTTTCCTTCTTTTCCTTGTTTTCTTTGTTTTCTTCTTCTTCTTTTTCTTCTTCTTCTTCTTTTTCTTCTTCTTCTTCTTCTTCTTTTTCTTCTTCTTTTCCTTCTTTTTCTTCTACTTCTTCTTCATCTTCTTCTTCTTCTTCTTCTTCGTTTTCTTCTTCTTCTTTTCCTTCTTCTTTTTCTTCTTTTCCTTCTTCTTTTTCTTTTTCTGTTTTTTTATGTAGCTTTTTCGTTGTATTATTCACTCATTAATGTAAATGTATTTTGGTGTTTGTTTTCAGTAAGATATCAGCATTACAGTAGATAAACAAAAAACAGACTTTCTCTCTCTCTCTCTCTCTCTCTCTCTCTCTATATATATATATATATATATATATATATATATATATATATATATATATATATATATATATATATAAAGTGGTGTACTAAAAGCGAACTTTTAGGAAAGGTAAAACCTATTGTGAAAAGTATACAGCTCAATATCCAGGATAGAGCAGGTTTTACTTTTTCAAATTTTAAATTTTGGCCTTTGTCAACTTATCTATCTCAGCGACTTCCTCTGATGATAAGATTTTGATCTTTAAAAAGCCTGACTTAAGGAAAATTTAACTTGAATAAATTGCCTTTTGGCGGAATATACCTTGCTCTGAGCAACTGAATTGAAATTTGATTTGGCATTTGCTTCTCTAATTCCTTTCCATTCTTCTTCATATATATATATATATATATATATATATATATATATATATACAGGGTGGGCAAAAATAAGGGTCCTATTTTTAAAAATTCATAACTTTTTTATTTATTGACTTTTTTTTTTTTAGAATAAGTAAAGGACCCCTTCCGAAGCAAGCATGAGCCGTATTAGCCCTAAGGAACGTACCCTCATTTAGAAAACATTATTTTTGCTTAAAAAACTCAAAACAGTGTAAAAAACAATACTTTATTTTTTGTAAGTTTTAAGAAGTGTTTTTCGGCTAAAATTTGTTTTGTTTATTTCAAAAAATCTCGGAAGAGTCAGTCTACACACACATAAAGTTTGGTGAGTTTAACTTTTATTTTGTGGAAGTTATTCAAATTCAAGTTATTCAAATTTAAAGATAGGACCCTTATTTTGGCCCACCCTGTATATATATATATATATATATATATATATATATATATATATATATATATATATATATATATATATATATACATGTAACGAATGTCCAGATTTATTTCAAATTTCGATTGTTCAATGCAAGGTGTATTCTGTAATAAACTAGTGTGTGTTATTCTTTCCTTAAGCCAAGGCTTTTCAAAGATCGAGATCTTATCATCAGAGGAGAGATACAGATAGATAAGTTGGCTGTAGAAAAAGTACAAAATTCAAATATTTGAAAAATATTATTAAAAATGTAGTGAAAGAAAAGTTCAGTAAAAAAGATATGTAGTTTGTTCGGGTGGTAATTGTCCGTTGAAAAGGTGTCCAATGAATAGGAGATTTTAGATAAAACGAAAAAATATTTTTTCGTAGGGTCAGTATGGCGAAAGTGCTCAAATATATATATATATATATATATATATATATATATTTATATAAATATATATATATATACATATTTTTATATATATATATATATATATATATATATATATATATATATAAATATATATATAGTGTGTGTGTGTTCCAGAGGTATGTATTCAGTTTGTTATCTTCTATTCCAAAGTTAGATAGACAAATGCATACATTCATATATCTCAAGTGTAAAGGAGAGCCTCTCAAATATGTCTTGTTTTGTTTTTCTCTCAATTAAAATTTATTTTATAAAATTATAATTTTATGAAAATTATTTTATTAAATTATTCAAACTTTCATAAAATTATAAAAGTTTTTTCTTCCGAATTTTCACGAATGGCTTTTATGTCTTCTTTGTCCGATTTACATAAAAAATAATTAAATTAAATATAGCCCATATTACGACCCCTTACGCTTTTCAAATGTGTTCCGAAATTCATAAGCTTAATTAGTTTAGAAGTTAATTTTGTAAATACATATATGAATATATATATACATATATATATATATAGATATGTATATATATATGTAGATATATATATATATATATATATATATATATATATATATATATATATATTCATAAGCTAAATTAGTTTAGAAGTTAATTTTGTAAATACATATATGAATATATATACATATATATATGTATATATATATATATATATATATATATATATATATATATATATATTAGACCTCTTCAAAATTGACCTTTTTCTTCAAACATATGGAAGCTACAATGAAAATAAGGACATAATATCCCAAAATTTGCAGCGTTTTTGAAAAACGTCAACAATAAAATTACATGGCTCTTGAGGCAGGCATAGCCAAGGTCTAAGATCACAATAACTGGTATATTTAGCTAATTTAGACCTTGGTGAATGGGAATAATATCAGTTTCCATATGTTTGAAGAAAAAGGTCAATTTTGAAGAGGTCTAATATATATATATATATATATATATATATATATATATATTCATGAGCTTAATTAGTTTAGAAGTTAATTTTGTAAATACATATATGTATACATATATATATATATATATATATATATATATATATATATATATATATATATATATATATATAGGAGTATTAGAAGGCTATCAAAATGCAAGAAATGCAAATATGTCGGCGTTGAGAAGTAAGACAAAAACAAGTGATTTTATTTTAAATATATTTTTCCAAAAAAAATTATGATTTTTTTTTCCTATATAGCAATTTTTTCTTGATTAGGCAAGACTTCAACACTGTGATGTAATGTGTGTGACCGTGTTCCATAATATATTTCGAGGAAGACCTCTTTGTCAAATTGGGCATGTTTAAAATCTATAAAAAAAAGTGTGAAATAGCAATATTACTTATAACGCAGTAAATCTAATGAAACTATTCTATTTAAATTACTTATTTATTTTTTTTTTTCTGGATAATTTATATTTGACTCCACTGATGAAGTGTTATATATATATATATATATATATATATATATATATATATATATATATATATACTAAACTTTATATAAATGGAGATAAAAGTATGTTTTCTTCAATTTTTTTGTTCGTTGCTTGTTGGCGTTAGTTATCTGATAACTTCAATGCCTCGTCTTTCACTTCGGCAAATAGACACAAAAGACGGCGAGAGAAACATAAAAATAATGCATAAATATGACGTGCGCGTTTGAAGGGATGGGGCTTGCGTCACCCCCCTCTTGAGGAACATGTCAGAACGTTGAAACGCGCGGACGGAGCGGGGGCCTTAGCTGGAGCTGATACATCAAAATTCAAAAAGATGCGAGTGAGAATTGCCGAACAGATAAGCTCCCGACCAAGGGTCCCCTGATCCCTGTACTGACAAGTACGTGGACGGGAGAAGATCCTTAGAACCCGGATGTAAGATAAAACATCATCATCACAACCAATAATAACAATATACGTTTTCTTTGTTCGCCGACTCGCCAAGAGCTACTATCGCTTTCTATCGTTAGTATCGCGCCACCTTTTTGCAACTTTCTCGCTCCCACATTACGCTCTGTAACCCACCTCCCCACAACCGCATCTCCCGACGGCGTTCAGCTGTAGCTCGGTTGATAGCTGAGAGCCTTCAAGACCAAAGGAGACGAAAAGAACAAGGAGAACCGCTGCGATTCTGATATGCTGTTCGGTTTGAAAGGTTATTCTAACATATTCGTTGATTTTCGTTGAGATATCGGTAAGCAAGGAGGGGTTGTTGCGTAATGGACATCAGGGTTGGCTGGGAAGTATATATTCTTTTGTTCTACGATATATCAACCTCACGCTTCAAGTTTTTATATCTTTATGTGGGGAATAATGATAATAAATGTATTTATTTAATATTTTCCAAATACAAAAAATACAAATGTTAACGGAAGTACTCCTAACCATAACCCTCACCCTAACCCTAACCCTAACCCTAACCCTTACCTTAACCCTTACCCTACCCTAACCTTAACCCTAACCTTAACCATAACCCTTACCTTAACCCTAACGGTAACCCTAACCCTAACCCTAACCTTAACCATAACCCTTACCTTAACCCTAACCCTAACCCTAACCCTAACATTAACCATAACCCTTACCTTAACCCTAACCCTAACCCTAACCCTAACCCTTACCCTAACCTTAACCAAAACCCTAACCCTAACCCTAACCCTAACCTTAACCCTAACCCTAATCTAACTCTAACCCTAACCCTAACCCTAACCTTAATCCTAACCCTAACCCAACACTATCCCTATCCTTAACCCTAACCCCAACACTAACCCTAACCTTAACCCTGACCCTTAACCTTAACCCTAGCTTTATAACTAACCAAAACCCCAACCCTAACTCTAATTCTAACCCCAACCCCAACCCTAAACCTAACACTAACCCTAACTTTAATTTTAACCCTAACCTTAACCTTAACCTTAACCTTGACTCTAACCCTAACCGTAACGCTTACCCTAACCCTATAAGGTACTCTTCCACCAAACTCCCCAATTTAATTATTTGTCATAACAATATGCAGTTAAGAAAAAAAAATTTTAAATGCAAAACTCTAAAAGGCTACATTAAGATAACATCAAATAGTAATACATATAATACAATATGCACAAATCTTGCACTCTTCCTCAAATACAAAAATATACACTAAACAGAAACACACATATAAACATAGTACACACTTTACAAGAACCACAAAAACAATTGTAATAAGAAAGAAACGAATTATATAACAGAGTCAAATAAACACAGAGTCATGCTTTTTTATTCGATATTTCGTTTCAGTTATGAAACGTTGTCAAGAATATCATTTATTGAACAGACTCAGGTTAAATATACAAAATATTGAAAATGGATAGCAAGTCAACGAGGCCAGTGGGTAAAGTGAAAGGGCTCGTTACTGTGAGAGGATAGCGAGGTTGAGAGTCGATGGTACGTTGCCAGTGTGAAAGATGACTGGTGTGAGTTTAAGTAGTTAGTGTGTAGAGGAAGATGGGTAGTTATTTATGATGTACATGTTTCGTGTCATACGAAAGCAGATTATATTTGAATCATAGATGGAAGCCTGTCATCCCCTAAATCTTCCAAATTGCGGTCTCATCGCACAAGAGAGAATTTGTGAATGGAATTGAAGGCTGAGCACGGCTGTTCTATTATCCTTGCCACTAGTAATGTCGTCATGAGAAGGTAGGAAAATCTACACGTGTCTATAAAAAAGCGTCATATAAGTATCATATGTAATAGAAGTGCTAGTCTTGAATACCATCTCTTCGTGCCATGTGACGTAATCAACTACGAAATTAAACAGTTCTTTATTTGGTTGTTCATACATTTTCTACCTTTCACACGTTTCCCAATGACATTACAGTGTAAATAAATCCAACACCCAACTGGGTTTGCACACGAAAGCCAATCGCATAGTCTTTGTTGTTATTCATTAGACAAATTGTTTTCTCTTGCACGTATGGAACTAATTTAGCTATTTACAAGTAAAAGTATGTAGTTCGAATAATCTTGTATGGCTGTTCAACGAAAAGTCATAGAAAAAGCTTCCTCAGCTCTGCAAACCCCTAAAAAACAACTTGTGTAGTGAGCAGAGAACAGGGTTAGATGGGGTTATAAAACTGAGCAAACCACCTGCGAATGTTGAGAGGTGGAGCGTAGGATGCGAAAATGCATTGTCTTCCCTCTACTGCTCAACAGTTGCAGCTTGAAAGATCTTGTAGAGTATTGATTTACTCCTCTCCAGGAGTTAGGCACAAGGCCAGTTTTTATCTTACTCCCACAAGTAAGATGTGACCCAAGGTCGGGTCGGGAAAGTGGGGTTTAAAAATTGCCGGGGCAGCCCCGTCGGCATTCCCCGGTAGGGGCGCCTCGGGCAGTAAGCAATAAACTTACTCCTCCCCAAAGAGGGGAGGCAAAGCCTGGGAGGGTGGCCTTCCTAGAACTGCACAGGACAGACCCATAGACCTGCGTAAATCAAGCCCCGAAGGCCAGGACAATACCAGTCTATGGGGTGTAGTATCCATCGGAACAGATACTACACTTTGATCTTAGCCAAAAGGCAAAGATCTTGTAGAGTAGAACAATAATGCAAAGGACTAATATAAAAATATATTTATTATCATAAATATATTTTGAGACTTTGCTACCTAAGCTCTACTCACGTATTGAGCACTGTTGAAGTAAATAATGAAAATTCGCATCATAATATTTTACGTATATACATGAAATAATAATAACTTATATATATATATATATATATATATATATATATATATATATATATATATAAATTAGGAAAGTTCATTTCATAAAGCATCTTTTGAAAGTTAATATAAATATAGAGGCAAAAATGCCTTCAAAAACCATGTATTAGATGCGAGTAATTAAATCAAAAAAAAAAAAAATATTTCGAAACATTTAACAAAATATTTCAAAATACCTTCCGTTTTTTTTTTCTTCATCTTGATTTTTTTTTTTAGCTAATATTTCGCTTGACAAAAACAAGCTTCGACAAAGCCAAGACAAATAAAGGTATCACCTTTTTTTTTCCATAATTTACTTCCTGGTGTTGGTGAAGTGTCACGTCCGCTGTTGTGGACTATTGTTGAAAATGTCTGTTTTAAATAGAATAGAACTTGATTGCGCATGGTCGCTGCGAGTTATAAATTAGGAAAGTTCATTTTATAAAGCATCTTTTGAAAGTTAATATAAATATAGAGGCAAAAATGCCGTAAAAAAACATGTATTAGATGCGAGTAATTAAATAATATATATATATATATATATATATATATATATATATATATATATATATATATATATATATATATATATATATATATATATTGCGAGATCCAACACGGTTGTTGATCACTCTTCGCTGCTTACTGTAAATACCCGCCGACTTGACATCTACAAAGTTAAATTCCGCCTACCAACACCTGATAACATACAGCATCCCCAAAAATGAATTCAGGAATATTTTAACCAAGAACACAGCCATTCTTGGGATCTCATATTGCAGTATTCGTCTCCCCATAATGGAAGCGTTGTTTATTCAAGTAAATAAACCTAGTATCAACCATACTCGTTATGAGGGGGGGGGGCGAAGGTATGTTGAAGTGTTGTTGAAGCGGTATTTAAATGTTTTTTAAAAGCGTCTTCCTAATAAATTCACCAATCTTTTATTTTGCATATTCATTCATCCGCCTGAAGATGACCGACGTCGGTCGAAAACGTTCGCGAAAATATGGCGATTTTTTACACAACATGGACGACAATACCAAATCGGTCGTGCGACGAATCGAAAAAACGAATCCAAAAGATAAATAAACAGAA
Organism: Sepiola atlantica; assembly: GCA_963556195.1. Taxonomy (NCBI): domain Eukaryota; kingdom Metazoa; phylum Mollusca; class Cephalopoda; order Sepiida; family Sepiolidae; genus Sepiola; species Sepiola atlantica. The sequence goes on along the minus strand of OY744534.1, from coordinate 5,871,211 downwards.
GATGGCGCTACTGTTTAACCAAACATGCATATCTATATCTATCTATCTATCTATCTATCTATCTATCTATCTATATATATATATATATATATATATATATATATATATATATATATATATATATATATATGTATGTATGTATATATATGTATATATATGTATATGTATATATATGTATATATATATATATATATATATATATATATATATATATATATATATATATAAGTGTTTTAAGGTTCATTTTTTTTAAAAGCATCTATTGTAAAATTTAAGAAGGAATAGGTAAAATAAATACCTTTTGAAGCATAAAGATGCGATATCAATTTTTTTTTTTATAAAAAGAAAAATAATAAATCGAAACCGATTTTTTTTAATTTTTTTATTATAAACTAGCATTTTTTTTTTGTTAGTTTAAAGTGATACAGATATTTCGCCAAAATCTTGGCATCATCGGTGTGTAATATATCCTGATGTCATCGGATTTGTATTTTTTTTTCCTACCGGCTTTTGTTGTTACAGCCGGGCCAAATGGGTTAGCTGTTGTTTCCCACTTTCAAATATGAGAACGTGAATGCGGCACGTGATTTGTATAAGTGTTTTAAGGTTCATATTTTTTTTAAAGCATCTATTGTTAAATTTAAGAAGGAATAGGTAAAATAAATACCTTTTGAAGGATAAAGATGCGATATCAATTTTTTTTTATAAAAAGAAAAATAATAAATCGAAACCGATTTTTTTTTCTCTTTTTATTATAAACTAGCATTTCTTTTTGTTAGTTTAAACTAACAAAAAAAATGCTAGTTTATAATAAAAAAGAAAAAAAAATCGGTTTCGATTTATTATTTTTCTTTGTATAAAAAAAATGATATCGCATCTTTATGCTTCAAAAGGTATTTATTTTACCTATTCCTTCTTATATATATATATATATATATATATATATATAGAGAGAGAGAGAGAGAGAGAGAGAGAGAGAGAGAGAAAGAGAGAGAGAGAGAGGGAGGGAGGGAGGGATGGAGGGAGAGAGAGAGCGACGAAAGAGCGAATGACCGGCACTTGTATTAACGATAGGAATTGGCTTTACAAAATGGTGAGGCCAGTGGCTGAGTAAGAGTAACAGTCGAAGGTGGTTGTCGGAAAGGTGATCGAGAGAAGTTAAGACGGGCGCAGGTGTGAGGTGAAGAAAAGCGGAGGCGAGTTGCAAAGTGGACAAGTCCGGCTGACAGGAAAGTGTGAACGAGACGCGAGCACCTGTCATAACGGTGCGGAGCGATCTGTCAGTAAGGAGGCAGAAACAAAGTAGGTCCGAACAACTTCGCGAAAATAATGGCACTGATCCCGTCATGACGTCGAGAAATGACGTAGCAGAAAGAACGGACTTCGCGAAGAAGCCGGAAAAAAACGACAAAAATGACAACACCACAACCAGATCCACCACGACCACCACCATCACCACTATCGCCACCACTATCGCCACCACCAACAACAACAATAATAACACCACACAAAATAGTCGTGAAGGGTCAAGGAGGATGGTAAGACCGAGGAAGAAGAGCACTAACCAGGCCTTAACTAGAAAGCTGCGAAGGGTACAGGGACCTTTTGCTCTTCCCCCAAATCCAAGAGAAAACTAATGATCGCTACCAGCAAAAATATTAATGGTTAACAGCTGTTGCGATAACGCAAAGTCATTTGCGTACTTATGCAGTTTACGAACCGGGCTGAAATAATAACATTATAATTTAGAAAGCTGCGAAGAGTACAGGGACCTTTCGCTCTTCCCCCAAATCTCAGAGAAAACTAATGATCGCTACCAGCAAAAATATCAATGGTTACAGCTGTTGCGATGACACAAAGTAATTTGCGTACTTATGCAGTTTACGAACCGGGCTGAAATAATAACATCATAATTTAGAAAGCTATTCTTAACATGCGGAAGTTAGTGGGTTGATTAACTGTTCTGTACTTTCACCTCACAATTTAATAAACAATATATACCGTCCAAATTAAATTTTACTTGAAAATCCTATCTAAAAAAATAGCTGATCCGTAAACTGCATAAGTACCTCATTTGCAATGGTTATCGAAAGATGTGGAGAGTACTGGAAATCTGTTGCGACTTGTTGTCACTCAGACTCCAGGGTAAACCACCGATTGTTAACAGTGAGCAATCACTGGTGATAACCTGTGTTGGAACTTCTAGTAAGTATAAATTTGAATATTTAGTCAGGGTTTACTTGTCGGAAGTAGTATCCTCATGACAAACACCTGTACAGAGAGATCGAAGACACACGACAACGGTGTCTAGTAGGTAATTCAAACTCTCACACATAGTATTTTTACTCTTTTTGTTTCATTTTACTTCAATCGAACTTCTCAGAAATAAAGGGACCCCATTTCTGGGGCTAACACTTAATCTCTACATGAGATACATATGTATTCGCCTGTTTCAATAAAGTACCCCCTGAGCTCTTAAGCATTGAGTTTGTGACGAAGTTAAGAACATTAATTTTCCTCTCGCCAATTGACCAGTTGACTATGTTATAGTATATCTTTCTTATAGTCTCTTGGTCTTACCGGATTCTAGTACAAGAATTCATCTAGTCTGGTGGAGTATTCGGCTAAGTGTTGTTACTTGAGGTAACATCACTAAGAGAAGGTGAACCATTCCTCGTATAAGCTGGTGTGTAGCCAAACCAAGGAGATCTTATTTGGGTTTCGAATACTATGTTATTTTGAATATTTGGTCAGGGTTTACGTGTAAGGTGAAGTATCTTCGTGTCAGGTTTTCCTGAAACCCCTTGTACAGAGAGACCGAGGATAATCGAAGATGGTGTCCAGTAGGTAATTCAAGCTTCCCATGGTAATTCAAGCTCCCCATGGTAATTCAAGCTCCCCATTGGTAATTCAAGCTCCCCATTGTAATTCAAGCTCTCCATTGGTAATTCAAGCTCCCCATTGGTAATTCAAGCTCCCCATGGTAATTCAAGCTCCCCATGGTAATTCAAGCTCCCCATTGTAATTCAAGCTCTCCATTGGTAATTCAAGCTCCCCATTGGTAATTCAAGCTGCCCATGGTAATTCAAGCTGCCCATTGGTAATCCAAGCTCCCCATTGGTAATTCAAGCTGCCCATTGGTAATCCAAGCTCCCCATTGGTAATCCAAGTCCCCAGTGGTAATTCAAGCTGCCGATTGTTAATCCAAGCTTCCCATTGGTAATTCAGACTCCCCATGGTAATTCAAGCTCCCATGGTAATTCAAGCTCCCCATTGGTAATCCAAGCTCCCCGAAGTAATTCAAGTATATGGGTGTATGATTGGGTGTATCATAAATAAGATGACGGACAAAGCCTATCGCTTAGATGCGTAGACGCATGGTGTAAAACTGAAAAGCAAGGTTGTGTTTGAATGGTCACTCAGCTATGAATGGCGGACTGACAAGTTTGGAAGCTGACAGATAATCAAGTGTCAGTGATCCATTGAAAACCAATGGACTATTTTATATGGAGTAAGAAGGCAGACGGCGAAAGAGCGGAGATGAAGACAGCCTGCGTTGGTTGGCTGTTGGGTTGCGGGGTTTTGCGGGGGCGGTGTTAGGGGTTTTGCAACGAGTGAGATGAGAAGAGGTGAGAGATCTGAGAAACATCGAGTAGATTCGGGGTTTGATGGAAGGGGCGACTGGCGCGAGGAAAAGAAGCGAACAGTCTTGGGTTGGTTTTTGGCGTTTTCGGCGGGAACGTCTCGGTGATGGCGAGATAAAGTTCTCGCAAAACAAATAATTGAATCGACAGAAAAAAGGTGGAAACAAAAACGGTGTAAAAAGTTATGTTATTTTAGTGATGCACATCTAGAAGGGTCACTCGGCGTTGCCCGGTAAGCAATGACGACTCCTGCTTGCTTCTGCTTGCGCCTAAGAAACTGAATATCAGGTGTAGCAGCAAGCACTGGGAACATCTACCTGAGAGAACTGTGTGGAATGAGACATAAACTATCCATTATGACCATAAAATCCCCACAGCTACCTATCTGGAAAACGCAGCTGTCAAACCTGACATTATCATATAGAACAAGAGAGAGAAAGTGGCAACTTTGGTTGAGGTCAGTGTCCCTAATGATGGGGTACTAAACAGAGCTGAAAGGGAGAAAATAACAAAATATCAGAGTCTAATGTATGATATGAAAAGAAACTGGAACCTCAAAAAGATCTCTCCATCATTCCAGTTATCATAGAAGCCACTGGACTCATGAAGAAGAACTTGAAAAATTATTTAGAAAGTATACCTGGTAAACCAAGTGCAAGAGAAATCCAAACAACTGCACTCAAGGGAACAGCCAAAATCCTGAAAAGAGCTCTCGGTTGGAGTCTGTAAATCGCGGGTGATCGTATGGCATTTGGAAGAATGCCCCGTCCCCAGCAAATGAATGAAAAGAAAAAAAAAGAGAGGACCAAGAAGTAAGTTTTATGGTTCCTTTTTATTTAATAGGGTTGTGGCCCCTTTGTTCCCTAAAACAAATCAAATCAAACCTATCTCTCTATACTCTCATTCATGTCTACTCTCTATTATGTATACTATCCAATTTTTATAAATATCTGACTAGTAGTTTCGGAAACCATGGGTATATTTCATTTCTAGAGGAGGAGGGGTTTCTGTGTATTTTGCTATCCCCCCCCTCAAAATAAATATTTTATTACTCTCCCTACATCATTTTATATCTATGTTCATTTTCTTTTCCGGAGGAAGAGAGGGGTAATTCCGTCCTCGTTATTTCCATAAAAATAAATCTGTACTATTTCGGAATAGGTATCAAAGAAAGTTTCAGTTCTTACATCATCAATTTCGAGTTTAACCGGAAACATCCGAGATCGGTTAACGTTAACGAACTTCACCGAACAAACTGAATGTATTATTAAACGAAAGAAAGTGTTGATTTTATCTCATAATTAAGCGTATTCTGTAATGTTATTTAGTTCTTTTACACAATGCGAACTGAACTATTTTTTTTACTCTAACCTAACTTAACCCTAAACTATCCCATATCTAACCCTTATCTAACCCTAAAAAATCACCCTAAAAATTCCAAATGAAAAGTTTCAAAGTAATAGGTGCATCCAAAAAATGGCATAAAAGTATGAACTTGATTTTTCTAATGATTATCAAAATAGTCGCTTAGTAAGCAAAGTACAGCGTTTTTTTATTGTATATTTCGCTAAAAATCCGTTCATAGTCGGAACTGCTTACGTCACGACTTCAAATCTATGGATATCTATTCCTAAAAAGCACCAATAAATCAAACATGACGCATTACACTCCCTAGATTTTGAGTGCGGCAAATAATTATAAATATTTGTTTTTTTTCTCTACATACGTATACCTTTCATCCTTACCGGGAATCGTCAGTGTAGAGAAAAAAATTTCACACCGGTCGCCAGACTCGAATCCCGGAATACGAGTTATGTATCAAAATCAAATTCCGACGTTAAAACCCACACAGCCGTTGTTAACGACTCGGAAAATCAGCGAGAAATTAAGACTATCTAAAGGCAGCTGTCGTAAAGTGTTCTACTATTGAAAGGAACATATATGTATTTGCTTTAACCATGGGCAATATACATATTCATCAACCAGCCATGTATACATAGATGTATTTGCATCAACACTGCTCAATACGGATATATATATATATATATATATATATATATATATATGTGTGTGTGTGTGTGTGTGTGTGTGTGTGTGTGTGTGTGTGTGTGTGTGTGTGTGTGTGTGTGTGAATAAAAATGCGGATAAAATGATCCGACGTAATGGAAAATGAAAACGGAAAGCCAAAAATCATATTATTTATGGTTTCAACGTTTCGTCTTTATTGTAGACTTCCTCAAGATGAATAAAAATAACTGTACGATTTGTTCTGCATTTTTCTTCATACTGAACAAGTCTACAATAAAGACTAAATGTTGATGAATACATAAATAATATAGTTTTGGGCTTTCCTTTTTCATTTTCCATATATATATATATTCTTTATTTTATTTTTCATACTTATTTTATTTATTTCATTTTATTTTGTTTTATCTTATTTTATTCTCAAATCTCCTTTTAAAAAAGAAAGATATTTGGAAAATTTTGTGTTATATTTTTTATATTTACCGGTGATTTTTTTATAAGTATCATTGTGTTTTTTTCCTCTCTTATGCTACCAAAATATCCACCTGTGATTCCTTCTGTCAGCGGATGTTTCTCTAGAACTAAGGTTTTCAGATTTTCTGTAAGACGTGTTTCTATAGGCGTTGATGAAGACGTTTTGGACCAACTTTATAAAATTATGAACTAAAATAAAATAAACTATTTCTAAAGTGTTCTGGAAACGATCGTACGCCATAATGGACATGCTGTTGTAATTATTGGAACAGTAAAAGTAATACTTTGATTCATTAAATGTTTATATATATATATATATATATATATATATATATACCTTGAATACAATTTTCACTGTTATCTACTGCATCGATAGCAAACGAATTTCCCGCCTGGATAACTTTTTTCGTTTTTGGACCACCATTCGCCACTTGGATTATTTTTTAATCAACCTCTTTGATATCTTTCCTTGAGCTATTTTAAACTTATTGACTTGGATGAACTGTATAGGTTTACAAAAAAGTATGTTTTGAGCCGATATAGTTGATGTTTTATATACCTTTATGTATTTTATATATAATTTTTTATATATTTTCAAAGTTTAATTTTTATTACCTGCAGTAATGTCATTGCGGTAATGGTCTTCTGAGGAGAAGATTTTCTTTGAAAACTCATGAGTTAAGGACTTTAACGAACTTTGTCTGAACATTGAACTGTAATAAAATTTGATTCGCACCTTATTTCATTCTTTCACTTTATCTATTGCTATTAATGCTCTATCCAGTATATTGAGCTTCAGTTTTATCCGGATGTTCACTAATTAAAGATATTAGTTGCCTCTTATATCTTTTATTGTATTAACCTTATATATATATATATATATATATATATATATATATATATATATATATATATATTAATAAAAATAGGGATAACATGATCCGACGTAATAACAAACGAAAAAGGAAAGCCAAAAATTATATTATTTATGTATTCATATACGTTTCGTCTTTATTGTAGACCTTTTCAAGATTAATAAAAATGACTCTATGATTTTTTTCTGAATGTTTCTTCATCCTGAGGAAGTCGACAATAAAGACGAAACGTAGATGAATACATAAATAATATAATTTTTTTGCTTTCCTTTTTTATTTTTCCATATATATATATATATATATATATATATATATACAATATTTATAAACAAATATTAAATCATTAGTATTTACAGACGCTAGCGTTTCAAGCTTTTTGCTCTCATCAGTGAAGGAAAGTAACAATTTGAGACGGTCCGGAGGCGCAGAACCTGGTTTCACAGAGTCAGCCGAGAAAACTGTCACGTGATTTAGGGAAGATAAAATCTATATGTATCTAGAAACGGGCACAAATAGAAAACAAGTCGAGAGTGTTCAACGAACGTATATATATTTAAATTCCCGAAACAGTTTTTCATGGTAAACAACTGATGATCCCTTAAAATAGTGTTAGAAACTAACTAATATAATAACTGTAAAAAATAAATTGACTTACATGAGTGATTTTCCACTGGAAGACTTGAGACTATAAGTTTTTTTTGTTTTTTTTTTCTAATTTTTTTTTTATATAGTTTTAATGGTTGAGAAACTTCCGAGACTATATATATATATATATATTTGGGCAAACATTATTAAATAACACGGAGTGTTTTGCTTGATAAGACTACTTTTCTTTTTTTGCAATTTTCCGAATGGTCTATTTAGTGTTTTGGTCAAATTGCTGTGTGTAAGTTCCGTGGGTTTCTTGTTCCATTTTCTTGTCTTTCGCTCCTTTGAAGTTGTAAATTACTGGCCGTTATAATAATAAAATAAACTCAACTGTAAAGATATATTTTTAAGAAACCAAAATTAACATCGCCTGAAGATGATTTGACAAGTCAAATCGAAAGTACTCGCAAAAAAGGAAAGAAAATGGAACAAAAAACACATGGAACTGACATACAGCAATTTGAAAGAATCACTTAATTGACTATTCGGAGAATTGAAATAATTTTAAAAAATCTTATCAAGCAAAACAACACCGTGTTATTTAATAATGTTTGCTTAAATGAAAATATGCTGCATAAATACACATAATATATATATATATAAATATATATATATATATATATATATATATATATATATATATATATATATATATATATGAGGAATAAAAGAAACAATGTTTCAGACAAAATGTAAAAATAAAAATGGAATAAAGGATACTCAAATCAACAACTAGCAAAAATAAACTCAAAAACACATATTGAAAAGTTCTACCCAAATATTTCAATTGTTAAAAACGTTTTTAATTAAAGTTCTGCTACCAACTGATGATGATCGTATTAACAATTGAAATATTTTGGTAGAACTATTCAATATGTGTTTTTGAGTTTATTTTTGCTAGTTGTTGATTAGCTTATCCTTTATTCCATTTTTATTTTTACATATATATATATATATATATATATATATATATATATATATATATATATATATATATATATATATATTTCTCATTATTTGCTTCAACAGTGCTCTATACATTAGTAGAGCTTTGCAGTAGTATAAATACGTACTTATGGCAAGTTAGCTGCACAAAAACCTTTTGTGTTTCAGTCCCGCACAGCTATACTTGTCTATATTTACTTGACTCCCAACGAGGGCAGACTTAGACACAACGTGGGCCTTTTTCATATCAGAAATATCCAGCGCCCCCCCCCCCACAAAAAAAACACTCTGGAGCGGAATAAAAGTAAAAAAATGCCTCAGTCGAGAAAGAATTCTCCTTCACCGACCGAAGTCAAAATCATTGAGTTGTAGTAGTTTTCTGCTTTTTTTTTCTTCTCCCGATTAAAGGCAGACCGCCATTGCTCGCCAACGTGGCCACAAACGATATTAAATAGATAAGTTATTAATGGAGGTTGGGCGTCGCACACGGAAACAATAAAATAATAGAGTATTTTATCTAAATTAGTTTTTTCCCGTTTATTCCCGCCCTCGTGGTTTTTGGGTCCGAACCAAAATTATTAATTGTTATTTGCGAAAAGATTTACCGTTCACGGTAAGCTAAGTGCCCCCCCTCTCTCTCTCTCTCTCTCTCTCTTCTCTTTTGGTATTATAGATTTGTCTCAAATCCTCGTCTTACGGAAACCGTGACAGCTGTTAGTCGCCGCCATATTGCTATGCGTTTCTTGATGAAAGCCTTCAGCCAGCTCACAGCTCAGGTAATTACTTAGACGCCGCCAAAGAAGAATTCTCGTAAAAATGGACAGACAGACAAGACTATTATAGATTTATTTATTTATGAGTTTTGTTTCAGCCGATTGTGTTTGTTTGTTTGTTTGTTTTGTTTTATTGTATTTTATATATATATATATATATATATATATATATATATATATATATATATATATGTGTGTATATATATATATTATAATATAAAATGAAATAATTAAATAAGGTGTCAATCAGATTTTATTAGAAGTCAAGGTTCAAGCAAAGTATCTTAAAGTCCTTAGCTCATGAGTTTCTAAAGATAATTCTTCTCCTCAGAGGACCATTACCGCAGTTATACCAGTACAGGTAATAAAATTGAACTTTGAAAATATATAAAAATATATATAAAAATATATAACATCAAATATATCAACCCAAAAACATACTTTTTTGTTAAATCTATAACATCCATCCAGGTCATACAATTTGAAAAAACATAATCAGGAAAGACATCCAGAGGGTTGACTGAAGATTAATCCAGGTGGTGAGTACCAGTCCAGATACGAGAAATTGAAAGAACTGACAAAGTTATCCAGTCGCGAGATGCGCCGACAATCGATGAAGTGAAAAGTATCCAATGTTTATGTTAATTATTACAATGATAAATAAATCAAATCAAATAATATAGAAAGTTCAATAAACTCACTTAAAATTCCAAAGTCTCGATCTGAGCAGCACAAATCAAATCAAAGTTCGTTGGTTAAAAAGGAGAATCCGTTAAATCCGAATCGAACAAAAAGCGTCAGTTTTTATCCGGATGTCTCACTAATTATAAGATGACGCTTATATCTTTTG
>OY744534.1:5828477-5850977 GCA_963556195.1 Sepiola atlantica | reverse complement strand
AGATTTTTAGATTTTTTAATTTTTAATTTTTAATTTTTAATTTTTAATTTTTAATTTTTAATTTTAATTTTAATTTTAATTTTTTAACGGCTTTAATTTTTGAAATTTTTGAAATGTTAAATTTCTTTCCTTCTTCTTCTCTGTCTCTACCCCTCCACTTCATTCTCTCCAAATATGATCTGAGGTTAAGATCGGATTCTAACTCTGCCTGATGAGATCTCAGTTTATAGTAACTGTTGATCGATAACATCGACATGCCAGTGTCGCAGATTTTGTACATGTCTGTGTAAATAAAACTATCATATATATATATATATATAAATTGGCCAAGCAGAACCTATCAAATAATGGCTGGGAGTGGAACAAACAACCACACAAAAACTGACTTCCATATTCCATTATTGGCCAAGTTTGAGGTCAATAGGGAAATAATACGTCGTGGTCATTTCTTATTTATTTCCGTGGTCAACTAATAAGAAAAGTGAAGTCAGTAGGAGTGTGAGTCGTGGGGTCAGCAATCAGGACCCGGCAAAAGAGATATGAGATGGAGGTCCTGATTAGTAAAATCTAATGTTTAATGTTTTGTAAGGCAGGGAAAAGTATATGTCCACATAAAAGAATCGTCTCCACTCTCGATAATACTAATGCACTTATTTTATATACCAATGCGCGTAACTGCTACCATGTGTATATTAATGTCTACCTGTTTTCTGTCTTTGGACATTTTGTCACGCTCGGTGTTTAGCAGCAAATATAGAAGCCATCAGCTTATCGAGATGGGTGAAATAGTCGTAAGAGGTGAAACACATAGCGAGACGAATGTGTACATAGATTGGCAGAAAGAGAGAAAAGAGAGAAAAATAAATAAATAGAGAGAGTGGTTTGGTTTGGTTGTTTTGTTTTACGGCATATCAACCTTTTTCGGATTTTTTAATTCCAAATCCGGTCATTTTGGTAAAAGCTTTTATACTTCGAGTTCTACGTATCTGCAATTATATTTTCATGTTGTTAGATTTTTGTTTGTTTGTTTACGGCATATCAACCCTTTTTAGGTTATTTAATGCCGAATCCGGTCATTTTGGTAAAAGTTTTGATACTTCAAGTTCTTTATATCTTTAAATATAAATTCATGGCGTTTGGTTGTTTTGTTTTACGGCATATCAACCCTTTTCGGATTTTTTAATGCCGAATCCGGTCATTTTGGTAAAAGTTATTTATGCTTCAAGTGTTTTACATCTTCAAATATTTATTCATGGTGTTTGGTTTGGTAGTTCTGTAGGGGAAAATGTTATTTTTACGTTTGACTTTGCAGAACATGATTGAGTTTTGCAAAGGGAAAGGAAAGAAAGAATAACAAGAATGTTTGCTGCAGTCAAGAAGCCGGTATCTTACGACAGCCTTATCTGGTAACACCAGAGAGAGAGAAAGTGAGACAGGGAGGGAGAGAGAGACAGACAGAAAGACAGACAGACCGAGAGAGGGGGGTGTGAGAGAGAATAATTCACACTATTGATACATACGAGAATTGGAAAATTTTATTTTGTTATATTTAATTAAAAAAGATATTAAAAATATTTTTCTTTAATTGGGTCTGGATTTCTAGTTTCTGTTTGAAAATATGAACAACCAAGTCCAATAGATCACAGTCAATATTATCGTAGACGTCTCAAATTAAAAAATCAGTAATTACGAGATTAAAATCAGTAATTACGAGACTAAAATCTGTTATTACGAGATTTTAATTAGTTATTACGAGATTAAAATCAGTTATTACGAGATTTAAATCTGTTATTACGAGATTTAAATTAGTTATTACGAGATCAAAATCTGTTATTACGAGATTTAAATCTGTTATTACGAGATTTAAATTAGTTATTACGAGATTAAAATCAGTTATTATGAGATTACAATCAAACAGTGATTAAAATCAGAAATTACGAGATTAAAATCAGTTATTACAATATTTAAATCACTCATTACGAGATTAAAATCAGTAATTACGAGATACCAATCAGTTATTACGAGATTAAAATCAGTTATTACGAGACTAAAATCAGTAATTACGAAATTAAAAAGTAATTACGAGATTAAAATCAGTAATTACGAGACTAACATCAGTTATTACGAGATTAAAATTAGTTATTACGAGATTAAAATCAGTTATTACGAGATTTAAATCAGTTATTACGAGACTAAAATCAGTTAATACAACATGTTTATGTCAATATCGTCTCTGCAACACTACAAAATCATCAGAAAAATTCACAAAGAGTAAAATTTCTTTGATTAAAGTGTCTTTAAAAAACCTACACTATACAGTGGTTCATTTTTGTGTGAAAATAAACAAAACACAAATAAAAAACAAATAATTATTGACAATCATTGAGCTGAATCTTTTAAGGAGACTACAAAGTAATAGGAACTGATAGTATATGCTAATACATATATAGTCATTAATAATTATATATATATATATATATATATATATCCACCCCTTAGTTTCGCATTTAATAGAAACTTACTACGTAAGTGGACAATTCTGGGTAATTAATCTTATCTTAGTATTGATTTAAACGATTTATAAATAAATACTAAATATCTTCCACAAAAACACCAAAGTATAACAATCTTAATAATTACTTGAATGGATGAATGAGTATATGAAACTGGCTCTAAACTGTTGAACTTAAAAGAGACCAGCTTCGTTGTTAGCTTCGTATCCAAATGACCTAAATAGACATCTGAAGGCTAATTGATGTAACTTTAGAAAATAAAAATATTACCCTCAAGTGAATTAGAATTGTTATAAATAAATTATAGAACTTATTAACTATTTTAAGAAATATTACTGAATTAAAATTTATAAATGTCCACACAACTTTTAGGATGTACTAGCTTTGAACAGAAAATCCGAAATGGCGTATTAGTGGGTTCCCTCCACATGTGAGTTTGCTCTTTTCTTTGTTTTTTGTTTGTTTTCACCCCAAAATAAAACACTCTATAGTGTAGATTCTTCCAATAACTTTTTACTCTTTGTGAATTTTTCTGATAATTTTGTAATGTTGCAGAGACGTTATTGACATTAAAATGTTGTTTGGCACAAGACAAATAAAACGGACTGTAAAAACTATATCTCACCGAAATGTTATGTTTTTTGAAAATGTGAAAAAATAAAAATAAAAATAATAAAATAAAAACATGGTTATTGAACCTGACTTCTGTTCATCGCTGCTCCTTTTGTTTGTGGTACACAGATGGAGAAAAGGAAATTATAGACAGTGGTTGTAGCTAGATGAGTTTTTGTCTGTGAATGTTCTTCATAGGGGAACCATAGATCGGAACTCAGTAGAGCACCTACCATTAAAATAACGATAGAGCAGAGACAGACTAGCAACATCTCTTCTGTGAGAAAGTGGCTTGATTTATATATATATATATATATATATATATATATATATTTTCTATATATATATATATATATATATGATTTTGTAATGTTGCAGAGACGATATTGACGTAAAAATGTTGTTTGGCACAAGGCAAATAAAACGGACCGTAAAAAATATATCTCACAGAAATGTAATGTATATATATATATATATATATATATATATATATATATATGTGTGTGTGTGTGTGTGTGTGTGTGTGTGTGTGTGTGTGTGTGTGAAAATGAAACAGATGGCCCCAATCTTAATTCACACGCGGGACAAAATAGGTCCTTTTGCTGAAAGTAAAGGGCTTAGACTATCAAAAATGTCGATGGGTGGACAGTTTCACACCACGACGTACATTCTACAGAATTCACCCCGGAGATAGGGAGGTCCAGTCATGGTCTACGGCGGGAGCCGTCGGCGCCAAGAACCCATCGTCCCCTCCCTCTCTTTTCTCGCTACTATCGCGTCAAGACGTAGAAAGAAAATGGGGTCTATGTAAGTCCCTTTATTTCTTTTTTTTAATTTTTTTGTTCAGATGTTGGAAATGGAAATGGGTTAAACTTGGAGACAATACAGAATGCAGGTTGCCCCCCTTTTTATCGGGGGCTTGTCGACAGTGAAGATCGGTGTTGGTGAGAACAGAAAAATGAAGCTCTTGTGAGAACTCGACATGTTCAAGAACGCGAAGACGCATTTTACTATTCTTCCACAAACTGCACGCACATCTCTATATATTTTAAAGTTTGTGTGTCAGTGCGAATATAGAAACATGTGATTATTTAACAAAAAAGGAGTCGGCAGAGTGCACATTACTAAGGTAGTAGTTGTCACGATTTCAATACACGAGGTGCTGATATCGATCCTGAACCAGTTTTCGTGAGGTTCGACTCGGAAGCGTTCGGCTGTCCTACGTAAACGGCCGAGAGTTGACGAGCCGATTTGTACCAGACGACAATTTTGATGCGGTGCTGCGTTCTATGCTAATAATGTTTTGTTTTTTTTGGTTTTTTTTAGGGTTTATGGTTAGGTTTAGGGTTAGGGTTAGGGTTAGGGTTAGGGTTTAGGGTTGGGGTTTAGGGTTAGGGTTTAAGGTTAGGGTTTAGGGTTGGGGTTTAGGGTTAGGGTTTAGGTTAGGTTTAGGGTTTAGGTTAGGATTAGGATTTAGGGTTAGAGTTAGGGTTTAGGGTTTAGGGTTAAAAATATTTATTTAATAACAGTAATTTCGCTCTGTTTTGCTTGTTTTATTTGTTGTTTAAAAAATTTCTTGCAACTATAACTAAAAATTATAGGACGCAGCAACGTATCAAAATAACAAAAAATATTTATTTCATAACAGTAACTTCGCTATGTTTTGCTTGTTTTTTTTTTTTGTTTTGTTTCTTTTAGAAAATTTCTTGAAAATATAACTTAAAATCACCGGACGCAGCACCGTATCAAAATTGTCGTCTGGTACCATTCGGCTCGTCAACCCTCGGGCGTTTGCGTAGGATAGTCGAACGCTTCCGAGTCGAACCTCACGAAAACTGGTTCAGGATCGATATCAGTACCATACACGAGTTTGAATTTCTCGTAAGTCTAAAGGATTTGTATTATTTGAATTAGTCGGACTATTGTTCTTATCTTGGATATTATTCAGACAACGTTTCGGCCGATGTCACCTTCGACCTTCTTCTGATGCATCTTGCCGAAGTAAAGAATCTGTACGGATTTTCAAACAGAAGTCATTCTTTAATCTACGGATGCAACTTGTTCACATTCATTCAGCCATGACTGGGTAAAGATCTGAAGCAATTAGTAATTTTATTCTTAGTATCGCCCGCACTGAGGATTGAACCTGTAACCTTCAGAAGACTGTCGAATCATGTTACGGTGTCAAAAGCAAATGAACAAACAAAGAAAGAAGAGAATTTTAAAAAGATGGCGGAGAAACCCGCATAGAACGTTTTCAGCATTGTTATAGGAAGTCGTTGACGATTTTAAATTCAGCAACGAAGAATCGAAAACGTTCGTGAAACCTATCGAATATTTACTATTTTTTTTATTTTAATAAAAAAGGACCATCAGAAAAATTGAAAAAATAAAAAATTAAAAAAGTATAATTAAACAGACGAATTCTGTTATTTTAACAATGTTTGCATAAATGAGAAAATGCTGCCTAAATACACACACTATATATATATATATATATATATATATATATATATATATTTGTGTTATAATGGAATAATTCCAGGAAGAAATCAGGGTAAAAGAGCTCAATGTGGTAAACAGAGCAAGAATAACGTAAAATATAATAACACGAAATTACATGATTGTCGATGCAATAATTTATTTCAACCTTGCGGTTTTATTCAAGCATCAAATTCAAAAGATCTGATGCTTGATTAAAACCGCAAGGTTGAAATAAATTATTGCATCGACAATCATGTAATTTCGTGTTATTATATTTTACGTTATATATATATATATATATATATATATATATATATATATATATAGTTCACCCCAAACAAGGCAGGCCGGCACTGTAGACGTAAGGGGCTGCTGAGAAAAAGGGTGAGAGTTGGGGGTCACCTAAATTGGGAGCTGTGCAGCGAGATGTCAGTTTACATTAGTTTTAAATTTCTGCATGTCAGTACCGTCAGAAAAACCGGGAACAGGGAGGGAGTTCCAGAGTCCAGCAGCACGAGAACAGAAGCTTTTGAAGTAGAAAGCTCTTCAGCATCTGGGGACCTCAACAGTGAATGGATGGGAGTTGGCAGATTGTCGGGTTGGTCTAGTGAATTTACGTCGTGGGGGTACCAGAGCAGCAAGTTCATCAGAGCACAATATATATATATATATATATATATATATATATATATATATATATATATATATATATATATATATATATATATATATATATATATAGGCAGGATCAAATATAAACCAAAAGTAAACTTTTAGTAGATGGAACCTATAGTGAAAAAGGTTAAGCTCAATATACGAGATAGAGCAATTGAACAGATAGAAGAAATAAGAGTGATAAACATGTACGAATGTCCAAATTTATTTCAAATTTCAATTGTTCAATGCAAGGTGTATTCTGTAATAAACCAGTGTTTATTATTCTTTCCTTAAGCCAAGGCTTTTCAAAGATCGACATCTTATCATCAGAGGAGAAATACAGATAGATAAGTTGGCTGTAGAAAAAGCCAAAGTTCAAACATTTGAAAAATAGTATTAAAGATTGGACACCTTTTCAATGGACAATTACCATCTGGACAAACCACATATCTTTTTTACACGAACTTTTTTTTTCACTCCATCTTTAATAATATTTGCATATATATATATATATATATATATATATATATATATATATATATATATATATATATATTTGTAGCTCCTAGAAAAAAACGTCTAGAAGAGCACTGTAAGTGTAGTATTAACACATCATGACGTCGCTAGCTATAAATGCATCGTTCTTTTCATTAAGTAGAACGCTCTTATGACGTCAAGCCGCCGCATAAAGTGTTAAAATTATCACCGTTTATTCGATGTTCAACTTGTCCGAGTGGTTCAGGCGTCGGGATTTGAGTTGCAAAATAATCGTAATCCGGGGTTTCGAATCGCATGACTGGTAGTGAATAGTCATATCTCTATGCTGATGAGTCCTGATTATAAAGGACGAAACGTATAGGTACATAGATAATACACAATAACAAATATTTATTATATATATATATATATATATATATATATATATATATAAATGATAATTTATTTCATTTTGACTACAAAATTGATTTTGTTTCACGAGAGCAGTTTGAGATCCTCAGGTCTTGAAATAAAATTATCATTTATATTTATATTTCTGCTCTATATTTTTATTGAGCACTCTTATAAACCCGGTTCAACACCCCTGGATTTATACTCTGTGGATCTATACCATACTCGGATTATATATAATCAATTATATTGGCCTTTTGGCTAAGATCAAAGTGTAGTATCTGTTCTGATGGATACTGAATCCCATAGACTGGTATTGTCTTGGCCTTCGGGCTTGTTTTACGCCGGTCTATGGGTCTGTCCTATGCAGTTCTAGGAGGTTCACCCTCCCAGGCTTCGCCTCCCCTCTTTGGGGAGAAGTAAGTTTATTGCTTAATGCCGACGGGGCTGCCCAGGCAATTTTTAAACCCTACTTTCCCGACCCGACCTTGGGTCACAACTTACTTGTGGGAGTAAGATAAAAACTGGCCTTGTGCCTAACTTCTGGAGAGGAGTAAATCAATACTCGGATTATATATATATATATATATATATATATATATATATATATATATATATATATATATATATATATATATATATATATATATATATATATACAGGGTGGGCCAAAATAAGGGTCCTGTCTTTAAATTTGAATAACTTGAATTTGAATAACTTCCACAAAATAAAAGTTAAACTCACCAAACTTTATGTGTGTGTAGACTGACCCTTCCGAGATTTTTTGAAATAAACAAAACAAATTTTAGCCGAAAAACACTTCTTAAAACTTACAAAAACTAAAGTACTGTTTTTTACACTGTTTTGAGTTTTTTAAGAAAAAATAATGTTTTCTAAATGAGGGTACGTTCCTTAGGGCTAATACGGCTCATGCTTGCTTCGGAAGGGGTCCTTTACTTATTCTAAAAAAAAAAAAAAAATCAATAAATAAAAAAGTTATGAATTTTTAAAAATAGGACCCTTATTTTTGCCCACCCTATATATATATATATATATATATATATATATATATATATATATATATATATATATATATATATATAATGTGTTAGCGTTTTAGGTGTGATTTGACATCTATGTATGAATATGATTTATTCTTACCATCACGTTTGTATTCTTGACACTGCAATTACTTATCATTCAAAAACTCTTTTTAAATTCTCAATTACATATGTCTCTATAATGTGTTTGAATGAACACGCAGTCTGCAGACCATACCCATATTGTGGAATATCAAGCAACGTCGAATCACGAATATAATTAGCTTGTTTACCGAGTGAACAAAGGCGTTTTCATCTTGAGACGAACATTATTCCCAAACAGAGAACACCCATTAACTCTAGGCATGACTCCCGACAAATAAACACCGGAAGACATTGCAGGGCGCGGATTGTTTTCTTTACCTTGGGGTGCCGACTGTCAAGGTAGCCCAACAAGCCGTGGAGGGTCTCACGTTTGAAAGGCCTGTCGATAACTTGAGACGGTTTGACACCAGTTACCTCCGTTGTTCATCTCTTGCCAGTTTGCTGGCAGTAGATACGGCCTCGATGGGGATTCCGTCTACGAGGGTTGCCGCCCCACGTTCAGCCCGACTCGAATTACGCACAACAGGCACCGGTTCTTGGATGTCGTACGGGTCGAGATTCCGCATGTCTGGAGCGCTTATCGTGTTTTTAAAAGCAATGAACAAAAACACAGTCATAAAAGACAAATAGATTTGCATGGTACTAAACAAAGACACGGTAACTGAATCGAATATTTTAATCAATAATTAATTAAATACGTATAAAAATTTAATTGTATTTTGTACTTTAATATATTAAAAAGATAACAGCCTTTTGGCCAAGATCAAAGTGTAGTATCTGTTCCGATAGATACTACACCCTATAGACCGGTATCGTCTTGGCCTTAGGGCCTTGATTTACGCCGGTCTATGGGTCCGACCTGTGCAGTTCTCGGAGGTCCACCCTCCCAGGCTTTGCCTCCCCTCTTTGGGGAGGAGTAAGTTTATTGCTTACTGCCCGAGGCGCCCCTTAGCGGGAATGCTGATGGGGCTGCCCAGGCAATTTTTAATGTGTTCATATATTTTCGGGAAAAGTAAAAATACGCACGTGGGGTGGTGTTGAGAGTTGGGTTGCGTACATTACACGAATAGATCTTTGTAACTATTTTTTTCTCCAATATTCTCCCTATAATTGCTTGAAAATAGTCAGGCAACTAAAGATTTATTTCCCTTTTTAAAACAAACGTTCGTCGTTAGTTGACAAAATGGTTTTTGTTTGTTTTCATAAACAATTGAATATAGTTGACCGGGACTTTTTCTAACAAAAATGAAATTTAAAAACGATAGACTAGTAAGTAATTTATTTTTAAAATGAAAGTAAAAAAAGAAAAAAAAAGAATAAAAAGAAAACTTTTTCCTTTTTTTTTCTTTCTATTCTGAGTATACAATTTTGATAGTTATTTCTTATAAACAACAATTTTTTAACTAATAAAAAAAACTTTAAGTAAACAGGTCAGTATATTATTTAACTCTACTACGTTTGGTATAAGTTATTTTATTATTATTATTATTTTTTTTCCCCATTTTTTAAATTATTATTATTATTAGTAGTAGTAGTAGTAGTAGTAGTAGTAGTAGTAATAGTAGTAGTAGTACTACTACTACTATTATTACTACTACTATGATGATTATGATGACAACGATGATGATGATGTTGTTGTTGTTGTCGTTTGTTTACGATTTCTCAACTGTTAACTATTCTGCACATTTACTTAATCAGTATTCTATTTTTAGTATTTTAGTGACCTTCTCTCCAGGAGATTCGACACAAAGTCAGGTGTGGGATTTAAATGAGAGTGTTTCTGTGGAACGAACTGGATTCGAACCTTGCACATCCAGGTTCTCTGTCTGTGTCGTTAACTATCACATCATACCGATTTAATATTTATTTCTAATAAACAACAAATTTTTAAATAAAAAAAAATTTAAAACATTTTCAGCACATTACAAGTAAACAGGTCGGTATATTATTTAACTCTACTACGTTTGGTATAAGTTATTTTATTATTTTTTATTATTTTTTATTTCTTTTTTATTATTATGTTTATTATTATTATTATTATTTTATTATTATTATTATTATTTTGTTTATTATTATTATTATTATGTTTATTATTATTATTATTATTTTATTATTATTATTATTATTTTGTTTATTATTATTATTATTATGTTTATTATTATTATTATTATTTTATTATTATTATTTTATTATTATTATTATTATTATTTTATTATTATTACTATTTTATTATTATTATTTTTTTTTTTTTATTATTT
Organism: Sepiola atlantica; assembly: GCA_963556195.1. Classification (NCBI taxonomy): domain Eukaryota; kingdom Metazoa; phylum Mollusca; class Cephalopoda; order Sepiida; family Sepiolidae; genus Sepiola; species Sepiola atlantica. The sequence continues at coordinate 5,840,420 of OY744534.1, read as the reverse complement.
TTTATTATTATTTTTTTTTTTTATTATTATGTTTATTATTATTATTATTATTTCATTATTATTATTATTGTTATTATTATTATTATTATTATTATTATGTTTATTATTATTATTTTATTATTATTATTTCATTATTATTATTATTATTATTTTATTATTATTATTATTATCATTATTTTATTATTGTTATTATTATTATTATTATTATTATTATGTTTATAATTATTATTTTATTATTATTATTTTATTATTATTATTATTATTATTTTATTATTATTATTATTATCATTATTTTATTATTGTTATTTTATTATTATTATTATTATTATTATTATTATTATTATTATTATTATTATTATGTTGTTGTTGTTGTTGTTGCTGTCGTTTGTTTACGATTTCTCAACTGTTAACTATTCTGCACGTTTACTTAATCGGTATTCTATTTTTAGTATTTTAGTGACCTTCTCTCCAGGAGATTCGACACAAAGTCAGGTGTGGGATTTAAATGAGAGTGTTTCTGTGGAACGAACTGGATTCGAACCTTGCACATCCAGGTTCTCTGTCTGCGTAGTTAACTATCACATCATACCGCTTTAATATTCATTTCTAATAAAAAACCTTCGGAGATGATGTAGTGTCCACATTACTGCCACATCTAAATACAACATCCGGTTTCATAGCTTTTAAGAAACTATTGTAATGTGTCTGTCACAAACTTCAATTGAACTCTTACATTGACTGGGGCAATGGAAATCTAATCACAAGTGTGAAAATTACGTGGAATTATGTTCAAATTGAAAACGACTTCCGCTTGGCAATTTCTAAATGTTTGGCTGTGAATGGTTAGAAGTTTTTTTAACCACAGTTTTGCTGAAAAATCATCTACACACATTACACAGATACTCCAGGGAGCATTACTTGCTTTTACCAGTGATAGATCACTGCGAACGGCTGGTGTGAGTCTTTTAGTGAGTAAAGAAGTAGAAGAACAAGGAGAAAGAAGAAGAAGAAGAAGAAGAAGAAGAAGAAGAAGAAGAAGGAGAAAAAAAGAAGAAGAAGAAGAAAAAGGAGAAGAAAAAAAGAAGAAAAAGAATAATAAGAAGAAAAATAAGAAGAAGAAGAAAGAAAGAGAAGGAGGAGAAGAAGAAAAAGAAGAAAGAAGGAGAAGAAGAAGAAGAAGAAGAAGAAGAAGAAATAAAGAAGATGAAAAAAGAAAAAGAGAAGAAAAAGAAAGTTAGACTAAAAAGAGAGAGAAGCAAGCAAAAAAGAAGAAAGGAAAATAGCGTTATAATGATAGATAAAAAGAAAGAAAGAAAGAAAGAAAGAGATAGAAAAAGAAAGGAAGAAGAAAAAGAAAGGAAGAAAAAAAAGAAAGGAAGAAAAAAAAGAAAGAAAGAGATAGAAAAAGAAAGGAAGAAGAAAAAGAAAGGAAGAGAACCATTCAAATGTACTTGATTAAACTCGCCACAGATTCGATGGTCGTTTAAGAATTGTCTGAAGAAGTCTGCCCCCCCCCACACACACCGAAATACCCGACGCTCTCTGACCAAACGCATTTTACCTGCCTCCATCCCACCCCACATCGATTGAGTTAGATTAACCCCCCCCCCCCCCCCGGAGTAAGATGATCCGGAATTGGTGCAATACGAAGCACCGCAGTTGAAAATGATTAGAGGAAAGATACGAACCAAAAGAGAACGTAGGTAAAACGGTTTATCTAACAAAAACATCATTGAAATCCATCGATTTCTCTCTCTCTCTCTCTCTCTCTCTCTCTCTCTCTCTCTCTCTCTCTCTCTCTATCGCTTCCTCTCTCTCTCTCTTTCTCTCTCTCCTTCTGATTTCACATTCAATGGATGACTTTTACGCAATCCTCATCCCATCTATCTCGACCCCGTATTTATTTTGGCAACATTTGCTCGATTTTGCAAGAGAGAGAGAGAGAGAGAGAGAGAGAGAGAGAGAGAGAGAGAGAGAGAGAGAGAGAGAGACAGACAGACAGACAGACAGACAGACAGACAGACAGACAGACAGACAGACAGAGACAGAGACAGACAGACAGACAGACAGACAGACAGATGAATTCGATTGGAATTTATTTTTGTGTAAAGAATTTCGACTCAATATGTGTGTAATTAACTGGCTAGACAGAATCTAATATCGACCTAATAGATGCAATTATATTTAAGTCAAACTTTGAGAATCCGATTGACTTTTCTTTATTATTTAGATAACATAAAACGTTTGATGGAGGAATTCCTTTTTATGTATGATACCGCTTTTTTTGTATAACCCTAACCCTAACCCTACCCCTAACCCTAACCGCTCTCGTTTGTATAACCCTAACCCTAACCCTAACCTTAACCCTAACCTTAACCCTAACCCAACGTCCTTTGGTTAAACTAACAAAACCGGAACTATTTTTCGTCTTCTTCTTTAAGCTCTTGTTCTTTTTTTTTTCATCAATTTATTCCTGATTTTATATTTGTCTCCTTTTGTCATCTTGTAAAACTTTTCTTCTTCTTCATCAGACGAAGAAGAAGAAGAAGAAGAAGAAAAACAAATGTTTTTCTTCTTCTTCTTTTTCTTCTTCTTTTTCTTCTTCTTCTTTTTCTTCTTCTTCTTCGTCTTCGTTTTTACGTCTTCTTTTTTTCTACTACTTTTCCTTCTTTTTCATCTTCTTCTATTGTTTCTCTTGTTTTGCTGTTACTATTTATTGTTCTTCTTTTTTCTATTATTTCTTCTTTTTCTACTCATGTTTCTTCTACGTATTCTTCTTTCCTTCTTCTTCTTCTTCTTATTCTTTTTCTTCTTTTTCTCTTTCTTCTTCTTTGTCTTCGTCTTTTTTGCGCATTTTCTCTTTCTCTACCTCCTTATTTTAGATTTGCCTTTTTTGTCATCTTCAAAAACTTTTTTCTTCTTCTTTTTATTCTTCTTCTTTTTCTTCTTCATCTTCTTTTTCTTCTCCTTCTTCTTTTTCTTCTTCTTTTTCTTCTTCTTCTTTTTCTTCTTTTTCTTCTTCATCTTCTTCTTCCTATTCTTCTTCGTCTTCTTCTCCTTCTTCTTCTTCTTCGTCTTCCTCTTCTTCTTCGTCTTCTTCTTCTTCTTCTTCTTCTTCTTCTTCGTCTCCCTATTCTTCTTCTTATTCGTCTTCATCTTCTTCTTCTTCTTCTTCTTCGTCTTCCTCTTCTTCTTCTTCTTCTTCGTCTTCCTCTTCTTTTTCTTCTTCTTCTTCTTCATCTTCTTCTTCTTCATCTTCTTTTTCTTCTTCTTCTTCTTCTTCTTTTTTTTCTTCTTCTTTTTCTTCTTCTTCGTCTATCTAACGCATTACAATTTTCCGAGTGCACGACTCTTTTCTTTAAAGCTCCGTAAATCTCAACAATGGTCGTAATGATACCGAATTTTTCCGGATTATCTTTTTCTTTTTCATTCCAAAGTTATAACCTTTTTTATTCAATAGCGACTCGATGATGATGAGGAATAGACCAGTCTCCGTCACTTAAACTGTCGTAAGATGAGTGACTTTACCTGCTGTTGGTTGACTACCGACTATCGTCCCCTTTCCCGCTCCACGCGGGCGGGCGGGCGGGCGTTCGGCTGCCGTTCTTACCTACCCCCTTTCTCCTCAACATCCCTCTCTACCGCCTTCGTCTCTTTCACCTGGCGCTTTGGAAGACTTAAAGAATGGCCACACTTACACTTAAAATCGTCCGTCTATTTCTGCCTGTTATTATTTGAGTTGTTTCCCGCTCTCATTTCTTATGCAACCGGGTAAAATATCAATCGTTATCGCTCAAGGAGGACAGAAACAGAAGCAGGGTTAGGGGTTTAAGGGGGGGGGGGGTGTAGGTGGGAAATAAAAGAAAGCGTTTCCTTTGGTTGTAAGTAAAACGCGAAGTTGGTCTTGTGTTGGTTGCCCTCAAGGATCAAACCACATGACACTTCCGTGTGCGATTGACTTAGACGGGCAGCTATCAAAATCCGTTTTTCCTTTTTATGAAGTTCGGGTCGCACGAAATATTATAAATCACACGAATAGCAAATCCAGAGAGGTTCTTCAGACCAGCTTTGGTTTAAGCAACTTTGTTTTAAGATTTTCTAAATGGATAACTGCATTGGGGGGGGGGGGCGGGGAGAGAGCGAGTCAGGTTTTTATTTCTTAAACCTCGTACGCGGTAATTACATTATGAAGAAGTTTTCGGAAAGGCTTCGGCGAGAGCTGCCCGTTTTTGAGCAAGCGTAACTCGCTCTTAACGTAAGAGGTTCGTAATATCTCGCTCGTTCGATTATTCTTGTTTGTTTAAGTGTGTCCCGCTATGTTTAAGAGATGCCTCGTCCGTCTTTTCGTCAGCTTGTCTGTCTGTCTGTCTGTCTGTCATGGTTCAGTTTTTAACAATAACTAAGCAACCGATTGAAGGGTGGCATTTTAATACAAAGGCTGCAGCAAAGAAGGTGGGCTTCCCCTACCGTGTTAGTAAACTCCTCACACCTGACATTATCCTGTATTTCTACAAACCCACCATCCGTCCATGCATGGAGTATTGTTGCAACATCTGGGCTGGGGCATCATCCACTAGTCTCTCCCTCTTAGACAAGGTCCAAAAAAGAGTCGCTAACTCAATAGGTCCCTCACTATCCACCAAGCTCCAGCCCCTGTCCCATCGCCGCAATGTTGCTTCCTTGCTTACTTTTTACAAGTACTTCAATGGACTGCGCTCCGATGAACTTGCTACCCTGGTGCCCCCACGACGCAAATTCACTAGACCAACCCTAATATCTTCCGAAATCCCATCCATTCACTGTGGAGGTCCCCAGATGCCGGAGAGCTTTCTACTCCAATATCTTCTTTCCTCGTGCTGCTGGCCTCTGGAACTCCCTCCCTGCCCCCTATTTTCCCGACGGTACTGACATGCAGAAATGTAAAACTAATGTAAACAGAAATCTCGCTGCTAAGCTCCCAATTTAGTTTGACCCCTCAAACCATTCTCCCTTTTTTCTCAGTAGCCCCTCACGTCTACAGTGGCGTCCTGCCTTGTTTGGGGTGAACTATGTTAATATATATATATATATATATATATATATATATATATATATATATATATATATATATATATATATATATATATACATTTAAGCATCTATTTAAGAGTCTCTGTCCGGCTGTGTGCTCTATAACTAATTATTTTGAGCCGTCAGTTCAGCTTGTCGCTCTGTCACACTAACATTTCAATTGTCTGATTCGTTTGAATCGCTGTCATGCTTCAGTTTGAACTTTCTGTCTCTTGTACGTTAATATGTAACGACTAAAGTTGAAACAGTCGCACTACAGTCGCTGTGTCACGCTTAAGTTTACACTGTCTGTCACGCTTAACGTTTGATCAAGCTTAAGTTTAACGTCCGTCACGTTTAAGTTTGAAATCTCTGAAAGCTTTGATCGTCGGCGTGTCCGACATTTTAAATATAATTTTCTTTGGTCTGTCATGATTAAGTTTGAAGTAAAAAAATTTTTCACAAACCGCGCATGTTGAATGGGCGCGTTGTATTTGAGATGCGGCGCGGATTCTATCAAAAAGTTCAGATATTTGTTTGGACTCGGAACACTTCGCATGTCTTCTTCGTAAGAATCCATCTGATTAGGGTCAGAGATTTAGAAATCGCCAGCAACAAACATTAAGAAAGATTGAACGGGGGATCAGTTACCTACTTGATCGTCGGAGATGGTTCATAATGGGCTTTTGAGAGAAATAGTCGATTTACTTACTCGGAAAACGCTTATAGATGGCTATCTTGAGAAATTCACACACACGCTTACGCATACATGAACATACACACACACACACACACATTTGCTGCTCTGGTACCCCCACGACGTAAATTCACTAGACCAACCCAACAATCTGCCAAATCCCATCCATTCATTGTGGAGGTCCCCAGATGCCGAAGAGCTTTCTACTCCAAAAGCTTCTTTCCTCGTGCTACTGGACTCTGGAAGTCCCTCCCTACTCCCTGCTTTCCTGACGTTACTGACATGCAGAAATTTAAAACTAATGTAAACAGACATCTCGCTGGCCAGCTCTTAATTTAGATTGACCCCCCCCCCCCCAAAGAAAAAACCTTCACCCTTTTTTTCTCAGTAGCCCCTTACATCTACAGTGGCGGCCTGCCTTGTTTGCGGTTAGCTATGTTAAATATATATATAAATATATATATATATATATATATATATATATATATATATATATATATATATATATATATAATGGATAGAATGACATAATAAAATGAGAAATTAATCAGATTTTATTAAAGTTCAAAAACAAGGAGTGATATTGCGTCCTTAACTCATGAGTTTTCAAAAAAAATCTTCTCCTCAGAGGACCAGTACCGCAATGACGTTACTGTCAGTAATAAAAATTAAGCTTTGAAAATATATAAAAAATATATAAACAAAATATACATAAAAGTATATAAAACATCAAATATATGAGTTAAGGATGCAATATCACTACTTGTTTTTGAACTTTAATAAAACCTGATTAGTTTCTCATTTTATTATGTCATTCAATTAATATTATTGCTCTATACACTATATTGAGCTTTGTTTTTATCCTGATAGTCTACTGAATAAAGATATTATTTATATCTTTAAATTATTATCTTACTCTCTCTCTATCTCTCTCTCTCTCTCTCTCTCTCTATATATATATATATATATATATATATATATATATATATATATATATATATATCTTTTTATATTAATTTTATACGTATCTTATAAAAGTAATCCATAAACACGTATTTCTGGCTCCCAGCATGGCAAACTTAGACAAAGATCGAACCTTTGATATTGATGTCTATTGCCTGGCGTTTTACCCCCAGACTATGACGCCCTGCCCGGAAATATGCACAATTTCTATGGTAATTGTTGCGTTTGTTGCTTTAGATAATATAGTACTATATCAATTGTTTAACTTCCTAAGTGATAAAGATGCAGAGGATTGCATTATTAGTCGCCCTTAACTTCATAAGACGCATTTATAGTTTATATATATATATATATATATATATATATATATATATATATATATATATATATATATATATATAGCAATAGATGAAATGAAAGAATATAATAAGATGCGAATCAAATTTTATTGCAGTTCAATGTTCAAGCAAAGTTCTTTAAAGTCCTTAACTCATGAGTTTTTTTTATATGTTTTCAAAGTTTAAGTTTTATTACCTGCAGTAATGTCATTGCGGTAATGGTCCTTTGAGGAGAAGATTTTCTTTGAAAACTCATTAATTAAGGACTTTAAAAAACTAAAAATTATAGGACGCAGCAAAGTATCAAAATAAATATTTATTTGATAACAGTAATTTCGCTCTGTGTTGCTTGTTTTATTTGTTTTATTGTTCAAAAAAATTCTTGCAACTATAACTAAAATTATAAGACGAAGCAACGTATCAAAATTTAAAAAAATATTTATTTGATAACAGTAATTTCGCTATGTTTTGCTTGTTTTATTTGTTTTGTTGTTTAAAAAATTTCTTGCAAATATAACTAAAAATTATAAGACGCAGCAACGTATCAAAATAACAAAAAAAATTATTTGATAACAGTAATTTCGCTATGTTTTGCTTGTTTTTTTTGTTGTTGTTTCTTTTAGAAAATTTCTTGAAAATATAACTTGCAATCATAGGACGCAGCATCGTATCAAAATTGTCGTCTGGTACCATTCGGCTCGTCAACACTCGGGCGTTTGCGTAGGACAGCCGAACGCTTCCGAGTCGAACCTCACGAAAAATGGGTCAGGATCGATATCAGTACCTAAAAAAACATCAGAAATCCTTATTCACTTGCCTCCCCACGAGGGCATAAACGGGGTAAGCTTACATGAGACAAAAATATACATTTCTCAAGTCAGTGAAAAATTGCTCCTCCTCTGACCAAAGACAGAACAGATACCACACTTTGATCCTAACCGGAAGCCCAAGAAAAAAGTTATGTTTTGTTGTCGTAATCACATCGATAGGATCCTTCTTTTTTTTGTTGTCGAGTCAAGTTAAAGTTATCAGTGAATCCCATCAATCTGGTGGCCGCCGAGCGAGAGACAACGTTAGACAAGATGGCGTCAGAAGGTGCAACGTGAACCCAAGCCGAGACCACACAGGGAGGAGAGAGAAGACAGGACGAGACGGTTCTATGAAGGATCTAAGAAATGAAAAGGGGCGGAATATGTAATGATATGACGGTGAGAGAATGCAATGAAGAAATAAGACGAAGAAGGGAAGTAGAAAAATCAATAATAAATTAGTAGGAGAAGAAAAAGAAGAAAATATAATTAATTAAGTAGTAGTAGTAGTAGTAGTAGTAGTAGTAGTAGTAGTAGTTCATTTGACATAAGGCTTACAATGTTTTTTTTAGGTCCAATTTTCGGTCGAGTTATACTAAAGACTCCAAAATACTATTGATGCCCTTTTGCTAAACACTATGCAGCGTAAGGTGAGGATCAAGGGAAAGTGGAGTGATCCTATACATCTCGGTAGAGCAGTCAATGAAATAGAAACCTTCGTGCTGTCCTCGACTACGGTCGACCACTTCAGTTTACTTTTAGAAGTAGTAGTAAGGTGGTAAAAAGAAGAAGAAAAAAAAACGAGAAAGAAGAAGAAAGAGAAGAAAAAAGGACGAAGAAAAAGAAGAAGAAAAAGAAAAAGAAGAAGAAGAAGACGAAGAAAAAGAAAAAGAAGAAAAAGAAGACGAAGAAAAAGAAGAAGAAAACGAAGAAAAAACAGGAGTATTCGCTAAGCTAACATTAATTAAGGTGTAAAGAGATTTAAAAGACATGCTATATATATATATATATATATATATATATATATATATATAAAATGTTATTCGCACCTTTGGTTTATTGGCTTTTGAGTTATGATTAATCAAAAAAATTAGATTTCCAGCATAGGCCATTCTTGTAGTCGATTAAAGGATAGAGCGCTATTGCGCCTCCCTTGATATATATATGTATATATATATATATATATATATATATATATATATATATATATATATATATATATATATATATATATATATATGCGTGTATGTGTGTGTATGTGTAATCACTAATATATATATATATATATATATATATATATATATATATATTAGTATTTCATGTATTTAGCATTTAGCCTGACGATTCCCCCCGGGGATGAAACACGGGAGCCTCTGTGTAGCTTGATTGCCATATATATTTTCATTGCTTACTATATATATATATATATATATATATATATATATATATATGTGTGTGTGTGTGTGTGTGTGATTGATATATATGAAAACAAATAGTCACTTATACATGGCGATATATATATATATATATATATATATATATATATATATATATATATATATATATTCAACATTAATGATTTAATGCAAAGCAAAAACACTTTTTTCATACAGGTCTTCTACAAGAAACGCTCGTTTTCCCATGCCATTCTTCAGAAAGGAACTTCAGAAATGATAACAATAAAAACTCCATGTTATGTTTCATCTCTCTTTGTCTACATAAGCTGAGTCAATAGGTGTTAATAGCAATCGCCTCAAGTATATAGAGCTAAATGTTGATTCTAGCACTATGCAACACAGCGAACCACTAATCGAGATATTAGCTGCAACAAGTATCTGTACTAAGCAAATATGGGATATGTTGGGATATTCTCATATGGAACCTTTTGGTTTAGCTACGTACATGGTAAGCTGAACGCTGAAAAACAAATATAAATGATCGAATTCTTTTTGAATGGCCTGCAGAACATACTTACGGAAAGAAGAGGAAACTATTTGAGTTATGTAACTTACTCTCAGCATAATAGAATGATAAAACAACGTTGAGTATTGATTTACTCCTCTCCAGGAGTTAGGCACGAGGCCAGTTTTTATCTTACTCCCACAAGTAAGATGTGACCCATGGTCGGGTCGGGAAAGTGGGGTCTGAAAAGCCAGAACCCGAGAGACGAACACTCTGGCTATTATAAATTACCTGGGCAGCCCCGTCAGCTTTCACCTGTAGGGGCGCCTCAGGCAGTAAGCAATAAACTTACTCCTCCCAAAAAGGGGAGACGAACCCTGGGAGGGTGGACCTCCTAGAACTGCACAGGACAGACCCATAGACCTGCGTAAATCAAGCCCCGAAGGCCAAGAAAATACCAGTCTATGGGGTGCAGTATCCATTGGAACAGATACTACACTTTGATCTTAGCCAAAAGGCTGAGTATTTATTTACCTCCTCTCCAGAAGGTTAGGCACAAGGCCAGTTTTATCTTACTCCAACAAGTAAGATGTGACCCAAGGTCGGGTTGGGAAAGTGGGGTTTGAAAAGCTAGCGCCCGAGAAAGTGAGCACTCTGGCCATTAAAAATTGCCTGGGCAGCCCCTGTCGGCATTCCCCGGTAGGGGCGCCTCAGGCAGTAAGCAATAAACTTACTCCTCCCCAAAGAGGGGAGGCAAAGCCTGGGAGGGTGGACCTCCTAGAACTGCACAGGACAGACCAACCGATAGACCGGTGTAAATCAAGACCCGAAGGCCAAGACAATACCAGTCTATGGGGTGCAGTATCCATCGAAACAGATCTTAGCCAAAAGGCTGAGTAGAAGAAGAGATTTTTTTTCCGAAATAACATGGTCGTCTGGACCTATCAGTGACATTTAAAGTCATTTTTCATTTAAATTTACTTAAAAAATTAAGGGGTCCCTTTCGTTGGACTAATACTTGATTTCTTTGTGTGATACATTATCCCTGCCTCTTAAAGCTTGTGTTAGTAAAACAGTGTAGAATGTTCTTTTTTCTTTTTTTATCATAGTTCACCCCAAACAAGGCAGGCCGCCACTGTAGATGTAAGGGGCTACTGAGAAAAAAAGGGGGGGATTCAACCTAAATTAGGAGCTGCGCAGCGAGATGTCTGCTTACATTAGTGTTAAATTTCTGCATGTCAGTAACGTCAGGAAAGCAGGAAACAAGGAGGGAGTTCCAGAGTCCAGCAGCACGAGGAAAGAAGCTTTTGGAGTAGAAAGCTCTACGGCATCTGGGGACATCCACAGTGTATGGATGAGATTTGGCAGATTGTCGGTTGGTCTAGTAAATTTACGTCGTGGGGGTACCAGAGCAGCAAGCTCATCAGAGCACAATCCATTGAAGTACTTGTAAAACAGGCACAATAATGCAACATTACGGCGATGGGACAGAGGCTGGAGCTTGGTGGATAGTGAAGAACCTATCAAGTTAGCAACTCTTTTTTGGACCTTGTCTAAGAGAGAGAGAGACTAGATGATGATGCACCAGCCCAGATGTGGCAACAGTACTCCATGCATGGGCGGATGGTGGCTTTGTAGAGATATAGGATAATGTCAGGTGTGAGAAGTTTACTCGCACGGTATAGGGAGGCCACCTTCTTTGCTGCAGCCCAATTTTCTCTTGTCCCCAATTGACCATATGTCTATGTTGTAGTTTATATTTCTTGTGACCTTTTTCTCTTGGTTTGGCCGGATTCCAGGATCAGAATTCATCTGGTCTGGTGGGTTATCCAGTGTAGTGTTTTTACTTGAGGTTGCATCACTGAAAGTGGTACACAATTTCTTGTAAGACCCAGCATGTAGTAATATTTATTATTTGGGCGTCGAATAATATGTTTTTGCTCTTTTTATTTTTTATTTACTTAAAATAACCCAAAACAAGGCACATGAGGGGCTACTACGAATTAAAGGCCAAGATTTTATAGGCGCATACTAAGTGATTCTCAACACTTTCTATTTACTTGCCTCCCCATAAGGGCACAGTTAGACACAAGATCGATTTTCAATGTGGAAAAAACCCAGCTCCCTAAAAAGGGGAACTCTGAGGACGAAAAAAAAGATGTTCAACTGTTTATTTTGCTAGTGA
>OY744534.1:5763477-5825977 GCA_963556195.1 Sepiola atlantica | reverse complement strand
GAGGAGATTAAGATGGAAAATATACGCCATTAAAGATACTTCCCGGGCAGAGATGACAAAGGAAAGTGTTTTAAAGTGGGGAAAAAGGGGCAGCGAGAATATTTAAAGCCTGCCCAGTTGAGAAAGCCGGCTATAAATGAAGAAAAGCAAAGACAGTGAAAACAAGAATATAATATGCGACCAGTAGGCAAGGGAGGAAACGGGTAAGGGGTGTGTGGGAGGAGAAAGGGACGGGTACGAGGAAAGAGAGGGGGGAGGAGAAAGGGAGCGATGCGGTGAAGGAATGCGGATAAAACTAAGAGTGTGAAAAGGGAGGGTGAAACATAAGGTTGAAATTGGAAGTTAGTGCGAATTAGGATTCAACTAGAAAAGGGGAAGAAAGGAGTGGGGGTAAGTATACGAATGTTAGGATAAGGGGTTAAACTATCAGAATATGTATAAGAACAGAGTTCGGGGTTTGGATGTTTAATCAAATGACCTTAGATATAAACAATGAGGTAATATATATGAAGGGTAGGACTAGAAAAATGAGTTAAAATTAAAAGAGTAAAATAAAAAATAAAGATAAAAATAGTATAAAAAGTAGAAATTCGCTTTTAGTACACCTCTTTATATATATATATATATATATGTATATAAATATATATATATATATATATATATGTCTATATATCTATCTGTCTATGTATCTATCTATCCACCATTGCTTTCTATCTATCACTCTTAATATATGTCTATCTATCTATATATATATATCTATATATATATATACATATATATATATATATATATATATATATATTAAAACATTATAATTGTTCCTAGAAGTAGAACATCAAGTCCAGTATGGCGTACGATCGTTTCCAAAACATTTTGGAAATACTATATATTTTTTTATTTTATAATTTAATAAAGCTAATCCAAAACGTTCTTCATCAGCGCCTTTAGCAACACGTCTTACAGAGTCGGAGAAAAATTAAAAACTTGTTGCAGAGACACATCTACTGACAGAAAGAGTCACCGGTTGTAGCATAGGGGGGGGGGGACACAATGGTACCTATAAACCAAAACACTGGAACATATGAAATAAATAACTGGTACATACAGAAGAAATAATCGCGTATTTTCCATGGAATTACGCTTTCAAATTATGCAATAAATTAATTAAAGTTACAAATTGTGAAAACAATAGAATAGAAATAAAATGATAGAAAAACAGAAAAAGTTAAAAATATAAAATAAAATAAAGAAATAAAAAAATAAAAAACAATAAAATAATAATAATAAGATAAAAAACAAAAATATGAAAAACAAACAAATATAAAATAAATAAAAATAAAATAATAAAATAATAAAATACAAAATAAAAATAAAAAAGGAAAATACAAATGAAAAATACAGAATAAAAATGTAAAAATAAAATAAATGAAATTGAAATTAAAATAAAAATAAGAATTTTAAAAAAATGAAAATAAAAATAAGAATAAAAATAAAATTATAAAATAAAGGTTGAACATTATCAAGGTTTATATATATATACAGATCTTCATTCAGCACGAATCCAAACCTTCAAACTTACTCATTCCTACAACTTTTGACATAGCCAGCTGGTCAAACATTCCCACTCTTCAAATATTTCACACCTTACCACAACAAAATCTCCCCTCTCCCCTCTCCCCTCTTCCCCCACCCATTTCACCCTTTCGACCACTTCTCTCACACTCTTACACACCCATCCCTCCAACTTTCAAACCACCTCATTTTTTCAAATCTTTTCTAAAACCATTACATTACCCACTCACCAAAATCACAGAGCCTCCTCCTCTTTCCCAACCTCTCCACTTCTTCACTCACAGCCATCCACATTATTCCCGCTCACCCCCACCCCTCCTCTTTTTCACTCAGAACCATCCACATTTATTTCATTCCATGCTACTGACCTTACTAAGCCTGAACCTCGGTCCTACTGCTCTCAGCAGTGGCTACTACCTCTTCCCATCAGTTCATCATGTCAACCCAATATTTTCACGTACTTGCATGACATTTTTCTCAATATTATCATCCTGAAGAAGTCTTACAAATAAAGACGAAACGTTGATGAATATATAAAAAAAATATCCTTTTTGGTTTTTCCTTTTTCATTTCCCATATATATATATATATATATATATATATATATATATATATATATATATATATATATATATATATATATATATATGTTTATAAATCAATAATAAAGTATATTATTTACCTACAGATAAGCCTCTAATCCCTCGCCTTTCTGTGGGGGATGGGTCAGCGATTAACGAGCACCGAGAACTGTGACCGAATTCAATCAGCTCACCTTCAAGAAGAACTTCATTGCTTCCCTCATCGCTACCTATCCTTTCAAACTTCCTTCCATTACGTACCTTTTTGTACACGTTTATCTCATTCAACTATACAGTTCTAATATAATTTGTTATTCTCTTAATTCATTTTAAACTTATGTGCTCAGGTATATATGTATATGTATGTGTATGGATGTATGTATGTACTATGTATGTATGTATGTATGTATGTATGTATGTATGTATGTATGTGTTTCTATATGTATATGTGTATTGCTGTAAGACATTAAACGATTAAACCGAAAGTAAAAAAAAAAAATTATAATGGAGTATTGTTGCCACATCTGGGCTAATGCATCATCTACTAGTCTCTCCCTCTTTGACAATGACCAAAAAAGAATCGCCAACCTAATAGGTCACTCACTGTTAACCAAGCTCCAGTCCCTGTCCCATCGCCGCAATGTAGCATCCTTGTGCTTATTTTACAAATACTTCAATCGATTCTGCTCCGATGAATTGGCTACTCTGGTGCCCCCTCGACGTAAATACACTAGACCAACTCGACAATCAGCTAAATCTCAACCATTCACTGTGGAGGTCCCCAGATGCCGAAGAGCTTTCTACTCCATAGCTTTTTTCCTCGTGCTGCTTGCCTCTGGAACTCCCTCCCTGCCCCCTGTTTCCCCGACAGTACTGACATGCAGAAATTTAATGTAAACAGACATCTCGCTGCGCAGCTCCCAATTTAGGTTGACCCCCCCTACCTTCTCCCTTTTTTCTCAGTAGGCTCTTACGTCTACAGTGGCGGCCTGCCTTGTTTGGGGTGAACTATGTTTTAAAAAAAAGTAGTTGATAATACCAGAAAACGAAAGGTCAGTCGGGGTCAGCTTGCTGAGCTTATGGCGAGGATTACATTACTGTGAAGATTAATAAAAACAGGTATAACGTCACATGGTTCAAAGAGAGTGGGAGAGAGACGAAAATAATTCGTGTTTGATGCACATAACGCGTTGACACGAAAACAGGAACTTAGGAATACAGGAATGGAATGCAAGTAAGTTTGGCATCCTCGTTTTATAATATGAAGGTAAATGAGTTCAAGTTTTGTAACTCGCTTTGTGATTATTACGAGAAATGTACGTCTGTCTACACCTAGATCTCGACTGGATCTGATTTTATTTAGCGCTAAAATCTCTGGGCGGAAACTGAAGGCTGTGCATGCGCATAAGTGTTCTATCGCCGACGCCGTTGCGTAAGTGTTAACATGACAGCGCACGTGCGAGAGATTACATGTAAGACACAGTATAATAGATTTCACTCATGTAACTGCTACGCATGGCTTGTTGCACTTTTTTTCTTTTTTTTTTTGTCCAATAAATTTGATTTGATTTGATATAAACGGGTATTTAAACTAGTATCTAGTAAAACGAATCGGGGATTTCGACGGAGAGGCTGCTCGATATCATCCGCAGTTTCTTATCTATTATCTCGGTGGCTTATCAGCGTGTGATTGCGACCACATGTCACCGTGAATGTTGGCACTTAATCAACTTCCACTTGCCAACTGAGTAAGAATGTCAACAAGTGCGTCCGATCACGCATCCATATATTGACACCATTCGAGATACCTACATTGAGGATAAAAGAGACAAACTCTCATTCTAACATTTTATAACAACTTTATTGGGTTGTCTTCGTTAGTACGTGAACAAAAGAGAAAGCGTCCCAAGAGAGGGGGGCGTGTGTTTGGCAGTGCCAAAGAAGTAAAAAGAGATGGATGTGTCGTCTCGTGCCACCGAAGTTAAAGAGGGTATTTATCTACCTCCCACAAAGTAAAGTGGGACACAAGGTCGGAAAGTGGGATTTGATAAGTCAGCACCCTAGACGAAGAGCACCCGTGACCCTAAAAAAATGCCTAGGCATCCCCGTCGGCATTCCCCGGTAGGAGCGCCTCAGGCTATTAGCAATAAACTAACCCCTTCTTAAAGGGTGAGAAGACAAAGCCTGGAAGCTTGGACCTCCTAGAACTGCACAGGAAAAACACGCAGACGGGCGGAAATCAAGCCCCGAAGGCCAAGACGATATAGGGTGTAGTATCCATCCAAACAGATACTGCACTTTGGCCTTAGTGCTTCGGCACTGGGTTTTCCTTCAAATCCACTTCCGACCTTGTGTCACATCTTCATGCGGTGGTAGGGAAGACAATACTAGCCAAAAAGCCAAGAGCGGGCGGATGGCGGTCACGTGTTTATATAAGTATGCTAGCCATCCGAGATTCTCCTAAAAGAAGGTCACTGATTGGTCAAGCCAAGGAGGAAATAGTTTGCCTCAACCAATCAGCAGGCAGCTAAGAAATCATTGATATTTAAACAATATGGCGGCTTGTAGGGAACTGCTGCACCTACGCGTCTTTCATAGTCTCAGTACACGCCGATAGTAATATTCCATATTTATATTCATTCCCGCGAGGGCAGGGATATACGCAATATTTTTTTTTATATGAAAAAAAAAAAAACATCTGCCACAAAAAGAAAACAGACACTACACAATGCTCCTAACTAAAAAGCCGAGGACGTAGATAGTGAAGTTATTTACCTCCTCGTGAGGTTATGCATGAGATCAGGTGGCGATTGAAAAGGCTGCGAACTTTGACACATAAAAACGCCTGAGCAGCCCCATTGACATGTACTGATAGGGGCGCTTCATGCAATTAGAATGAGGCGTCCTTTAGTAAAACAATCCCAGATTGATTTACTCCTCTCCAGGAGTTAGGCACAAGGCCAGCTTTTATCTTACTCCCACAAGTAAGATATGACCCAAGGTCGGGTCGGGAAAGTGGGGTTTAAAAATTACCTGGGCAGCCCCGTCGGCATTCCCCGGTAGGGGCACCTCAGGCAGTAAGCAATAAACTTACTCCTCCCCAAAGAGGGGAGGCGAAGCCTGGGAGGGTGGACCTCCTAGAAGTGCACAGGACAGACCCATAGACCGGCGTAAATCAAGCCCCGAAGGCCAAGACAATACCAGTCTATAGGGTACAGTATCCATCGGAACAGATACTACACTTTGATCTTAGCCAAAAGGCCAAGAATCCCCGCAATAGTAGACTTTAGGTTTACTTTCGGCAGCCTCGCAACTCTAAACTCCCTTATTTTTTCCTTTGATCGTTACATTCTATTAACGATGTTTCTGACAAAGGGAGAAGAATTGCTGTTTTCCGGGTCAGAACCTATCCATCTAACACTTATCGTTGGCTTGTTTATGACCGTGAAGCAGTATTTTTGGTTGTTTTAGCTCCTGACATTAAGTGGCTTCATGTCTTGTCGAGAGGGGGTTTCTATTAAAAAAAGAGAGTAAAGTCTGGAAGGGTGGACCCCCTAGAACTGCAGGGAATCATACCTCAGACCCGAGAAGCAGAGCTATCTAACTTCAAAATGGTCAGACCGTAAGACGGATGTCGAGGCCGTATCCTGGATTGGTAGTGTTTTTTTTTTTTTGTTTTTTTTTTAACATAGTTCACACCAAACAAAATGAGAAACTAATCAGATTTTATTAAAGTTCAAAAACAAAGAATGATATTGCGTCATTAACTCATATATTTGATGTTTTATATACTTTTATGTATATATTTTTAAATATATTTTTATATATTTTCAAAGCTTAATTTTTATTACCTGCAGTAATGTCATTGCGGTAATGGTCCTCTGAGGAGAAGATTTTCTTTGAAAACTCACGAGTTAAGGACCCAATATCACTCCTTGTTTTTGAAATTTAATAAAATCTGATTAATTTCTCATTTGATTATGTCATTCAATTTATATATATATATATATATATATATATATATATATTTAACATAGTTCACCCCAAACAAGGTAGGCCGCCACTGTAGACGTAAGGGGCTACTGAGAAAAAAGGGCGACGGTTGGGGGGGGTCAACTTAAATTAGGAGCTGCGCAGCGAGATGTCTGTTTACATTAGTTTTAAATTTCTGCATGTCAGTAACGTCAGGAAGCAGGGAGCAGGGAGGGAGTTCCAGAGTCCAGCAGCACGAGGAAAGAAGCTTTTGGAGTAGAAAGCTCTTCGGTATCTGGGGGCATCCACAGTGTATGGATGGGATTTGGCAGATTGCCGGGTTGGTCTAGTGAATTTACGTCGTGGGGGTACCAGAGCAGCATGCTCATCAGAGCACAATCCATTGAAGTACTTGTAAAACAGGCACAAGGGAGCAACATTGCGGCGATGGGACAGGGGCTGGAGCTTGGTTGACTGTGAGGGGCCTATTAAGTTGGCCACTCTTTTTTGGACCTTGTCTAAGAGTGGTGTTTAAATAAGTCGATAGTGAAATTCTGCAAAAACTTAGATGGTCTGTGATAGTTGTATCTGGTAGTGTATGAGGCTAGGTTCATTTTCAACTGTTCCTCTTTACTTGCCTCCCCATGAGGGTAGAGTTAGCCACAAGGTCGATTTTCAATGTGGGGAAAACCCAACTCCCTTAAAAGGGGAAGGGGGACTCTGGGTTGGAATAAAAATAAAAATCGCTTCCGTCTAGAAAGATTTTCAACTGTTTATGTTTCTAATGAGTCAAAAGTCACTAAAAATAAGAGTTAATCAGATGGAATTATTGTCAGTTGAAAGTTGCCTCTAGAGTAAATGCGGTATTATGGTGATTACAATAATGCTATCTTGAAGGCTAGAAGTAGAATAGACAGTGTCAGATAGACAGAGGATGAGTAAAGATCCCCTTCTCCCCACACTTTTAATGGCCTTGTGTCTGATTTGTTAGATTGTGTTTGTTGTATAGTATAGCAAAAATGATAATTCAAAGTGCAGTATCTGTCCTATCCTCGGTCAATGAAAAAGAAATCCTTCTAGACTGAGGTAGTTTTAGTATATGTCTTAATGACGAGTTCCTTTTGGGGGTGGGTCTGTATTTTCCCCACATTAAACATCAGTCGTTTGTTTAAGTCCGTTCTCGAGGGGAGCCAAATAAATAGGGACTAATTGTTTTACCTACCTATTAGCGTTCGTACAAACACGCCTGACCTTTCCCGTGACCTCATCAACTTTTGAACTGGACTGGCCAGTGTTGATGCGTCAGAAAGCTCAGCATCTATCTCGAAGCGGAAGTCACGAGCGTGTACGCATTTACCGTGACCGTGTAGCGTCGACCCCCCCCCCGTCCCCTCCTCCCCCCTCCCAGCCCTGAGGCCCCCGGGAAGTAAGAAACTGCTCTTAAACCACGATTCTCAGCGCCCAGACGCAGCCGACCTTCGTACACGACCGACTCATCTCCGTCTTCACGTGTCTAATTAACCAACAACACGAGGCGATCATTAGGAATACAACGTTTGGGGTAACTTCGTGCACATTTGCCGATCAAGGTTATAAATCTGACGAGAGAGAGAGAGGGAGGGGGGAAGAGAGAGAGAGAAAGAGAGACAGAGACAGAGAGAGAGAAAACAAAAGAGAGAGGGGGGTATAGATAATTAGTAGATATCTAAGGAGAATACGCTCGCATTATTACAATTTGTTATGTAGTGAGTACGCAACGTGTGTTAACAGTGACGGGACGATCGTACTAAACTATTGATTTTAAAACACCAAATTATTAGGTAATTTCATAAGTTCCGTCTGGATTTTTATTCTCTTCAATTAAATATTAAGTCGGAATGTCTAATAGACCGCAATCTATTTATTTAAACATTAGTCTTAGAGAGAAAAAGTTGCCGGACCCACTTTTCTACTACTACTACTACTACTACAACTACTACTACTACTACTACTACTACTACTACTACTACTACTAATAATAATAATAATAATAATAATAATAATAATACTACTACTACTACTACTACTACTACTACTACTACTACTACTAATAATAATAATAATAAAAAGTCTACTACTAATACTACTAATACTAATACTTTAAAAAGTTGTGATTTTGGTGAGTAGGTAATGTCATGGTTTTAGAGAAGATTTGAAAAAATGAGGTGGTTTGAGAGTGGGAGGGATGGGTGGGTAAGAGTGTGAGAGAAGTGGTCGAAAGGGTGAAATGGGTGGGGGGAGAGGGGAGATTTTGCTGTGGTTAGGTGTGAAATATCTGAAAAGTGGGAATGACATTACCCACTCACCAAAATCACTTCTTCACTCACAGTCATCCACATTATTCCCGCTCACCCCCACCCTCAACTTTTCCACTCAGAACCATCCACATTCATTTCATTCTATGCTACTAACTTCACTAAGCCCGGACCTTGGTCCTACTTCTCCCAGTTCCCAGCAGTGGCTGCTACTTCTTCCCATAAACCCATCATGTCAACCCAATATTTTCACGTACTTACATGACATTTTTCTCAATATTATCATCCTGAAGAAGTCTTACAAATAAAGACGAAACGTTGACGAATATATAAAAAAACATCCTTTTTTATTTTTTCCTTTTTTATTTCCCATTACGTCGGATTACCTTCATCATTCCTTTCTCATATATATATATATATATATATATATATATATATATATATATATATATATATATATATATATATATATGTATACATATGTATATATATATATATGTAAAAATAAAAATGAAATAAAGGATAAGCCATTCAACACCTAACAAAAATAAACTCAAAAACTCATGTTGTAAAGTTCTGCCGAGATATTTCGGTCGTTAAAATACGGCCATTTTCAGTCGATTGGTCATAAGAACACCATTGCCCAGAGACAAGGTTTCTATAACATTTCCATTCCTTCTGCTAGATCGATTCTATATGAAATGAATTTAAATGAATATGACGCTGGTTAACCTTTAACCCCTGTTCTTTTTCTTCTTCCTCCCTCTCCTCCTCCTCATCTTCCTCCTCCTCTGCTTCCTTCTCCTCCCTTGTTTTGAATTCCTCCTTCAATAGCTTCAAATTACTACTAATCCTATTAGACTTTTAACGTTTTCAATCTGCCGTCGGATTTCAATCAGCAGGCGATATTCTCTCTCTTTTTCTTCTTCAGTAGCTTTCGACAGTCAAATGTCGATTTTACTCTTTCTTTCTTTTGCTCTCGCTTCTTCGTCTTCTTCTTCTTCTTCTTCTTCTTCTTCTTTTTCTTCTTCAACTGACGTTCTAAAGACACTGGTTGATTGGTCTCTCTTTCTTCTTCCTTTTCTTCATCTTCTTTTTCTTTCTTTTTTTATAACATTCCTCGCGCCCCTACTCCCTTCTTGTTGTTCTCTGCACGTGACATTTTCTTCCAATCGCATTCTTTGTATACATTTGAAAACTTTTACGTTTTGAAATAAAGTTTACCAATCGACTGAAAATGGCCGTATTTTAACGACCGAAATATCTCGGCAGAACTTTACAACATGAGTTTTTGAGTTTATTTTTGTTAGGTGTTGAATTGCTTATCCTTTATTCCATTTTTATTTTTACATATTGTCTGAAACATTGTTTCTTTTTTCTCATATATATATATATATATATATATATATATATATATATATATATATATATATATATATATATATATATATATATATATATATACAGGGTGGGCAAAAATAAGGGTCCTATTTTTTAAAATTCATAACTTTTTTATTTATTGATTTTTTTTTAATTTTTTTTAGAATAAGTAAAGGACCCCTTCCGAAGCAAGCATGAGCCGTATTAGCCCTAAGGAACGTACCCTCATTTAGAAAACATTATTTTTGCTTAAAAAACTCAAAACAGTGTAAACAACAATACTTTAGTTTTTGTAAGTTTTAAGAAGTGTTTTTCGGCTAAAATTTGTTTTGTTTATTTCGAAAAATCTCGGAAGGGTCAGTCTACACACACATAAAGTTTGGTGAGTTTAACTTTTATTTTGTGGAAGTTATTCAAATTCAAGTTATTCAAATTTAAAGATAGGACCCTTATTTTGGCCCACCCTGTATATATATATATATATATATATATATATATATATATATATATATATATATATATATATATATATATATCTGAAACAGTTACATGGTAAACAGTTGATGATCCCCGTTTTAATATTTCACGCTCAAAGTTAAAGTCCCCTGTTTTTGTTTCACTGTTAGATACTTGAATCCCCTTTTTTATTTTTGAATTTTTCAACTGTGGGTCGGCCTATGCCAGTGCTAAGTCTGCGATATTTTGGATTTAGTTAGTTTCTCTGGGAATATAAACTGCATTCTCTTTCTTTGTTTAACATGACTGAACGCTTATTTAGACTACATATATACATATATATATATATATATATATATATATATATATATATTACACCCCCCTCCAAAGGACCCTCTTAAATACCCGGACGCACGTAGATATACACACCCGCATGCAATAAAGAAACGCTTATCTTTCTATATCTTTACAATGCAACAAATACTGCACGCACCTACACAGAAACGAATACGTAAACACGTATACGCGCGCACGTGCGTGGCAACGTGTGAGCGCGTTTATAGCCATTACGCACAAACGCCAATATAAACCCACGCAAAAGTAAGACTCAACTAATAGCCGGTGTTTCTACGCATCCAATGCGCGGCCTTTGTTCCGATGGATACTACACCCCCTAAACTGGTATCGTCTTGGCCTTCGGGGCTTGATTAACGCCGGTCTATGGGTCTGTCCTGTGCAGTTCTAGGAGGTCCACCTTCCCAGTCTTTGCCTCCCCTCTTTGGGGAGGAGTAAGTTTATTGCTTACTGCCTGAGGCGCCCCTACCGGGGAATGCCGACTGGGCTGCTCAGGCAATGTTTAATGACCAGAGTGCTCACCTTCTCGGCCACTGGTTTTTCAAGTTCCACTTTCCCGACCCGACCTTGGGTCACATCTTACCTTGTCGGAGTAAGATAAAACTGGCCTTGTGCCTAACCTCCTGTGGGGGTAAATAAATCCAATGCGAGCATTCCGAGGCGGCATTGCGCTAGAAGACGCCGCCCTTGTCAAATGAAAAGGGGAGCCTAGGGTTAGGGTTAGAGTTAGGGTTAATGAAAATGAAAAAGGGAGGCTGGCATACACGCAGGTCGAAGTTCAAACCATTTGTCAGTACAGTTTCAAAACGAGGCGGCATTTCCGTTGTAATTAGTGACTTTTTTAAAAAAACAAACCGCGTTTGATGGAGTCCGAGGGGGAGGAGGAGAGAGGGGAGGAGGCTGACGCGATTTTCAGGTGCCAGTCGCCATCACCGCCTACTAACTCGCCCACTAGCAGATCAAGGCCTGAGAAACCCACAGCTGGCTTATTTTGGTAACTTCTGGCGTTTTACAACGGACACGTTGTTTTGTAAGTTCACTTTGATTTGGTATGTTTAGTGCTAACCATAACCCTTTGCTAGGAGCAAATTGTATTGATTTACTCCTCTCCGGGAGTTAGGCACAAGGCCAGTTTTTATCTTACTCCCACAAGTAAGATGTGACCCAAGGTCGGGTCGGGAAAGTGGGGTTTAAAAATTGCCTTGGCAGCCACGTCAGCATTACCCGGTAGGGGCGCCTCAGACAGTAAGCAATAAACTTACTCCTCCCCAAAGAGGGGAGGCAAAGCCTGGGAGGGTGGGCATCCTAGAACTGCACATGACAGACCCATAGACCGGTGTAAATCAAGCCCCGAAGACCAAGACAATACCAGTCTATGGGGTGCAGTATCCATCGGAACAGATACTACACTTTGATCTTAGCCAAAAGGCCAAGAAACCAAGAGCAAAGTATTATTTACTCCTCTCCAGGAGTTAGGCATAAGGCCAGTGTTATCCTACTCCCACAAGTAAGATGTGACCCAAGGTCGGGTCGGAAAGTGGGGGTTGAAAAGCCAGCGCTCGAGAGGTGAGCACTCTGACCATTAAAAATTGCCTGGGCAGCCCCGTCGGCATTCCCCGGTAGGGCCGCCTCAAGCAGTAAGCAATTAACTTACTCCTCCCCAAATAGGGGAGGCAAAGCCTGGGAGGGTGGACCTCCTAGCAAAGTGTAGTAGTCGTTCTCATACTAGACTTTATGTTTTCTGTCCTCAGCGAGTGAAGAAGAAATCTTTCAAGATTGAAGCAGTTTTTTTTACAAAAATGCTTTAGCAGCCCCGTTCGCATTCCCTGGTAGAGGATCCTCAGGCGATTAAATGGAGAAATTAAAGACTGGACAGAACGATACCTCAGACCGATAACAAGAAAGCCACTGTTGGACTGATTATGGGACGTATCCTCGACTCGTATAAAAAAACAACGCAAAACTACCCCTTTCGAAAAGAATTACATATCGAGACAGATAGTGGGGGTATAATATGCTGACATTGCTTCATATGTTTCCAGTCATTCTTTAGCAAAATACCTTCTTGATTTCGCCAAGATTTAAAAAAATTAAAAGATAAGGTAATGCCTGGGAGGATACCATTCTTTGATCATACATGTTTCTTTTACCCAAAATGCATTAATTATAGTTAAATATATGCAAGGGCGTATAGTTTTATATGTATCAGGGTAAAGAAAAGTATGGAGTATATTTTCACATCTTTCTACCAAATTTAGCGCAAAGTGTAGTATCTGTTCTGATACTAGACTTCATGTTTTCTGTCCACAGCCAGTGAAGGAGAAATCTTTCATGATTAAAGCAGTTTTTATTATTGTCCCAAATGCAGATTGACTCTTTTAAGGAGCTTGATTACCCCCAAATTAAAAACCGACCCTGCGTTTAACTCTGTCCTCGTGAGGAGGCTAATAAACAATGGCCCTTTTTATAAAATAAAGTTATATCTGAATATATTCGTTTTTGTTCTTTGTTTTCTCTTTTTCAGAAAAATGAAATCACTCCTAAATCTGAACATTGTTTGAATTCCCGAAGAAGTTTGGATTACTTGTTTCCTGCTTCCGGGGAGTAGGGAAAGCCAGCTTCGCGGAGGGGATCACTTTGGCGTATAAGAAAATGGCCAGCAACGGATCCCTCGGCATTTCCTCGATAGACTGATGAGATCAAACATAGATAGATTGAAAGAAAGGTAAATAACTTGGCAGACATACAGACAGATATATATATATATATATATATATATATATATATATATATATATATATATATATATATATATATATATATATATATAGTCTGAAGAAGCTTTGAGTCATTTAAAAAAAAAAAAAAAAAATGAAAATTTGTAAAATGCAGTTTAAATTCCCAGACAAACTAACTAAATCCAAGATATTGCAGACTTAACATTCGTTGGAAAATTAATAAATGAAAAAATATAAGTAAAAAAAAAAAAGGGGGGGGGTTAATTATCTGAGAGTGAAACAAAAACAGGAGACCTTAAGCGTCTAATATTAACACGGGGATAATCAGCTGTTTACCATGTAACTCTTTCGGAGATTTAAAAACAGGACAGTTATAATATTCATGGCTCTCCAATGGTACTGATTATACGACCATTTCCCCAATAATCAAGTGTCGAAATAAGTCAGCTTAAAATATCACTAATATATACATAAATAAATAATAATGATAAAATAATAATAATAATATGTATAGCATAATATAAAATAAAATAATAAAATAAGGTGCGAATCAAATTTTATTAGAATTCAATGTTCAGGCAAAGTACCTTAAAGTCCTTAACTCATGAGTTTTCCAAGAAAATTCTTCTCCTCAGAGGACCATTACCGCAATGACATTACTGCAGATAATACAATTAAACTTTGAAAATATATAAAAATATATATAAAAATGCATAAAAGTATATAAAACATCAAATATATCAGCCCAAAACATACTTTCTTGTTAAAGCTATACAGTTCATCCAAGTCATACAAATTAAAACGTATTCAGGAAAGATATCCAAGAGGTTGATTGAAAAGTGATCCAGGTGGTGAGTGGTAGTCCAAAAACGAAAAAAAATATCCAGGCGTGGAAATCTGTTTGCAATCGATGCAGTAAATGACAGTGAAAAATGTATCCAAGGTATAGGCAAATTAACAAAACGATAAAGATATTAGTTGCCTCTTATATCTTTTGTTGGATTAACTTTATATATATATATATATATATATATATATATATATATATAGAGAGAGAGAGAGAGAGAGAGAGAGAGGGAGAGAGAGACATATACATAGATAGATAGATAAGGAGATAGATAGATAGATAGATAAAGAGATAGATAGATAGACAGACAGACAGACAGATATTTATATATATATATATATATATATATATATATATTGATATATATATATATAGACATAGATAGATAGATAGATCAATAGATAGATATAGATATAGATAGATAGCTAGATAGATAGAGACATATAGATAGATAGATAGATAGATAGATAGATAGATAGATAGATAGCGATTGTATTGCATCATGTCGAAATGTTGAATACAAGCAGAGAAGATGGTAGTTTCACTGATGAAGCCAGGTAAGTGTGTGTGTGTGCGTGAAGTGTGCGTGTGCGTGAAGTGTGCGTGTGCGTAAGTGTGTGTGTGCGTGAAGTGTGTGTGTGTGTGCGTGAAGTGTGTGTGTGCGTAAGTGTGTGTGTGTGCGTGAAGTGTGTGTGTGCGTAAGTGTGTGTGTGCGTGAAGTGTGTGTGTGCGTAAGTGTGTGTGTGCGTGAAGTGTGTGTGTGCGTGAAGGGGGTCGCGATGCATATGACCTGTGAAAGTCACGTGATTACGAGTCGGGTTGATGTCCTGACAGCGCGTCTCGAGGAGTGGCAAAGGCTCGGAGCAATATTCGCCAACGGCCGAAGGCGTGAAACTGTGAGCTGGCCGCTCGCTGGCATTTTTGGCAGGTGGGAAAGATGACCAACGTAGACAAGATGGACGTATTAGGCGAACAAGAGGAGAGTGCACTAATGGACGATGGAAAGTGTAACGGTGGCGAAGAGGGGGGGGGGGGAGTATTTCGTAAAGGAATGAGCGTATGAAAAAGAGGGAGGAAGAAGAAGAAGAAGAAGAAGAAGAAGAAGAAGAAGAAGAAGAAGAAGAAAACCAGAAAAAAACAACAAAGAGAAAAACTAGACGGAGCCATTGTGATCAAAGTTTATTTCCAAGAACTGCCCGTCTGTGGAACACAATACCTCGGGGATGCTTTCCAGCTGACCCCAACATGGTCATGTTCAAGTCCAATGTTAACAAGTTCTTGCTGAGTCGTCCTTTAAAATAATCAACTTCTGCCCAGTTTCAATCATTGTTACTAATCCTCAAGATGTGTGTCTGTCCGTCCACCTGACAAACTAATTAACCTTTATCCTCGAGTGGCATTTGGACCTTGATAAGCGGTGACTTGTTAGTACATAAAAGAAGAAGAAGAAGAAGAAGAAGAAGAAAAAGAAAGAAGAAGAAGAAAAAGAAGAAGAAGAAAAAAAGAAAAAAGAAGAAGAAAAAGAAGAAGAAGAAGAAAAAGAAGAAGAAGAAAAAGAAGAAAAAGAAGAAGAAGAAGAAGAAGAAGAGGAAAACAGAAGAAAAAAATTAAAAAAAGAAGCAAAAGAAAAAAAGAAGAAAAAAGAAGAAGAAGAGGAAAAAGAAGTAGGAAAAAAGGAAGAAAAATAAGCAAAAGGAGAAAAAAAGAAGAAGAAAAAGAAGAAAAAGAAGAAAAGGAAGAAAAAAAAAGAAGAAGAAAAGAAGGAAAAAAAAGAAGAAGAGTAAAAGAGAAGAAGAAGAAGAAGAAGAAGAAGAAGAAGAAAAAGAAAGAAGAAGAAGAAGAAGAAGAAGAAGAAGAAGAAGAAGAAGAAGAAGAAGAAGAAGAAGAAGAAGAAGAAGAAGAAGAAGAAAAAAAAAAAGAGGAAGAAAAAAAAAAAGAGGAAGAAAAAGAAAGAAAAATATAAAGAATTAAGAGGAGGGGTAGGTGGCATATGGTAGTCAAAATCCGAAAGTTATATAGAAGTAAATATTGTGTGTATTCTTTTATGTAACCAAATATTTGTCAAAAATAACAGCCACATTTCGGAACTGAATCATTCAGTTCCGAAATGTGGCTGTTAATGCGTCTGATGAGACCCATCTAGGTCGAAATAATGTATAATGCGTACAACCCTGATGTGTGTTTAGTTTATTTCCTTTAAATTTATATATATATATATATATATATATATATATATATACTTATTGAAAAGGGGAAGACAATGAAGAAATATGACATTCTAAAATAAGAAAAAATAAGCGGATCTAAAGACAATGAAAAAACTAAAATGGCGACCACATGAATGAATCCCCGCTGAGAAACGTATCGACAGGGCTTTTAAACGAAAGGGTGCGCCAACGTATCCATCAATGCCAACATAAAAACCGGTGTCTACTAAAAATAGGTTCCACCTAAAATACAAGTCCTCTTGTTTTTCTAATGTCGTCTGTCCTTCAACTTTTTGTACAGCGCCATTTCATGTTTTTTTGTTTCTTTCGTGTGTCTATTTTTTTCCACTTCAACATCGATGTTCGATTGGTACATTTCAATGCCCTTCCTTGCAGTGACAACCGCTCAACGTGGCAAACGCCGTTTCACCCTAAGTGCTTTGAAAGCTTTTTCAAAGTTGAAGTGAGAATAGAAAAAAGTCACTGCGTCAGAAAAATAAGAATATATATATATATATATATATATATATATATATATATATATATATATATAAATAGCTAGGTAGTAAGTTATGAAAATATATTTATGGCAATTAAGCTACACAGAGGTTCCCACGTTTCATCCCTTACGTATCGAGCACTGTTTAAGTACACACATATATATATATATATATATATATATATATAATATATAATTCTTTTCCTTTTTCATTTCCCATATATATATATATATATATATATATATATATATATATATATATATATATATATGGGAAATGAAAAAGGAAAAGAATTATCATCCTGAGGAAGTCTTACAAATAAAGACGAAACGTTGATGAATACATAAAAAAACATCTTTTGGTTTTTCCTTTTTCATTTCCCATTACGTCGGATTACCCTATTCTTTCCTTTCTCATATATATATATATATATATATATATATATATATATATATATATATATATATATAGTGTGTGTGTGTGTATTTAAGCAGCATTTTCTCATTAATGCAAGCATTGTTAAAAATAACAGAATTCGTCTGTTTAATTATACCTTGTATAAAAATATTATTAAAAATCAAAAATAAATGTTCCATAGGTTTCACAGGTTTCACGAATGTTTTCCATTCTTCGTCGAATCATCCTCAGGTGTCAAAAGCAAATGAACAAAAATGCTGGAGAAAGAAGATAATTTTTTAAAAAAACGGCGGAGAAACGCGCAGAGAACGTTTTTCGCATTGTTCCAGGAAGTAGTTGGCGATTTTAAATTCAGCAACGCTGGATGGCATCACAGAACAAAATCGCATTACGTTAAGCATTTCAAAATGTTACCACTGGTTTCATATGTGATGTTGTTAAGTTTAGGTTGTTGTATTCTTATGTAGATAGCTTCCAATATTTTTAATTTGCTTTTGACACCTGAGGATGATTCGACGAAAAATCGAAAACGTTTGTGAAACCTGTGAAACCTGTGAAACCTGTGAAACCTATATGACATTTATTATTATTTTTTTTTTAAACAAAAAAATCAGAAAAATTGTAAAAATAAAAAAAGTATAATTAAACAGACGAATTCGGTTATTTTTAACAATGTTTGCATAAATAAATAAATATATATTTTTTAACATAGTTCACCCCAAACACGGCAGGACGCCACTGTAGACGTAAGGGGCTACTGCGAAAAAAGGGAGAAGGTTTGGGGGGAGTCAACCTAAATTGGGAGCTGCGCAGCGAGATGTCTGTTTACATTAGTTTTAAATTACTGCATGTCAGTACCGTCGGGAAAACAGGGGGCAGATAGGGAGTTCCAGATGCCAGCAGAACGAAGAAAGAAGCTATTGGAGTAGAATATATATATATAGTAAGTTATGAAAATATATTTATGGCAATTAAGCTACACAGAAGCTTCCGCGTTTCATCCCCGAGGGGAATCTTCATGCTAAAATGAAGATCCCCCGGGGATGAAAAGCGGAAGCCTCTGTGTAGCTTAATTGTCATAAATATATTTTCATAACTTACTACCTCGCTCTACTTACGTATCGAGCACTGTTGAAGTAAATACTGAAAATTGATACATCAAAATTGTTATCCCCTTATAACATTTCATGTGGATATATATATTCATATATATATATGCGCGTGTGTGTGAATGTGCATGTGTACCAATTCTCCTACTTTTCCTTACGCTACAAACATGTTACATTTGTTCTTCGTTACACTAACGATAACTCTTAGTGCATACGTTACAGTCCCTACACTGTGATGTCTGTACACTTACGAGCTTGTAAAATCAAAACATTAACACACGATAAGACAGCTTATCGTCTTGCTTGCTCTATGAATCGACTATAATCATTGTTTCTCTCAAGACATATGCGTGTAAGCATACACACGCCTCCTGTCGCTCGCCATAACACGCTGATCAACTGGCTACAGTCACGCAAACGTTCACGCATACCCTGGCATCCGTTGGGGTAGACAGAGGGCAGCAGATGATCGTACGGGCGTATCTGCCCGTTATGTCAATTTAAGAGCGCTCTACATCGGCTAAATGTCCCTAACTTACCTCAGCTGCTCACAGTGGTTCTTTGTTTTTATTTACGGCGTCCTTCTTTTTACCTTCGTTTTTATTTCACTGCAAACATGTATATACACTGTTTCTGTGTCTGTTCTAAAAACAAAACGCTATTTTATTTGAGCCCACCCGTGGTTTGTCAGCGTTTACTGACTATACGTCTCGGTGTCTGCAGTCGATAATTTTCTTAATATTTCAGTTATTACATTAATGCTGTGCTTGATAAGGTGGCTAGCCTCCTTATTTATCTCGGGGTCTGCAGTCGATAATGTTCTTAATATTTCAGCTATTATATTAATGCTGTGCTTGGTAAGGTGGCTAGCCTCCCTTATTTATCTCGGTGTCTGCAGTCGATAATTTTCTTAATATTTCAGTTATTACATTAATGCTTTGCTTGGTGAGGTGGCTAGCCTCCCTTATTTATCTCGGTGTCTGCAGTCGATAATGTTCTTAATATTTAAGTTATTACATTAATGCTGTGCTTGGTAAGGTGGCTAGCCTCCCTTATTTATCTCGGTGTCTGCAGTCGATAATTTTCTTAATATTTCAGCTATTACATTAATGGTGTGCCTCCCTTATTTAAATCTATCTTTCGACGAGTCTTTCACCATAGTCCCCGTGGGCACCAACAAAACATGTACCATTGTCGCTTTCTTTACAATAGAAGAAAGCCAGTATTCTCTGTCCAGAGGAGGTTGTGATGATGACTACCATATCCAGGTTTAAAGCGGCTTGAGACAAATTATCATGAACACTGCTGACAACGCATTCGAAGTGAAGCAGGCGTTGTCGACACGCACTAGTATATCAACGTAAGAGACGAAAATATTAGATTAAGATATGTAAGCCATCAGTGTGATAGACCGACGAAAACAGTTTTTTCGAACTTGAACTATATGAGACAGAACCTATTATAGGCGTAAAGGCATTTATGAATACTATTTCAAACGTAAATGTTACAAACGAACGGAAATGCTATTTCAAACTGAAGTGTTAGAGAGCGACGGAAATGCTATTTCAAACTGAAGTGTTAGAAAGCGATTGAAATGCTATTTGAAACTGAAGTGTTAGAGAGCGACGGAAATGCTATTTCAAACTGAAGTGTTAGAAAGCGATTGAAATGCTATTTGAAACTGAAGTGTTAGAGAGCGACGGAAATGCTATTTCAAACTGAAGTGTTAGAAAGCGATTGAAATGCTATTTGAAACTGAAGTGTTAGAGAGCGACGGAAATGCTATTTCAAACTGAAGTGTTAGAAAGCGATTGAAATGCTATTTGAAACTGAAGTGTTAGAGAGCGACGGAAATGCTATTTCAAACTGAAGTGTTAGAAAGCGATTGAAATGCTATTTGAAACTGAAGTGTTAGAGAGCGACGGAAATGCTATTTCAAACTGAAGTGTTAGAAAGCGATTGAAATGCTATTTGAAACTGAAGTGTTAGAGAGCGACGGAAATGCTATTTCAAACTGAAGTGTTAGAAAGCGATTGAAATGCTATTTCAAACTGAAGTGTTAGAGAGCGACGGAAATGCTATTTCAAACTGAAGTGTTAGAAAGCGATTGAAATGCTATTTGAAACTGAAGTGTTAGAGAGCGACGGAAATGCTATTTCAAACTGAAGTGTTAGAAAGCGATTGAAATGCTATTTCAAACTGAAGTGTTAGAAAGCGATTGAAATGCTATTTCAAACTGAAGTGTTTGAAAGCGACGGAAATGTTATTTCAAACTGAAGTGTTAGAGAGCGACGGAAATGCTATTTCAAACTGAAGTGTTAGAAAGCGAGGGAAATGCTATTTCAAAATGAAATGTAAACAGACATCTCGCTGCGCAGATCCCAAGTTAGGCTGACCCCCCCAACCTTCTCCCCTTTTCTTTTTTCTCAGTAGCCCCTTACGTCTACAGTGGCGGCCTGCCTTGTTTGGTGTGAACCATGTTAAAACAAAAAAAAAATTAAAAAGAGGGCGAAGGAAATGCTATTTCAAACTGAAGTGTTAGAGAACGACTGAAATGCTATTCAAAATTGAAGTGTCAGAAAGCGACGGAAATGCTATTTCAAACTGAAGTGTTAGAAAGCGAGGGAAATGCTATTTCAAACTGAAGTGTTACGGACAATTATTTAAAATTTAAGTGTTACAGATCAACAGTAATTGTTTTCAAACTTAAGCGTGACAGAAAAACGAAAACGCAATTTCAAATTTTAGTGTGACACACTGACGGCGCTTCGTCGCCATTATTTTCAGCACACTTTGCGTCTAGCAACAATCAAATTCCGGAGCAAACGCAGTTATAAGTGTATATTTGTAAATAGGAATTTAATTGAAGGTTAAAAGGAATGTATTATGTAAATGACGAAACCCGTCTAGTGTCTGACCGACTTTTAATAACAGTATATAAGGAAGTTGAAATATATGAATTTAAGTAAGATTAGTGACCTGTTTTCCGTTCTAATCGCAGCCTCGTCTTGAAATTTCGTTCTTCTTTGTTTATGTGTAATCTAATGTTATTTAATGTTATCTAATGTAAATTAATTGATTAATAGTTTCCTAATTCTAAAGGTATACACATATTATGAACGCTGACTTGAAAAGATTAATTAATTGTGGGGAGCAAACGCCGGGATGTCCAATCACATTGTCTGTTACGTATTCGCTGATGTTTTCCTTGGTCGTTACTTGATGGTTTACGTAATTTTGCAATTGTTTTAATACATTGTTCAGTCGGCATCGAACCAAATAACCGGTAATACCACTTTGTTTCTTATTATACAGCGTCGGTATTTTGTCTTCCACTGAAAGTAGAAAGTTTATGGGGGAATAGAAACCCCGCCTAATAAAACCGGTATTGTCCGGGCCTTTGGGGTCTGGATTTACGCCGGTCTATTGGGGGTTGCCGGTCCTGTGCAGTTCTAGGAGGTGCACCCTCCCAGGCTTTGCCTCCCCTCTTTGTGGAGGAGTAAGTTTATTGCTTACTGTCTGAGGCGCCCTTACCAGAGAATGCCGACGGGGCTGCCCAGACAATTTTTAAACAGCCAGAGTGCTCAAATTCTCGAGCGCTGGTTCTTTCCCGACCTTGTGTCACATCTTACCTTGTGGGAGGAAGATAAATAGAAGAAAATTACCATGCGGTCACCAGTCAGCATGTATACCCCGGTAAGAGGAGATGAGATACAGCGACCATTATTTCCACGCATTTAGTAATAACCGGGCTCAACACTCGAGTAACTTCGGTGATCAAACGCGAATCGGTGTGTCAACGTGATTGTACCGTATATACAGTCGGCATACTTTAAAAAAAAAAGTAGTCCAATGTTTACAAATTACAATTTAGTCTCAACCTTGAAACCATCAAAACAATCGCAGTCGCTTTCCAAACGCTCCCTGATTTACATCATCTTAACTTTCTAACTCATAATTTCTGTTCACTATTCTTCTTGTTCCGATCACCCCGGGGTAATCTCGATACAAATGTACTCATCAGTGACTTGGTGTGAGTGGACGTAAGTATGGTTGGACGTATCTTAACACACTTTTTTTTTCTTATTCTTGGAAGATGTACTGCCATGGTAGACGTTGTGGGAATTTTTTTTTTTAATGGCTGGAATTTTTTTTTTGTTTTGTTTTTTTCTCGGCAACCATTAATTTTCTGAACGGTGCGTGACAGTGCCGATAAGGTGAGGTTCGGTATCAGTCGATGAAATTGGGCGGTATCGGATTAAAGGAAGAGAAGAAGGGACAACAACAAATTAATTAACAAAAGAACGGAAGGAAAGAGAGTGAACGAAGAGAAGGGGGAGGAAGAGGAGGAGGAGGAGGGGGAGGAGGATGAGGAGGAGGAGGAGGAGGAGAAAGAACTTCAAACTCTAATGTACCGGATAACCTTTCAACCGTCATGGCCGTCTAATTGGAACAAAGGGGGAACACTGAACAGATGGAGTGTGTTCAGCTCACTACACCGCGTACTTACGACTGAAGTGGAGTCAGAGTACACAATAATAATTTAACTTTGATGAGTATTTTTCGTATTTCAACTGATTTAATTTTATCGTCGTTGTTAAGGTGTCTTGTAGTAACATGTCTTTGTTTATAAGTCTTGTGATTAAGTGATTATGGGTACGTCGACGGGAAATGGTTAGGGTAAGTGTTAGGGTTACAGGGTTGCGGTGGTATGGCTGATGTGTGTCTTTGAGGTTCTAGACATGTTAAAATACATTCTTGAAGTATGTATTTCAATGTGTTACGGTTAGGGTTAGGGTTCTTGAAGTAAGTATTTAGGTTATGGTTAGGGTAAGAGTAAAGGTAAGGGTTAGGGTAAGGGTACGACTAAGGGTTTGGGTTAAGGGTAGGGTTAGTATTAATGTTAGGGTTAGGGTTGAAGTAATGGTTAGAGTTAGGGTTATGGTTAGGGTTATGGTTAGGCTTAGGGTTAAAGTAAGGGTTAGAGTTAGGGTTAAAGTAAGGGTTAGAGTTAGGGTTATGGTTAGGGTTAGGGTTAGGGTTGAAGTAAGGGTTAGAGTTAGGGTTATGGTCAGGGTTAGGGTTAGGGTTGAAGTAAGGGTTAGAGTTAGGGTTAAAGTAAGGGTTAGGGTTAGGGTAAGAGTAATGGTTAGGGTTAGAGTTGGGGTTACGTTTAGAGTAAGGGTTAGGGTTAGGGAAAGGGTTAGAGTAAGGGTTAGGGTTAGGGTTAGAGTAAGAATTAGGTTTAGAGTAATGGTTAAGGTTAGGGTTAAGGTAAGAGTAAGGGTTAGGTTAGGATTAGGGTTAGAGTAAGTGTTAGGGTTAGGGTTAAGGTTAGGGTTAGAGTAAGGAGTAGGTTTAGAGTAAGGGTGACGGTTAGCGTTAAGGTTAGAGTAAAGGTTAGGGTTAGGGTTAGGGTTAGAGTAAGATATAGGGTTAGGGTTAGGGTTAGGGTTAGGGTTGGAGTTGGAGAAAGGGTTCAGTTTAGAGTAAGGGTTAAGGTTAGGGTAAGGGTTAGAGTATGGGTTAGGGTTAAGGTTAGGGTTAGGGTTGAAGTAAGGGTTAGAGTTAGGGTTAGAGTAAAGATTTGGGTTAGGATTAGAGTAAGTGTTGGGTTAGGGTTAGGGTTGGGGTTATAGTAAGGGTTAGGGTTAGGTTTCTTGAAGTACGTATTTGGGTTAGGGTTATGGTTGGGATTAGGGTTCTTAAAGTAGGTATTTCAAGATGTACACTACATTTCTTTAGTGGAATGATTAAAAGAGGGTGTATTATTAGTAGCAATTACAAATATTGGAAATTTTGAAACAGAAAATGGTATTACCAGAC
Source organism: Sepiola atlantica (assembly GCA_963556195.1). Taxonomy (NCBI): domain Eukaryota; kingdom Metazoa; phylum Mollusca; class Cephalopoda; order Sepiida; family Sepiolidae; genus Sepiola; species Sepiola atlantica. Next base: position 5,801,724 of record OY744534.1, on the reverse strand, counting down.
GTGAGTAATTCAAAAATCTATGAGCCAACGAATAACGTTATCATACGCAGTCTGTGTGGTTCCTATTTATTCGCCACCCCACGGGGGCAGAGGAAGATACGAAATCGATTTTTAATGTGGGGAAATTTAGCTACCCAAAGAGATACACTCTGGATTGGGACAAACACTACAGTTGCCTAAGTCTAGAAGGATTTCTCATACAGTGATCGAGACAGAAAAGAGTAACTGTAGTATCAGAACAGATACTACACTTTGCTCTTAGTCAAAAGGCCATGCATGATGTTCAGTTATTGAAAGAGTATTCGCTTAATTCGGATACGAAATCAAACGAAAACTAATCTTTTTTTATTTCCTAGAAAATCAAGTGACCCGCGTCCTAACTCCCCCCTCTCTCCCTCCCCTCTCTCTCTCCCCCTCCTTCTGTCTCTCTCTTATTCTCTCTCTAGCGTGCGCTTTCTCTCTCTATCCCTCACTCTCACTCTCTCATTCTCTCTCTAGCGTGCGCTTTCTATCTCTATCTCTCCCCCTCTCTCTCCCTCTCTCTCTCTCTCTCTATCTCTCTCTCGTTCTCTCTCTCTAGCGTGCGCTTTCTATCTCTATCTCTCACCATCTCTTTCCCTCTCTCTCTCTCATTATCTCTCATGCGTGCGCTTTCTCTCTCTATCTCCCCCCTCTCTCTATCTCTCTCGTTCTCTCTCTCTCTAGCGTGCGCTCTCTCTATCTATCTCACCCTCTCTCTCATTCTCTCTCTCATTCTCTCTCTAGCGTGCGCTTTCTCTATCTATCTATCCCCCTCTCTCTCTCTCTCTCTCTCTCTCTCTCATTCTCTCTCTCTAGCGTGCGCTTTCTCTCTATATCCCTCTCTCTCTCTCTCTCTCGCGCGCGCGCGCACGCACGTTGTCTCTCTCCCGCCATTTATCTCCATCCTCAGTCGGATTAAATAACACAGGTGTTGGTAGCTATTAGTAAGCAAGTCAAAAGCAACTAACATTTATAAGCGAGAGACACTTCTGGTCGCATTAGACGTCCACACCGCGCATCGCCACAGCCCGATGCCGCTTTTGTCGCTAATGCAGCTTTGACGCTGTTAATGGAGTCACCTATTGGCCTCTCTGCAGATGCGAGAAGTGACAGTAAAGTTGGACCTCAATCTCGGGGAATGTTTGTAGGGGGGAGGTGGCGCAATAGACCGTGTCCGTGGAGCATCGGGAGAAAGGGGGGAGAAGGGCGGATGGATGACGTGATGTGACTCGCAATAAGGAGACGCGGGTCTTGGACTTAAGCCATTGGAATGTGGTCATTTCGGTCGTAAACTGTCAGGTTAATGTCCGTCGTCCTCGCGATCAGGTTTGTTGTAGTGTGGTCTTGTAACGACATCAATTTCGAAGATGACACTTCAGGAGTTAGATCATTAGACGGAAGAGTGCGTGGGTGCTTAATGGGCAGAAAGGCTTACGTATACTGAAACACGGTAGGAGAATTTTAAACTTAAATAAGAACATATAAGAAAAATAAGAACATCAAATAAAATGCAAATAATATTAAGAACAAAAAAACAACATAGTTCACTCCAAACAAGGCAAGCTGTCACTGTAGACGTAAGGGTTTACTGAGAAGAAGGGTGAATTTAAAAAAAAAAATTGGGGGGGGGGTACCTGAATTTGAAGCAGTGCAGATGTCTGTTTACATTAGTTTAAAATTTCTGCATGTAAGTACAGTCAGGAAAACAGGGAGCAAGGAGGGAGTTCCAGAGTCCTGCTGAACATTTTTTTAAAGTCACCGTTGAAAAGTCATACGACTTTTTTTGTTTTGCCTTCTAAGTATCACATTTCTATATAAATGTTCATATCAATAGAACTTGACCAATTAAAGTTCAAATCTAGTGCTGGACTTTATAAGCAGACAGTTTTGTAGAAAAGAAATACTAGAAAAACATTCTTCCTTGACCTTTTGACTAAGATCAGAGTGTAGTATCTCTTTCGGTGTATGCTATAATCTGTAGAGCGGTACTGTCTTGGCCTTCGGACCTTGATTCCGCCCGTCTGAGGTATTGTCCTGTCTAGTTCTAGAAGGTGCACACTCCCAGGCTTTGCCTTCTCACCCTTAGAGAAAGGAGTTAGTTTATTGCTAATCGCCTTAGGCGCCCTTACCAAGGAATGCCGACTGAGCTGCCCAAGCGTTTTCTGTATGTCAGAGTCGTCTTCCGTTAGGGCGCTTACTTTTGAACCCCACTTTCCCTGACCTTGTGTCACATCTTACTGCTGTGCGAAGGAGATAAATACAAACAAAAAAATACTAAGTGCGTGTGATTTGTTTTTTGTATTTGTTTCTCTAATCGTATAGATGCATCGTTCTTGTTATTTGTATCATCGCGTCGTCACAGACCAGCGCTGTTGTAAAATACAACACAACAAGAATTCACAGTTCAGATGTTTATTAAAAAAAAAGATGCCAGGGATTTCTTTTTTTTTGGGGGGGGGGTTACCAACGTCCAGAAATAATAATTTGATTTGTACTTAAATTCCTCTCCTCATGGCCGGGAGGTGCTCCGCAACACCTTCCTCAATACAGGTCTGTATTAAGGGTGTAGTACTAGTATAGTAGTATTGTACTTGTATTTCTAGTATAGTAATATAGTACTTGTATAGCTAGTATCGTAGTATAGTACTATATCACTAGTATAGTAGTATAGTACTTGTATTGCTAGTATAGTAGTATAGTACTATATTACTAGTATAGTAGTATAGTACTATATTACTAGTATAGTAGTATAGTACTTGTATTGCTAGTATAGTAGTATGGTACTTGTATTGCTAGTATAGTAGTATAGTACTATATTACTAGTATAGTAGTATAGTACTGGTATTGCTAGTATGGTAGTATAGTATTATATTACTAGTATAGTAGTATGGTACTTGTATTGCTAGTATAGTAGTATAGTACTATATTACTAGTATAGTAGTATAGTACTTGTATTGCTAGTATAGTAGTATAGTACTATATTACTAGTATAGTAATATAGTACTTGTATTGCTAGTATAGTAGTATAGTACTATATTACTAGTATAGTAGTATAGTACTTGTATTGCTAGTATAGTAGTATAGTACTATATCACTAGTATAGTAGTATAGTACTATATTACTAGTATAGTAGTATAGTACTTGTATTGCTAGTATAGTAGTATAGTACTATATCACTAGTATAGTAGTATAGTACTTGTATTGCTAGTATAGTAGTATAGTACTATATCACTAGTATAGTAGTATAGTACTATATTACTAGTATAGTAGTATAGTACTTGTATTGCTAGTATAGTAGTATAGTACTATATTACTAGTATAGTAGTATAGTACTATATTACTAGTATAGTAGTATAGTACTTGTATTGCTAGTATAGTAGTATGGTACTTGTATTGCTAGTATAGTAGTATAGTACTATATTACTAGTATAGTAGTATAGTACTGGTATTGCTAGTATGGTAGTATAGTATTATATTACTAGTATAGTAGTATGGTACTTGTATTGCTAGTATAGTAGTATAGTACTATATTACTAGTATAGTAGTATAGTACTTGTATTGCTAGTATAGTAGTATAGTACTATATTACTAGTATAGTAATATAGTACTTGTATTGCTAGTATAGTAGTATAGTTCTATATTACTAGTATAGTAGTATAGTACTATATTAGTAGTATAGTAATATAGTACTTGTATTACTAGTATAGTAGTATAGTTCTATATTACTAGTATAGTAGTATAGTACTATATTAGTAGTATAGTAATATAGTACTTGTATTACTAGTATAGTAGTATAGTACTATATTACTAGTATAGTAGTATAGTACTTGTATTGCTAGTATAGTAGTATAGTACTATATTACTAGTATAGTCATATAGTACTTGTATTGCTAGTATAGTAGTATAGTACTATATTACTAGTATAGTAGTATAGTACTTGTATTACTAGTATAGTAGTATAGTACTATATTACTAGTATAGTAGTATAGTATTATATCACTAGTATAGTAGTATAGTACTTGTATTGCTAGTATAGTAGTATAGTACTATATTACTAGTATAGTAGTATAGTACTATATTACTAGTATAGTAGTATAGTACTTGTATTGCTAGTATAGTAGTATGGTACTTGTATTGCTAGTATAGTAGTATAGTACTATATTACTAGTATAGTAGTATAGTATTATATCACTAGTATAGTAGTATAGTATTATATCACTAGTATAGTAGTATAGTACTTGTATTGCTAGTATAGTAGTATAGTACTATATCACTAGTATAGTAGTATAGTATTATATCACTAGTATAGTAGTATAGTACTTGTATTGCTAGTATAGTAGTATAGTACTATATTACTAGTATAGTAGTATAGTACTATATTACTAGTATAGTAGTATAGTACTTGTATTGCTAGTATAGTAGTATGGTACTTGTATTGCTAGTATAGTAGTATAGTACTATATTACTAGTATAGTAGTATAGTACTGGTATTGCTAGTATGGTAGTATAGTATTATATTACTAGTATAGTAGTATGGTACTTGTATTGCTAGTATAGTAGTATAGTACTATATTACTAGTATAGTAGTATAGTACTTGTATTGCTAGTATAGTAGTATAGTACTATATTACTAGTATAGTAATATAGTACTTGTATTGCTAGTATAGTAGTATAGTTCTATATTACTAGTATAGTAGTATAGTACTATATTAGTAGTATAGTAATATAGTACTTGTATTACTAGTATAGTAGTATAGTACTATATTACTAGTATAGTAGTATAGTACTTGTATTGCTAGTATAGTAGTATAGTACTATATTACTAGTATAGTAGTATAGTACTTGTATTGCTAGTATAGTAGTATAGTACTATATTAGTAGTATAGTCATATAGTACTTGTATTGCTAGTATAGTAGTATTGTACTATATTACTAGTATAGTAGTATAGTACTTGTATTACTAGTATAGTAGTATAGTACTATATTACTAGTATAGTAGTATAGTACTTGTATTGCTAGTATAGTAGTATAGTACTATATTACTAGTATAGTCATATAGTACTTGTATTGCTAGTATAGTAGTATAGTACTATAGTACTATATTACTAGTATAGTAATATAGTATTTGTATTGCTTACATAGTAGTATAGTACTATATTACTAGTATAGTCGTATGGTACTTGTATTGCTAGTATAGTAGTATAGTACTATATTACTAGTATAGTAATATAGTATTTGTATTGCTAGCATAGTAGTATAGTACTATATTACTAGTATAGTCGTATGGTACTTGTATTACTAGCATATAGTATTTGTATTACTCGTATAGTAGTATAGTTCTTGTATAACTAGTATAGTAGTATAGTACAGTATTACTAGTATAGTAATATAGTACTTGTATTACTAGTATATTTATATAAGACTTGTATTACTAGTATAGTAGTATAGTACTATACTAGTAATATAGAACTTGTATTGCTAGTATAGTAGTATAGTACTATATTATTAGTATAGTAATATAGTACTGTTATTGCTAGTATAGTAGTATAGTACTATATTACTAGTATAATAGTATAGTATTTGTATTGCTAGTATAGTAGTATAGTACTATATTACTAGTATAGTAGTATAGTACTTGTATTGCTAGTATAGTAGTATAGTACTATATCACTAGTATAGTAGTATAGTACTTATATTGCTAGTATAGTAGTATAGTACTATATTACTAGTATAGTAGTATAGTACTTGTATTGCTAGTATAGTAGTATAGTACTATATTACTAGTATAGTCATATAGTACTTGTATTGCTAGTATAGTAGTATAGTACTATATTACTAGTATAGTAATATAGTATTTGTATTGCTAGCATAGTAGTATAGTACTATATTACTAGTATAGTCGTATGGTACTTGTATTACTAGCATATAGTATTTGTATTACTAGTATAGTAGTATAGTTCTTGTATAACTAGTATAGTAGTATAGTACAGTATTACTAGTATAGTAATATAGTACTTGTATTACTAGTATATTTATATAAGACTTGTGTTACTAGTATAGTATTATAGTACTTGCAATCTATCTTATTTACCCCTATCACGAGTTGTGTTTAGGTTAGATGTTGTAGCATTGGCCTGGTTTCTATCCATTTGTTTTCGTAGCCATCTTTAATTTTACAAACACGCGTCGTTGTACGATACAACACAACAAAAATTCACTGTTTCAAACTTTATTAAAAGCCTTACCAGTTAAAAGTTTTCGTGGACTGTGGCACCAATAAATATGTACTAACACTACTCCATTATCAAGATATACGGAGACGAGTAGAGGTCAACTGAAGACTTGACTTGCGACGATCAAAATTGACTCGTAATCGTCTTCGTTGCATTTTTGACAAAGGGAAGTTTCTTTTTCCGAAATATTAAATAGATGATTTTATAATCATCCGGACATCACACAAACAGCTAACAACACTCTTGCTGTCATGTAAGATTTTTAGAAAAAATAAATAGTAAGTCATATTTCGTATTCGGTTTATAATTTTTGTTCCTTCCAACTTACATCTCACCCAGAATTTGCATTGCCCACAGCCTGTTAAAAACATACTACTACTATACCCAGCAATGCTTCAGGCAAACTACTATTCTCTCTTTATTTATATATATATATATATATATATATATATATATATATATATATATATATATATATATATATATATTTGTGTATGTGTATATATATATACCTATATATACATATATATTTGTATATATATATATGTATATATATATATATATATATATATATATATATATATATATATATTTGTGTGTGTATATATATGTATATATATATATACTTCGCCACTATGCAACCGTTACTGGCCGCGGCATGTTGACGAGGCAACAGATGTGGATGGGTCGCTTTAACTCGCAACGCTATAAATTCACTTGAAGCCGGCTCGACTGTGGACCCATAAAAGGAGGCCTTTTAATTGAGGCTCGTTTTTTTTTCGCTGACGTCACAGTGATTGTTGCTAGCTGTCGCCTAAGGAGATTTCAGAATACCTAAAAAGAACTACTATTTTCAGGGGAGTTAAAGAGGCTTTCTAATTTTTAAAGTTTTCGAAACTTTTTTGAAAGCTATCATTTATTATCGACAGGCTGACTTTTCGGCATGTCTCGCTTGCACTAAACTGCATGATGTAATTTTTGATCGAACAGGCCTTATTTACGAAGGTCGTCGCTTCACACACCTCGGGTCATGACGTCACTAACACAGGTAGGAAACTTATCACCGGCACTCGAAATGTCAGCTAACGTCTATTCGAGGAAAAAAGAACGTTTTAACTCACATCTCGCTCGTGACGTCATATTCACACGAGACTCCCCCCCTCTCGTCCCTCCATATATATGCATGGATAGTTTGCCTTGTGACGCTGCAAATTCACTTGGAGTCTGCTTAACCTATCGCGGGCAAATTTCGTCACAGGAAGAAAGGAATGATCCCTCCTTTCCGACACCCGACACCTCAAGAAAACATGAACTGCCACATATTATTCGTTGTTGCATAGCCGTCAAAACTCCCTTTCCCACACAAAAGCCGGTGACGTCACAGAAACCCCATGCGCAGGTGCACCTTGACCCTTGACCTGAGGTCTCGTCAACGTGGTGGCCCCGTCAACGTCTGTGAGTTCCGACTGTGAGAACCAGTTTATTCTGCACTCGACTGTACGGGTCCACCCGCACTAAATCGCGCAAGCCAAACCAAACGATTTCCAACACAGATACGTCCACCTCAACATGCGTCCGCTCCCACAGGGCTATTATCCAACACTCATGACGTCACATTACAAAAGCATTATAATGATTAATAAAACTTTGTGTGACGTAATGATGAATTCGAGTTCTTAAGCAAACTGGCTATAACTTTGGACAGCCATTATTTGTGCAAGTCCCTTGCTAATATACTGGGCACCTGGACGCCATTTTTTTTTTCTCAGCCAATATTTTACTAATATTGCACCTGTATTTTTATGTAAATTTCGATGTGATTAAAACAGGTGAGAGAAAGGTGAAGGGAAAACAATCGGTCGATAAATCGTCGGAACGAAGGAACGGGTGGACCAAAAATATGGAATAGAAAAAATAACAATAAATCGACGGAACGGAAAGGAAGGAAGAAAATAGAAAGAGAAAGAAGAAATGAAAAATGTGAATCAAATGAAAAGACGAAGGATGAAAGCGGCGGAAAGGAAGGAAGGAAAGAAAAATATAGCGACGGGAAGAATAAAGAATACGAAGTAGAGTCGTAAAACGAAGTCTAATTGACTTGCACCGCACCCAAAACAGTGACACCCCAAACTGGTGATCCCCAAAACAGTCACCCCCAAAACGGTGATCCCAAAAACAGTGTCCCCCAAAACGGTAATCCCAATACGGTGTCCACTCAAAACGGTGATACCCAAAACGGTGATCCCCAAAACGGTGTCCCCGAAAACGGTGACCCCCAAAACGGTGACCCCCAAAATGGTGTCCCCCAAAACGATGATCCCTAAAACGATGATCCCTAAAACGGTGTCCCCCAAAACAGCGATCCCCAATACGGTGACCTCACAAAACGGTTTCCCCCAAAACGATGATCCCTAAAACGGTTACCCCCAAAACGGTGATCCCCAAAACGATGTCACCTAAAACGGGGACACCGAAAACGGTGTCCCTCAAAATAAGTGATTTCCAAAAAGCGTGACCCCAAGATTTCAACCCATGAAATCGTTAATAAAATTCAAAATCGTTTCTGAAATCCAACCATATTTGATACAAATAAACTGCAGTCTATGCCTGTCTTGTCCACCAAGTTTCAATCACGAATGTCCAACAGTCTTTCTTGAATTACACTTTAATAATAAGCCCGCCTGAATACGACGTGTAAAACTGTAAATAACTCTGATACACCCTTTTCTTGCCTCGACGTGGTGTCTGACTTCAGTGCTTCTCCTGATTAGGACCCGAGCTAACTCGTAAAGGCCAGGTCAGGGTCAGGCTTAGTGTTATAGTTAGCTTTAGGTTAAGGGCCAGGGTCAGGATCAAGGGAAGAGTAAAGGGCAGGGTACGAGTTAGGGTTAGGGTTAGGGTAAGGGTAAGGGTCATGGTGTAGGTCAAAGTTAGCTCGGGTCCTAATCTGAAGAAGTACCGTGATTGCACTCTTCAGTTAAAGGAGATTTTCTTGATAGACAATTAAAATTTACACCTGCTACAGATATTCAATACAATAAACTTGAATCTATGTTTGTCTTGGCCACCAAGTTTAAAGAATGAATGTCCAGCAGTCTTTGTTCTATCGTCTTTCAGTGTTATGCTCCAAATATAATCCTGGGAGGTGACGGTGACTCAGTGGTTAACGACACGGACTGACAACCTGGGTACGTCAAGTTCGACAACCTTCGCATGGTCCCTCCCGTAAGTACCCGATGTATTTCTCGAAAGAATTCTAACTAGAAAGTTATGGAAGAAACCAATGCCAACAATAAAATCATTTGATTCATACGAATTGAATGAATGAACTCAAGTGCACCTCTGCGTTGTGGCGCCACCTCATGGTCGTTAAGAAGTTTTGGACGGATGAAGAGTAGTTTCAACTGCTCACCCAAGGTAGCTCTGGATTGTGATCTTTCTAATCGGGCGGAGGGGGGGGGGTCGGGAGGAGGGATAGGATTATGTGATTACCTCTATAATTCTCCTTCTTCTTCTTCTTCTTCTTCTTCTTATGGTTATTATTATTATTAATACTATTAGTAGTAGTGTTCGTGGTAGTAGTAGTAGTAGTAGTAGTAGGAGGAGGAGGATGAGGAGGAGGAGGAGGAGGAAGAGGAGGAGGAGGAGGAGTAGCAGAATTAGGAGAAGGAGTAGTATGCTATAACCCTTTCATAGTACACCTTTTCAGCCAAGGATCATTTATGCTAAATTTGGTGAAATCGTTACTAATCGTTTTAAAGCTATAAGTGTTGAATCCTCCTCCTCCTCCTCCTCCTCCTCCTCCTCACCATCCTCCTCCGCCTCCTCATCCTCCTCCTCCTCATCATCATCATCATCATCATCACCTTTTTCCTCTTCCTCCTCCTCCTCATCATCATAATCACTTTTTTCCTCTTCCTCTTCCTCTTCCTCCTCCTCCTCCTCCTCCTCCTCCTCATCATCATCATCATCATCATCCTCCGCTTCCTCTTCCTCTTCCTCTTCCTCCTCCTCGTCCTCATCATCATTATCGTTAGCTGTAGCATCACCCTCTTCCTCCTCCTCCCCCTCCTCCTCCTCCACATCATCATCATTATCATCATCATTATCACCCTCCTTCTCTTCTTCTTCCTTATCCTCCTCCTCCTTGTCCTCCACATCATCATCATCGTTAGCTGCAGCATCACCCTCCTCCTCCTCCACATCATCATCATCATCATCATCATCATCGTTAGCTGCAGCATCACCATCGACAGTCCAACCCTAACTTTAACGCGGCAGGATTGCAGCCACGAGATAGTGTCAGAGTTATGCCGCCGGCAACTTCGGTTCACGTCAGGATGACGCAAGGCCGATTACTCTAACCCCTGCAGACCCGACCAAAGGTGCCCCGGTGTCATCGAGAGGCGTCTTCATCGGGATCCGACGGCCTCTGGTCCTTTTTGCTAATGCGTCTGCGTACAGTGTACGGAAAGTCACGTATCGCAATGCAAAGTGATGGTTGCAAAATTGAGTTGGCGCATGTGAAACAGCAACTCAATGCCTACAGATGACGACCTTCCTCGACGACTTGAAGCAACCGCTGGTCCCTGTTGATTTTTTCAGTGTCGGGGGTTAACCTGAAAACCTTCGGGGCCATAAAGTGCTCTAAATCTACGAGAAGAACATAGATCAAAAGCAGACGACATCAGCATCTTCATGTTCGACGCTGTATTCAGATGCAACTCGCTCAACAACAGCAAAAACAGCAGCAGCAGTAGCAGCAGTAGCAGCAGCAGTAGCAGCAGCAGTAGTAGTAGTAGTAGTAGCAGTAGCAGTAGTAGTAGTAGTAGTAGCAGTAGTAGTAGCAGTAGTAGTAGCAGTAGTAGTAGTAGTAGTAGTAGTAGTAGTCTGATTCTGAGCTCATCTCTGTTGCATTCGACTTGCCAATGTTGCTTCGTACCAACTCGAATGAAATTCTGTCAATTCGTTTTGGCACCTATACGTGCCCAACAGACAAACGGACAGACAAACGACACTCGATTGTGATATAGACTGAGTAGTCCATCCTCTTTTCGCGCTGTTGTTCTGTTTGTGCACGACGAAGGCAAGCGGCTGATAATCGAAGCGGATTCACACTTGACAAGAATCATGTTAAATCCGATTAGAGATTGTCCGGTGCCAATGTCAAAGCTTCGGCGGGAACACCTGCGATCAAAGACTGACCTCAAGAATCGGAATCAGGAAGAAAAAAAAACGCTGCCGTAGGAATGGAGGTGGGAACTTATTTCACTCAAGTTTGTGGACACAAACAGAAGAGATGTACAAGGATATTAGCCAATTTGTACAGAGATAATTCTCGCTCTCTCTTTCTTTCTCTCTCTCTATTTCTCTCTCTCTCTTTCTCTCTCTTCACCCTCTCCCTTTTGACCTCCTCTCTCTCTCTTCACTCTCTTTCTTTCTCTCTTTCTCTTTCTCTCTCTCTCTTCACTTTCACTCGCTTCTCCCCCCCCTCCCTCTCTCTTAACCCTCTCTCTTCTGTCTCTCTTTCTCTCTCTCTCTCTCTCACTTTCTGTCTCTCTATCTCTCTATTTCTCTCTCTCTCTCTCTTGCTCTCTCTCTCTTTCTCTCTCTCTCTCTTTCTCTTTCTCTCTCTCTTTCTCTCTCTCTCTTTCTCTCTCTCTCTTTACCCTCTCCCTTTTGACCTCCTCTCTCTCTTCACCCTCGCTCGCTTCTCATTCTTTCTTCACCCCTCTCTTTTCTGTCCCCCTCTCTCTCTCCCTCCCATCTTACCCCTCTCTCTCTCTCTCTCTTCACCCTCGCTCGCTTCTCCCCCCTCTCTTCTCCTCTCACTCTTCTCACCTCTCTATATATCTATCTATTTGTACTTACCTATTCCTATCTACATAATACTTAAACTGTGTCTATTCTTTGCTTTCTCGCTTATTTATTTGCTTCTTTGTCCCCGTGGTAGGATTAGCCGTGTATAGTAGATGACGTCACAGAAATAAAGATGTCATCTATCAAACCAGAAGAAAGAAGGAATCTGTTTATGAAGGGTCACAGATCGTCTACTTGACGAACTGTCTAGATGCCTGGGGGTTTAGTATACTTTAATAATGTGTATATATATATATATATATATATATATATATATATATATATATATATATATATATATGTTGTGAAGTTGTTCCACAGTAAATAATAAATAAAAGAAAGTCAAGTCGAGAGTTGGTTTAACAAGTGTATTAACAAAGTAAGAAAGTGACTAGCACTTGGCTAGACAGTTACAAGACTGTGCTTTGTCTTCAGTGTCTCTGGTGACTCGCACTATTTATAGTGACAACCGGTGTAGTTTCTCCTGTGTAAGAACGGCCGGTGTAACAATATATATATTGCAAGCATGAAGGGAAGACGAATTCTATCGTTCATGATCAAAAGTTAATCAAGAGGGAACAAAAAGGAAAAAATAAAATGAATGCCAGCCGACCGGTTTCACCCTCTCTTAACAAAGGCTGTATCGAGGGATTTAAAAAAACAAAAAACAAGGGATATAAAAAAAACGGGGTGAAAAGAGAGAGTACAGAAAATAAAATAGCGTTATGTTATATCTACAATGAAGGATGAATCTTAGAGACTGATCACATCTAGTCCCAATAGACATCCCCTTTGTTGGCAAAGGGAGGGACGTTTAAGACGAACGTGGATCGTCTCCAAGATTTTGAGATGGTATAACGAGTGAGCATGAGTGAGAATGGTGTCACGTGGTCGGCGTGGAAGGATACTTTTAAAAGTCACACAATTTGAAGCGCTGGGTGGGTGGCAATAAAAGTATCCTTCCACGCCGACCACGTGACACACAGCCATATCAACACTTTTCTCTCTTCGTCAAAACACCTAGACGGATTTTCAACTTGGCCACGAAAATGTCTCAACCAAGAGGAAAAAAGAAAAAAATGAAAAAGAAGAAATATTCTTCTGAAGATGAAATATTTACCGAAAGTACTCAAGTTTATAAAAAAAAATGTTTTTAAGATGAATAAATAATTTATTTTTAAAAACAAATAATCTGCGTTGTGCAAGGTTTTCTAAATATTTTATAAAAAAAATATCTTCGTTATTATATATATATATATATATATATATATATATATATATATATATATATATATATATATCGACCCTATGGTTCGATCCTTGTCTAAGTTAGCCATGCTGATAACGGCTGTGAGTCAGAAACACGTGTCCATGTATTACTTTTATGTACGTATAAAATTAATATATATATATATATATATATATATATATATATATATATATATATATATATGTGTGTGTGTGTGTGTGTGTGTGTTTGTGTGTGTGTGTGTGTGTGTGTGTGTGTTTAGGCAGCATTTTCTCATTAATACAAACATTGTTAAAAAAACAGAATTCGTCTGTTTAATCATACTTTGTTTTATTTTTTGCAATTTTTCTGATGGTCTTTTTTGTATTAAAATTTAAAAAAATAATTTTTATCTATCTATCTATCTCCCTCTCACTCTATCTATCTATCTATCTATCTATCTACCTATCTATTTATCTCTTCCTCGTGATTATTACAATTTTTGAACTCTCTCTCACTCTCTCTCTATCTTTCTCTCTCTCTCTATCTCTCTCTCTCACTCTCTCTCTATCTTTCTCTCTCTCTCTCACTCTTCCTCTCTTATTCTCTCTCTCTCTCTCTATCTTTTTCTCTCTCACTCTCTCTTTCTCTCTCTCTCTCTAAAAAAACATTTAATTTGAATAAATAATATTTGTTAGAAAAAATCTTTAATGGTGATCATTGGTGTCCTGAAAGGAATGCTTTGGTAAGCCTTCATAAAATAGCATATAAATGCTCTGTACTTTGTAATCGAGTATCATCGAGCTTGTTTTTATTGGAACAACCCCGGTATTCACTGAATGATCTATTTTATAAGTGAAAAATCTAAATCTATATCTATATATATATATATATATATATATATATATATATATATATATATGTAGGTTTATAACTAAAAGATAACTTTTAGAAAATTAGACCTATTGTGAGATTAGGAAAGCTCAATATACTGGATAGAGCAAAAATAAGGTGAGTCAATGAAAAATAGTTAGACCTGCAAATGGAAGCAAATCAATATCTTCAGTTGTTCAGAACAAGGAGCATTTAGTACATAAAAATATTTATTCTTCTTCTCTTTCAATTGCATTCCTTAAGCACGGCTTTTCAAAGATTAAAATCTTATCATCAGAGGAAGTAGAGATTGATAAGTTGACAGATAAGAACAGTCAATATTCAAAATTTGGAAAAAGTTTTTAAAAAAAAAGGAATGCAATTGAAAGAGAAGAAGAATAAATATTTTTATTTACTGAATGCTCCTTGTTCTGAACAACTGAAGATATTGATCTGTTTCCATTTACAGGTCTAACTATTGTTCATTGACTCACCTTATATATATATATATATATATATATATATATATATATATATATATATATATATATATATATATATATATATATATATATATATATCCGTTCCCCCCTCTATCTCTCTCTCTCTCTTTCTCATTGCTGCACCTAACCGGTTTAATAATACTACCGTGTTCGAACTCAATACGTCAGTTATTTAAAAAAAAAAAAAAAAAAAAAAAACAATAATACGGTGTCGAGTAACAGTTACCTACCTTGACCGCTAAAATGTCATCGCTCCTCTCTTCAAGCTTCCAAGATATTGCCAGACAGGAAAGCGTGCTGTAGCTGAAGAAAGTTGTTGTTTCCTTCTACCGAGAGTGTAGAATGCCCCTCTCCAATGACAGTAACCTGAGAGTCGACACTTGGATCAAAGGGGCCTTTCATCGACTTTTCCTCTTCGGACACCAACTGCATTTTGACACGAGAGACTTTCAGAAAACAGACCGTCCATTCAAAAATCGAGCCTAGCTTTCTTGTTTTCACTTCTTACTTTGTTTTTCACTTTGTTTTTTTGTTGGTTTTTTTTACGTTTTATCATCCATTGTTCGATGCTTTTTCGATATTTTTACTGTTTATCGCCCCGGTGAACTTGTTTGTCGTGGGTCGCCTATCAGAATGTAACCCGTAAACTAACGCCGCGAAACAGGATAAAAGTAAAACAATATTGTTTAAAAAAAATAAATAAATAAATAAAAGATTGAGACTTTCGTCGCTTGAAATTACATATCTTTGTATAATGTAGATTTGGTGTCTGTCCTTAACCGATTAAACATTCAAAATATTACACGTTCTTATCAAACTTGAAAACGGCCATGCTATAATGAGCTGGGGGAGCAGCTTCGTAACATTGTGTTCCACAGACGTATATAGTTCTTGGAAAGAAACTTTGTTCATGGAAGTCCCGTTTATATTTATACACAGAGGGGGTAAAGAAAAAAATATAGTTACAGTGGTTGTAGCTAGACGAGTTCTTCTTGTAAATGTTTTACTAGTGATAAATCATAGATTGGAGCTCAGTCGAGCACTTTCCATAGAAATAACAATAGAGTAGAGAAAGACTAGTAACGTCTCTTCTGTGAGAAAGAGGGTGTATGGAAAAGAAGAGGAAACCCCGCACTACATTTCGAAGTCGATTTTATGAAGGTTGTTGGACTCTTTGGACTCGCATTAATCACCAACTCTTTATCTTGCGTTGTCTTAACAAGTTGTCGATAAAAAGAAATTACTGTTGTGTGTATAGACATTGTCATTCTTTCAGCATTTCGGTATTGAGTCAATATTTAAGCATTTGATATTAATTAATATTATTTTTATTAAATTAATATTATTAATATGTAACTTCGCACACCTGACATTATCCTATATCTCTACAAAGCCACCATCTGTCCATGCATGGAGTATTGTTGTCACATCAGGTCTGGTACCCCATCCTCTAGTTACTCCCTCTTAGACAAGGCCCAAAAAAGAGTCCCTTATCTAATAGGTTTCTCACAATCCACCAAGCTCCAGCCCCTGTCCCATCGCCGCAATGTTGCATCAGTGTACTTGTTTTACAAGTACATTAATGGAATGTGCTCCGATAGACTTGCTGCTCTGGTGCCCCATTTGACGTAAATACACTCGACCAACCCGACAATCAGCTAAATCCCATCCATTCACTGTGGAGGTCCCCAGATGCTGGAGAGCCTTCTACGCCAATTCTCTGTGCTAACACTTACCGGCATAAGGGCCTCAACTGGCATCCATCTCATGGAGGAGTGCTTGTTCAAATGAATGAACATGTATACACTAAAATTGCCACTTGTGAATTTCAGCCAATCAGAACATAAAGAATGGACTTTCCCTTCTGAACATAATGGAACATTCTAGCCTTGTTATAAACAGGCATTTTGATGTGCTCAACAGTCTGACTTATCTTGCTGCTCAACTGGTCGTACAGTTGAGCCATAAGCCTCGACTCTATACCGGCGTTTGGAACTCCATCCCTGCCTCCTGTTTCCCTGACTGTACTGACAAGCAGAAATGTAAAACTAACGTGAACAAGCATCACGCTGCACAGTTCCTAATTTAGGATGACCCCTGAGAACTTTCACTCTAATTCTCAGTAGCCCCTTACGTCTACAGTGGCAGCTAGGCTTCTTTGGGGTGAACTATATACAAAAAAAATAAGCATTTAAGTTGACCGTCCGAGGAAAATTTGAAAGCAAGTGATCAGACGAGATCGTACAGAGTAGAATCTGGAGACAGTTGATCCGCTGAACTGTGACGACTTGAGAGTGCGCTTGCATGATATAAAAAAACGTCTGACCCCTAGACGAGGGATAAGTGACATTACATTGGTAGAAGATGAGAGGAGATGTACTACAAACATTAGCATTTTCAGCCTCGAAAGAGCCACATTCTTAGTAAATATAAAGGTGGACTGAATCAGCGTAAAACTGTCGCAAACCTCGGGATTCAACTTTCTAATGAAAACGAGTGATTGTCGAATTTATTAGCAAGGGGAAATAATCAATATTATCCTGCCTGATCCCATCAGTCCCCTTTTACATTTTTATCAATTATTAATTATAATAAGTGTTAATAAGGGTTAATAATTTTAAGAGTTCGAATGCAAAACGCGATAAACGCTATTTTCAAAACTGCGAAACTGTCCCTACAAAAAGTGGTGCAGTTCAACACTCAACGACACCCCAACACTATGCGTTACATAATATGACACAAAAATAACTTCTCTTTGATTTCAATGAAAATCAGTTTTCATTCGAAGCCTAGATTTTATATATTCGTGTTTTTATTGTTTAACATCTCAATTAGAACGAATTGGATTTATCGCGTTTTGCGTTCGAACTCTTCATTTACTCTCTGTGCATATACATTATTTTCAAATCATATTCTACATAAATAGCGTACTCAAATGTATGAATGCTGTTTACAGCTGTTTCAAGTCGATATTTATTAATACTCGTACAATTTAGCATAAAAAGTTTTCGATCAGCGACTCTTTTTAGAACTGTTTTAAGCATGTACCCCAAAATGGCTTGCTGGGCCGACAACCAGTGCCGGTATCCACTCCGCCATAAACCCCACCCCTGCGCTCCGAAAGTTAGACGAAGATCAAACTGTTAGGGATAACTAACGAAACGATTTATCTCCCTTGCATCATTCGGTAAGGTTAAGAGTTATCGCCCTTGTCAATAGAGTCTTGCCTAGAGAGAGAAAAAATAAACAGACCGACGTCTTGAAACTGTGTATGATGTTCAAGTCGGAAATAAATTTTGGATACGGCACAAAAACCAGTTGCGTCTCAGATACTCTGTAGGCAACTTAGTGGACAACAGAACAGCCATTCCGTTTGATTTCTTAATGGACACATTTGAACTGCCATCTCCACCACATCTCATGCAGACAAATTCAGATGAGAATTATCAAAGACCTCCCAGAACTTGGCCAAAGCGCAGTCGCACTAGAGTCAAGCACCTCCAAGTTGATCCAGGTGCGCTCGATACAGTTAAAGACTAAAACGGCGAGATGTTAGGGATAACTAACGAAACGATTTATCTCCCTTGCGTCATTCGGTAAGGTTAAGAGTTATCGCCCTTGTCGATAGAGTCTTGCCTAGAGAGAGAAAAGATAAACAGACCGACGTCTTGAAACTGTATATTTCACCTCGCGTTACAGCGGCAATTAACTCATTATTTTATTCTGTGTTCAGTTGTAATAAAAAAATTTTAAGTTTCTGCTGATATTTTATCCATTTTTCTTTACAAATATTATTGATTTAACCTAAATTACAAGGTTTACAAAACAAACAAAATTGTATCTCCGATGAATCTACCTGTCCCTAAACTATTTTTCTTAACCACCGTGTTGCGAACAAACCATTCGTACTTCCGTCTTAGAATTCTCTCGTCTTTAGAGCAGCCTGTGTTTGCACTCTGTGTCCTCACCGCTCAATTACCGTAGTTTATCTTCGTGTCGACCTACAGCAAATACGCCCGAGGGGGGAAAAGGGGCTGGGTCCAAGACATAGACAAAAAGGAGGCGGGAAGCGTTCATCGGATATCAATTGTGGTGTCCGTCGATAAATATTTTGAAGGTGCTCGTTGTGAGGACAGACGCGGTAGTGCTGGTAATTACGCGAGCTGGTCACTTCATTTTTCATCAAAGGTGAGCATTTATATTGCTGAGTAGTTGACAAGCGATCGTCCAAGTGATTTACTCCGCTTAGGGTCAGTTTACTTGGTAATTTAGAAGAACTCGCTATAGTTAAAGGTGATACGGTTTGGGTACAATACAGCTAAACACACTTCAATAGTAGCAACCCCCTTGTTTTACAGCGTGCCCCCTATATATTTGCCTCCCCACGAGGAGAAAGTTCGATACAGGGTCGTGTTTATGTACGGGAAACTTTTTACTTATCTACCTCCCACAAGGTAAGATGTGACACAAGGTCGGGAAAGTGGGATTAGATAAGCCAGCGGTCGTGAGGTGAGCACTCTGGCCATTTAAAAATTGCCTGGGCAGCCCCGTCGGCATTCCCCGATAGGGGCGCCTCAGACCGTAAGCAATAAACTTACTCCTCCCCAAAGAGGGGAGGCAAAGCCTGGGAGGGTGGACCTATGTACCGGAGATATCCAGTGTCCCAAAAGGTACATTCTGGATGGGACAAAAATGTTTAAAATTGCCCCAAATCAAGAAGGAAATGTCGCTTCCGATCGAGGACGGAACAGATACTACGTTCTGATCCTAGCTTGAAGAGTTCAACTATTACGCTCCTAAGTTTGTAAAGATAAACGTGTAGAAGGCCGGAGATTATATCGACCGAAACGAAGATGAGAATAGTAGCCTGAAAACAAGTTCAATAATTTTTTTTTTCAATTCCAAACAGCGAACTACGTAGATAGCATATCAAATAACACCCCTTAAAATATATTGGATTTTCCCATTTTTCTCGACTATGCACTGATGAGAATATTCGTCTGAAATTCGTCCCAGCTTCCCCGTTACGTCCCTCTTGATAATCTGACACTTGTCAGTGAGAAGATCCTTTTAAGCTTGTGGAAAGGAAAACATTGTTACGAAATAAGATCAGATTAATAGGGAGTTTGTTTTCACAGTACGGCGATATACTTCTCGGTCAATCACTGTTTAATGACTGTATAAGCAGGTGCATTGTCGTGGTGAAAAACATAAAATCTAAACTGGAGCATGTCAATGAAAATGCAATTAGTGTAAAAGTACAACCAAATAAAACTTATTGGC
Source organism: Sepiola atlantica (assembly GCA_963556195.1). Lineage (NCBI taxonomy): Eukaryota > Metazoa > Mollusca > Cephalopoda > Sepiida > Sepiolidae > Sepiola > Sepiola atlantica. Next base: position 5,781,724 of record OY744534.1, on the reverse strand, counting down.
AAAAACTAGGAAAGTGCAACAAGACAAGTAAAATGACAGTTAGAAGATGTGTACCCGTCTAAATGTTTGGTCGTCTCACACGCTGACCATGGCTTCTGGCAGCCTGTTGTTCAACAATGCAGCGACCTGAACCGAAAAAGCTGAAATCGTTTCAGATACATATCCATCTGAATGTGTAGTCGTCTGACACGCTGACCATGGCTACTGACAGCATGTTCTTCAACAGTACAGTGACCTGAACCGAAAAAGCCGAAATCATTTCAGATACATACCCGTCTGAATGTTTGGTCGTCTGACACGCTGACCATGGCTTTTGGTAGCCTGTTGTTCAACAGTGCAGCGACCTGAACCGAAAAAGCAAAAATCGTTTCAGATACATACCCGTCTGAATGTTTAGTCGTCTGACACGCTGGCCATGGCTTCTGGCAGCCTGTTGTTCCACAGTGCCGCGACCTGAACCGAAAAAGCCGAAATCGTTTCAGATACATATCCATCTGAATGTTTGGTCGTCTGACACGCTGACCATGGCTTCTGGCAGCCTGTTGTTCTATAGTGCAGCGACCTGAACCGGAAAAGCCGAAATCGTTTCAGATACAGCTTCTCTGGGTTTCCACAACGCCATCTCTTGTGATCTGGTCTGAAGAAAAGCTAAATTACAGGCGTAAACTCTCAATATATAAAGATAAACACCCAATGTAAAAACTCCCAATTTATCACGTATCCAAAAATATTCGGCATTATTTTTTTTATTAATTTCACTTGTTTTATCTTTAACTGTTTTCATGTTAGGTAAAGGTACAGAATAGTTTACACTTTATAACTCGTAAACACAGAAACCAAATCAACGAGTGATTTATATAAAACGCATTAATATGAAATTCCCAGCCGAATCCGCCTTGTTTTTACATGTGTAAGCATTTCGTAGGATTTTTTTAACGGTAAAAGTATAGAATAGTTAACACCCGAGGACACGTAAACCAACAAACATGGCCAAACTGTAGCCTTTGTTGTCGATGGAACGATTGTAAGTCGAAAATGAACAATACAATGAAATAAGTTTGATTACTTATGGGATGGTTCGCGACAGTCTGCAGGGAATCATTGCCGGGATACTGTGTTCCACAAACGAAAGACCCTGCGCATAAGAAATCTCTGTTTATTAAAATTACCCCTCACGCAAGGCACAGTAAAAGAGCCCAAGTAGTCCGATCGTTCTTTTATTTATCTACCTCCCACAAGGTAAGATGTGACACAAGGTCGGGAAAGTGGGATTAGAAAAACCAGCACTCGAGAAGTTGAGCACTCTGGTCATTAAAAAATTGCCTGGGCAGCCCCGTCGGCATTCCCCGGTAGGGGCGCCTCAGGCAGTAAGCAATAAACTTACTCCTCCCCAAAGAGGGAAGGCAAAGCCTGGGAGGGTGAACGTCCTAGAACTGCACATAACAGACCCATAGACCGGCGTAAATCAAGCCTCGAAGGACAAGACAATACCAGTCTATGGCGTGCAGTATCCATCGGAACAGATACTACACTTTGATCTTAGCCAAAAGGCGTTATTTAACACCCACCCACAATGGGAGTATGTGACACAAGGTCGGAAAGTGGGATTTGAAAAGCCAGCGCCCGAGAAGGTGAGCGCTCTGGCCATTAAAAATTGCCTGGGCAGCCCCGTCGGCATTCCCCGGTAGGGGCGCCTCAGACAGTAAGCAATAAACTTACTCCTCCCCAAAGAGGGGAGGCGAAGCCTGGGAGGGTGGACCTCCTAGAACTGCACAGGACAGATCAGACCCATAGACCGGCGTAAATCAAGCCCCGAAGGCCAAGACAATACCGATCTATGAAGTGCAGTATCCATCGGAACAGATACTACACTTTGATCTTAGCCAAAAGGCTAAGAAATCTTGGAGTTGATTAAAAACTTTGTGTGGGCAACGGAGTGTGCTCGGAGCAGCGCCACCAAAGATGCGGCAGCAGTATTCACTCGAAATACATTTATTATTATAAAATGAAAAGTAAGGAATAAAAATGATGATAATGTGCTATGTGCTGGCGATATAAGTTTTTTGTTCAATCTCGGGTAAGTTCAGATCTTATTGCTTTTAGATATATTTTACTGTTAGATATAATAGCGCAGGACGACTGTTGAGTATTCATTTGCAAAACTGTGTAAGTCGTTTTTACTGAACTGTTTTCTTTTCGTACGAATGCAAAGCAAATTGTTGATGAATTGTAAAATAGAATAAAGAAAAGTGGGAAAATAAATTTAGGAAGAAAAGTAGATAAAGAATTTAAAGGAAAAAAATAAATGAATAAAGAAAGAAAAATAAAGAAAGCGATAAAGAAGAAGAAAAACAACAGAAACGACAAGAAGAAGAAGAAGAAGAAGAAGAAGAAGAAGAAGAAGAAGAAGAAGAAAAAGAAGAAGAAGAAGAAAAATAAGAAGTAGAAGAAGAAGAAAAAGAAGAAGAAAAAGAAGAAGAAGAAAAAGAAGAAAAGAAGAAGAAAAAGAAGAAGAAGAAAAAGAAGAAGAAGAAGAAAAAGAAGAAGAAAAATAAGAAGAAGAAGAAGAAGAAGAAGAAGAAAATAGATTAAATGACAAAACAGGAAACAGGTGAATAAGAAATCGATGAAAAAGAAGACATCACTTGAGAGAGAAAAAAAATAGAAAAACAAGAAAAAAGAGGAAGGTGAAGACGAAGAAAAAAAGAAAACGAATGGAAAATTCCCTCTCTTTCTCCCCCTCTCTCTTTCTCTTTCTCTCTCTCTCTCTTTCTCTTTCTCTCTCTCTCTCTTTCTTTCTCTTTCTCTCTCTTCTCTCTCTCTTCGCGTCACGTGATCGATCCTATCTCTTACGTAAGCAAGCATTAATTCCTATTGGTTGATTAGCAAAGGTGAATCAATGCATTAACCTTGCGACCCCGGCTTCGGCGTCGTTAACAACGTCATCCAATGGTTGGTCGCACCTGTCGTAATTACCGCGCAACTGGAAATCATTACGGACGCCACGGACGACGCTTCGTGACATTATTAGTGGCGTCAATGTAGACACAATTATTTCACAAGTGAACGTCGACGCTCCGTGGCGAATAAAGAGCCCCTTAACTGTGATATTTGAAAGGTTGTCCTAATAGGTTCGGCTCGCTCGTAAACATTTGATACCGAAAGATATTCGAATATTAATTGCTTTAATACGATTGTTCCTTCCCGGTCGGAGATGCGGACAAACGCCGTGGTCTGCGAGAAGATTACGTCAGCGTAGTCGTGTAGAATAGGTTAAAGGTATCCATATACCTTTAACCTATTAGCACATGTCTTGGGTTTGGTTTTAATGGTTGGCTCTACTCGCTTCTCACATCTTGGCCTTTTGGCTAAGATCAAAGTGTAGTATCTGTTCTGATGGATACTGCACCCCATAGACTGGTATTGTCTTGGCCTTCGGGGCTTGATTTACGCCGGTCTATGAGTCTGTCCTGTGCAGTTCTAGGAGGTCCACCTTCCCAGGCTTCGCCTCCCCTCTTTGGGGAGGAGTAAGTTTATCGCTTACTGCCTGAGGCGCCCCTACCGGGGAATGCCGACGGGGCTACCCAGGCAATTTTTAAACCCCACTTTCCCGACCCGACCTTGGGTCACATCTTACTTGTGGGAGTAAGATAAAAACTGGCCTAGTGCCTAACTCCTGGAGAGGAGTAAATAAATACTCGCTTCTCACAGCAAAAAGATGTGGTACAACGTGGGTAAAAAAAGATCTCTCCAGATGGCGCACACTGGTTCGGTACAAAAATAGCCGAAAACGGCCACGTCGATATTTTCCAATAGGGGGACCTCAGGCAATCGGCATTAAGGACGAGGTAATGCCTTGGAAGGTAGACCCTCTTTCGCAGAATGATGTTAAGGGAGTATTCTCGGTTGGTATTAAAACAGACGCGAAATACATACACACACACACACACACACACATATATATATATATGTATATATATATATATATATATATATATATATATATATATATATATATATATATATATATATATATACAGGGTGGGCAAAAATAAGGGTCCTATTTTTAAAAATTCATAACTTTTTTATTTATAGATTTCTTTTTTTTTTTTTTTAGAATAAGTAAATGACCCCTTCCGAAGCAAGCATGAGCCGTATTAGCCCTAAGGAGCGTACCCTCATTTAGAAAACATTATTTATGCTTAAAAAACTCAACACGGTGTAAAAAACAATACTTTAGTTTTTGTAAGTTTTAAGAAGTGTTTTTCGACTAAAATTTGTTTTGTTTATTTCAAAAAATCTCGGAAGGGTCAGTCTACACACACATAAAGTTTGGTGAGTTTAACTTTTATTTTGTGGAAGTTATTCAAATTCAAGTTATTCAAATTTAAAGATAGGACCCTTATTTTGGCCCACCCTATATATGGGGTAAGGTACACGATAAGTCATGAAAATGAAATGCTGTGGTAGACAAAATGTATGAAAAATGGCAAAGGGACAACAAGAGAAAAACAAAAACAAGAGATTTGACCGGTTTCGTTTGTGTTAGCGAACGTCTTCAGAAAAAGTTAAGATTTGGACACACTTTCATTTTGAAGGCACACACATGAGAGAAGAAAAAGATGATCCGATTGGACCACATGAGACGACTTTTAATGACATTGAAATATGACAAGTGGATGACACATTCTTCTTTATTTTTTATTCTACTTTTTATATTTTTTATTTATTGTCTTTTTCTTTTTCACTTTAACACCTACTGAGCTAGTATAGGGGAGGCGACAGGCAGAAGGTAAAGGCGATAAGAGGGCAGAAGACAGAGGAACAGTTTATTTGTACCAAATATGGTTGGATTGGTGAATGGATTTTATAATTTTTCTTTCTTTTCTCTTTTTTAGAGGTCACCGTCTATTATGATATATATTTATTTTTTACGTAGATAAAAGTAATTCATGGGCACGTCATCAGCATGGGTAACTTAGACAAAGATTGAACTCACGATTTAATTGTCTGTAGTCTAACGTCTTACAACTATATATATATATATATATATATATATATATATATCTTGGATTTAGTTAGTTTCTCTGAGAATTTAAACTGCATTTTACTTTTTTTGTTGTTTAAAATGACTCAAAGCTTCTTCAGACTATATATTGGGTATTTAGATCTGTACGTCTAGGTTTCCTTCCTCTTATCTAATTACTTTTCTGGTACCTAAGGTACTAAGCTTTTTTTATTATTTATTTTTTAATGCAACTTTAATTCCTATATAATTTTATTGCTAGCTACCATATTGCAGAATCGCTCTTGGGTGTAGTGTTTAGATAGTATTATTATTATTATCATTATTTTTTATTATTATTGTTATAATTAATGTTATTTGATATGCAAATTATCATATCATACGGTAGTCTTAAGGGTAATATATTATTATTATTATTTTATTATTATTATTATTTATTTATGTATATATTAGTGAAATTTAAAGCTGAATTATTTCGACACTTGATTATTGGGGAAATGGTCGTATAATCAGTACCATTGGAGAGCCATGAATATTATAACTGTCCTGTTTTTAAATCTTCGAAACAGTTACATGGTAAACAGCTGATGATCCCCGTGGTAATATTAGACGCTTAAGGTCTCCTGTTTTTGTTTCACTCTTAGATAATTAACCCCCCCGCCTTTTTATTTTTTTTATTTACTTATTTTTTTATTTATTAATTTTCCAACGAATGTAAAGTCTGCAATATCTTGGATTTAGTTAGTTTCTCTGGGAATTTAAACTGCATTTTACTTTCTTTTTTTTGTTTAAGATGACTCAAAGCTTCTTTAGACTATATATATATATATATATATATATATATATATATATATATATATATGTGTGTGTGTGTGTGTGTGTGTGTGTGTGTGTGTATACCCAGTTCGTAGTTGCAGCCTAGAATTACGAACCTAACGCCCAGACCGACACGGCCGCAAGAAACAATCATAGACAGTAATTGGAATTAAGATACACCAACTCAGGAGGCGGGGATAAGAGCCATGATGTCAATAGTGTTCTACGCGCGAGTGGACCTTTGCTGATCGCAGGGTGACAACAATATTGTAATTTTAAACAGGACTCTATTTTTAAGACTATAAATCCGAAAGGCTCATTTACTATAACTATTTTCAATTAAATCTTAAAGTGTTTATATATATATATATATATATATATATATATATATATATATATATATTTAGATTTTTAACTTATAAAATAGATCATTCAGTGAAAACCGGGGTTGTTCCAATAAAAAACAAGCTCGATGATACTCGATTACAGAGTACAGAGCATTTATATGTGATTTCATGAAGGCTTACCAAAGCATTCCTTTCAGGACACAAATGATCACCATTAAAGATATTTTTTCTTACAAATACTATTTATTCAAATTAAATGTTTTTTCCTACACGTGTTTCACTACCAAGCAGTTACTTGCTTGGCAGATCATCAGGGAAATTACATGTCTGGAATACTGGTTTCAACTGCCGACAATACACAATGTGGCGTTGCAATAGTTGAGGTCACTTAAGAAGAGAAGAGGAAAAAAATAAAAATAATAGTCAAAATTAAAAAGCAAGGAAGAACAATGATAAAAAAAGAAAGTCCTAGAAAAGTCTTAGAAAAGTAGCTCGTGCATTATTTCTTCTACCAGGCCAACAAGCAAATAATCGGTCCCAAATACATTCAATAAAACCATAAAACCGGAACAATGTGCGATAATACACTTTCACGTTGGCCGGCACAATGATGAATAACCCCCCCCCCCAAAAAAAAAAAAATTAAATCATTCAAGATACCGCTGACAAGTAACCATTCCAATCCAATGATAGTATGGGAATTCTAAATCCAACTTCTCACAAAGAAAAGTCAACACAAATGTTCGTCCGAGTTCAAAGAGTCTTATTTCAATGGTTGATTTATTACCCTTCGAAACAAACACACGACGAGTTGAATGTCAATCCCGCAGAAAACTCCCTTACATTAAGTAAAAATCTTAATTAGCAGATTTAATTTCCCTGATGATCTGCCAAGCAAGTAACTGCTTGGTAGTGAAACACGTGTAGGAAAAAACATTTAATTTGAATAAATAGTATCTGTAAGAAAAAATATCTTTAATGGTGATCATTGGTGTCCTGAAAGGAATGCTTTGGTAAGCCTTCATGAAATCACATATATATATATATATATATATATATATATATATATATATATATATATATATATATATATATATATATATATATATGTATATATGTATATATATATATATATATATATATATATATATATATATATATATATAATAATGGTAATAATCCAGGTGAAAAATATCCACAGGGTGGTAATCCAGAGAATTTTAACCGGGTTTATAAAAAGTGCTCAATATCAAAATAGAGCTTTATATATGATAATTTTATTTACACAGACATGTACAAAATCTGCGACACTGGCATGTCGATGTTATCGATCAACAGTTACTATAAACTGAGATCTCATCAGGGAGAGTTAGAATCCGATCTTAACCTCAGATCATATTTGGAGTGAACCAATATTTGGCTCTCTCCAAATATGATCTGAAGTTAAGATCGGATTCTAACTCTGCCTGATGAGATCTCAGTTTATAGTAACTGTTGATCGATAACATCGACATGCCAGTGTCGCAGATTTTGTACATGTCTGTGTAAATAAAATTATCATATATATATATATATATATATATATATATATATATATATATATATATATATACCAATAGAGGCGCGAGAGCGCTCTATCCCTTAATAGACTATACGAATAGCCTATGCTGTAAATCTCATTTCTTTGATCAATCATAACTCAAAAACCAATGAACCAAATTAGTTAAAACTTAACACAACATTTTTATTTGATAGGTTCTATAAGTGTGTAGAATTTCAGCATCATTAATCAAGGTAATCCAGAGATCCAGAAAGTTCAATCATGAAATCATGTTACCTGCGTGTACGTACGTACGTACGTACGTATGTGCCACCTTGTATCTCATCAAGTATTTGATTGATTCAGCTGATTTTTGGCAGAGATAGAGGTTCTAGAGTCTAGTTGATGGCATTTTAATTTCAGTTTACCATATACCTTAGAACAACAGGGCTATGTATTTTACTGGTAGGAATTTTTCTTCAGCGCACCTCACACACTTCATCAACTCATGCATAGAGATTTATACTGTAGTGATTTGATAATAAAATGGTTTGGTTGATATGTAGTCATACCCTTAATGACAATAAAAGTATAAAAATTTGGGAATTTCCTTGTTTTTGTACATTTAGTGTATATGAATTTTCATCTTAACCCTATTAAAGGCATATGATTTCAGTATACTGGCATTCTTCATGTAATATATATATATATATATATATATATATATATATATATATATATATATATATATATATATATATATATATAAACACTTTAAAATATACAGGGTGATTCATAAGTCACTTCACTTAGCTATTTAAAATGATTACCATATGAAGCACAAACATACTATGAACTTTTGATAATTGTTATCTTACTCTCTAATTACTGCTATTTGTTATTTTTAATTTGCTCGTTTATATATTTGTTTCTATATATATTTATTTCATAATCAATCAAATATGCTACAAAGAGTCGTAAATTCCTTGCAAAACAGAATGGAGCTATGCATGCAGAACGATGGTGGAAATTTTGAAAAATTGCTCCCATAAATGAATTTGTTGAATAAACTTTCTGTTTTGTATTACCGTATGTTTTAACTTTAGAATTTCAAAAATTAATAGCTAAGTGACTTATGAATCACCCTGTATATATAATAATATATTATTATTATTATTATTATTATTATTATTATTATTATTATTATTATTATTATTATTATTATTATTATTATTATTATTATTATTATTATTATTATTATTATTATTATTATTTACTCACTAGGAGTTATCACACTGGTCATCGTCAGTGATCACCCACTGCCAACAACCTGTGGTATTCCCTGGGGTCTGAGTGACAACAAGTCTCCTCAGACTTCCAGTGTGCTCCGCCTCTTTTCGTTCATCACCGCTGATGACCTTGCGGTATCGCAACAGCCACCTACCACCGGTTTCCTGGTGATAATGGCCATTGGTCTCCTCTGGGGCCCCGGTGGCAACAAGCCTCCCCACGGTCCCAGAGCTGTCCGCGCTCTTCCAGTGGAGGTCTGGTTTGCGCTTTCCCTCCTCGACCCTCTGTCCATAATGTTCGTGGTGTCAGCCTATGCTTGCGCCTCTCTCGTGCGGTTGTATTTTCCCCGGTTCTGTTGTCTTGTGCTTCCATGTGTTTGTTCTCCATTCGTTGTTTATGTGAGTTGGTTTCCGCATTCGAGGACATTTCTCAGGATTGTAGCTGTTTTGATTATTATTATTATTATTATTATTATTATTATTATTATTATTATTATTATTTTTATTATTATTATTATTTTTATTATTATTATTATTTCCTGACAAGGAGTTTTCACCCTAACCATTATCAGTGTTTGCTCACTGGCAATAGCAATTGGTGTTCCCTGAGGTTTGAGTGAGAAGTGTACCAAATATGGTTGGATTGGTGAAAGGATTTTAAAAAATGTTATTTTTGGGGAGGGAGGGGGAGTCAACATCTATTATGATACCTTGCTTTCCGAATTGTGTATCGGTTTGACGTATTTCAAAACAGTCCAGTCGACGCTTGAGTACGAAACGAGTTGGGTATGACCTCCAGTAAATGGGGAAGCAGACAATGTTTTCTACCGACGATTTATTATTTTAAAAAAAAGGGGGGTGACGCAGAGGAAGTAAAATAGCGGTGATTCGAACAAGACATGGCCAGCGTTGTTGACGTATCACAGTTTCGATCAGAAATCCCATCGGATAGGGAAAGGAAGAAACGCGCCAGACCCGGCCAGGACCGGGGAGCCTAACTCTCGTAGAATCTCGTAGTTTATCGCCTTAACTCTCGTCTGGTTGTCTTCGACAGAAATAGAATGTACATCGATCGTATTCACCGATAAGAAAAGCCGTGCTGAATTATGTGTTGGTTTGCTGGCTCGTCGACCAATTAGAAGTCAGGTAGAAACGAGTCAAAGTGTTGGGGGGAGGGTTAGCGTTGGGGTTAGGGTTAGGGTTAGCGTTGGGGTTAGGGTGGTATTTCGGGCTTGAATAATGGTAGACTGTACGAGTGTTGATCATGGCTGTGTCCGGGTCCTTTAGTGACAACTATAATATTGATAGGAAAGAAGAATTATATTTCTGCTAATCAACCCCTACCCTAACCCTAACCCTAACCGTTTCCGGAACACTCCCTATCCGACAATTACCTCCCTTTATTAAAATCGCGAGCCACGCAGTTCAAAAAGAGGCGCAGTCGGTTGGTTCCTGTGATCTTTCACGCTCAATGATTTTTATCGTTCAATTTTTAGACTAGTGTACACCCTCGGTTAAAAGTCACCGAAAAACAAAATATGCTTCGCCAGGGTTCGCACTCGCTATTAATTTAGATATATTGCTAAAATATTCATATAAAATCACGTCAGCAATTTATTTATCATACATAGATTTTTAAGTACTTGTGCAGTTTACGGACCGTGCTATTTTTTTAGATAGGATTTTCGAGTGAAATTTGATTTTTACGGCATCTTTTGTCATCGTGAAATCCGTAGATTGGACGGTCGAATCTTAAGACTATTCGTTTTAGTTTTATTTTGCGATCTGTCGTGAGTGAGATTATGTTTGTTTGTATAATTCGGATTATTCTCACAACGTTTCGGCCGATGTAACCTCCTACTTTCTTCAGGTGTATTTTGTCAAACTCGGAAATCTTTCTGTCGAACTCGGAAATATTTCTGTCAAACTCGGAAATCTTTATGTCGAACTCGGAAATCTTTATGTCGAACTCGGAAATATTTCTGTCGAACTCGGAAATCTTTCTGTCGAACTCGGAAATCTTTATGTCGAACTCGGAAATATTTCTGTCGAACTCGGAAATCTTTCTGTCGAACTCGGAAATCTTTATGTCGAACTCGGAAATATTTCTGTCGAACTCGGAAATCTTTCTGTCGAACTCGGAAATCTTTATGTCGAACTCGGAAATATTTCTGTCGAACTCGGAAATCTTTATGTCGAACTCGGAAATCTTTATGTCGAACTCGGAAATATTTCTGTCAAACTCGGAAATCTTTATGTCGAACTCGGAAATATTTCTGTCGAACTCGGTAATCTTTCTGTCGAACTCGGAAATCTTTCTGTCGAACTCGGGAATCTGAACGGAATTTCGAACGGGACCCTTTATTTAATCCACGAGGGTAGCATGCTCTCGTTCTGTCACCCACGACCGGGTAGAAGTCTTCAGTAATTAGCAATTCCTAGTATCGCCCGCACTGAGGATTGAACCTTCAACCTTCGGAAGACTGCACCTATTACTGAATGTTACTTAGTACTTTATCCGCTACGCCACGTGTTCTTGCAGAACGAGAGCATGCTACCCCACCCCCCACCCCGAATTAAATAACGGGTTCCGTTCTGATTCCCGATGTCGACAGAAAGATTCCCGAGTTCGACAAGATACACCTGAAGAACGTCGGAGGTTACATCGGCCGAAACGTTGTGAGAATAACACTCAAGATAAAAAAACAGTAGTCCGAATAATTCAAATTATACAAATTATCAATCCTCATCTCTTCTCGCAGCCCAGGACGCCCGGGAAAGCAGTGGAGGAACAACGCGCTAGAATGTACAGGTTTATCAAGAAAAGAAGTGATGCGAATTTCTAACGATCGTGTTAGGTGGAGGGAAATCGTACGAATATCTGCCACATTCCCCAATGACGTCACTTTACGTTATGGCATATCAACCAATCAAAATCCATGTACTACACAAGATGATTTATTCTAAGAGATAGTTTTTCATTAATTTTATATATGCATAAAAATATTTGCAAACTGGGACGCTATTTTATTTCTAGTTATACAAAGTTTGGCATACGTATATGTTTATATATTTCTATGTAAGTATTGACTCCTAAACTAATTAACTGATTATTATAAATTTTGTAAAGCAGTTGAGGGGCGTAAAGGGTTCAAATGTTGGTTATATTTAGTTCAATTTAGTTTTATTCAAAAGTTGGTAAAACGCGGGTTGGAAACTTCAGATACCTCAGATTTTTGTGAAATTTTGATCATAAGCATTAGACATCATTTAATAAATTCCTTTCTGACATATTTTACAAGTAGGGTTGGGACGTAATGGGTGAACATTTCAGATTCATGCGAGTAGTATTTTTTTTTGTATTCATATATACATAAATAACACTATACAATCAAACATTTTGAAAATTTTGCAAAATTCAGAAGGTGCAGGCCCAAAATAGCCGTTAGGGCTCCACGGGACTCAAAATCCATCATTTTTCGGTGAGAAAGTGGTTTCATGCGACATTGTAGGTCCTAAAACATCCTCAAAAGCTATGAATGGATATAGATGGTTAAATCTGATATAGTACTTTAATTTAGAACCATTTTCAGGCTGTGAAAGGGTTTTCATGAATGTAAAATAGCCAAAAACTAGTGCCCTGCACCTTCTGAATTTTGCAAAATTTTCAAAATGTTTGATTGTTTAGTGTTATTTATGTATAAATGAACACAAAAAAATACTACTCGCATGAATCTGAAATTTTCACCCATTACGTCCCACCCCTATTGAAATGTTCACCCATTACGTCCCACCCCTATTGAAATTTTCACCCATTACGTCCCACCCCTATTGAAATTTCCACCCATTACGTCCCACCCCTATTGAAATGTTCACCCATTACGTCCCACCCCTATTGAAATTTTCACCCATTACGTCCCACCCCTATTTAAATTTTCACCCATTACGTCCCACCCCTATTGAAATTTTCACACATTACGTCCCACCCCTATTGAAATTTTCACCCATTACGTCCCATCCCTTTTGAAATTTTCACCCATTACGTCACACCCCTATTGAAATTTTCACCCATTACGTCCCACCCCTATTGAAATTTTCACCCATTACGTCCCACCCCTATTGAAATTTTCACCCATTACGTCTCGCCCCTATTGAAATTTTCACCCATTACGTCCCACCCCTATTGAAATTTTCACCCATTACGTCCCACCCCTATTGAAATTTTCACCCATTACGTCCCACACCTATTGAAATTTTCACCCATTACGTCCCACCCCTAATGAAATTTTCACCCATTACGTCACACCCCATTGAAATTTTCACCCATTACGTCACACCCCTATTGAAATTTTCACCCATTACGTCCCACCCCTATTAATAGATGCAATTCATGTATATATTATTGAAATATAAAATCTTAGTAAGAATTTTCCTTTTTATATTTAATACTATCAGATCTACCCGGTGTTGCCCAGGTTAGAGTGTGGGATAGCATCATATGCAACATCATGGTAGGGAGAGTTTACTTTAACAGCAACCTTGATGCGGTCAGCTAGATATCTTACTCACCGAGCTATTCAGATATATGTTAATACTCTAAAACAAACGTTAATAAATAGATTCATTTCATTGTGTAACATGTTTGAAAATCAACAGAGGCGCGAAAGCGCTCTATCCCTTAATATACTTCAAAAACGGCCTATGCTAGAAATCTCATTTCTTTGATCAATCATAACTCAAAAACCAATAAACCAAATAAGTTAAAACTTTGCACAAAATTTTTTTTAATAGGTTCTATAAGTGTGTAGAATTTCAGCATCATTAGTCAAGGCAATCCAGAGATCCAGAAAGATCAGGTATTAGTTTGTGTTATCCGTGTGTACGTACGTACGTATGTGCTACCCTGTATCTCATCAACTATTTGAGGGATTCAGCTGATTTTTGGCAGAGATAGAGGTTCTAGGGTCTAGTTGATGGCATTTTAATTACAGTTTACCATATACCTTAGTTTTCCAGAAAATTCCAAAAAACCTTTAAAATGACCATTGTATTGAGACATATTCTTTACAAAAGTAGTGACATTCCATGATAAATGCCAGTATACTGAAATCATATGCCCTTAATAGGGTTAAGATGAAAATTCATACACACTAAATGTACAAAAGCAAGAAAATTCCCAAATGTTTACACTTTTATTGTCATTAAGGGTATGCGAGCACAACAGGGCTATGTATTTTACTGGTAGGAATTTTTCTTCAGCGCACCTCACACACTTCATCCACTCATGCATAGATATTTATACTGTAGTGATGTGATAATGAAATGGTTTGGTTGATATGTAGTCATACCCTTAATGAGAATAAAAGTGTAAAAATTTGGGAATTTCCTTGCTTTTGTACATTTAGTGTATATGAATTTTCATCTTAACCCTATTAAGGGCATATGATTTCAGTATACTGGCATTTCTCATGGAATTGTCATTAGAATTTCAAAGAGTTTCTAGAAAGTGTAATATGAGTACAGCCAAATATTTGAAAATTCAAATATTTCAGATTTGCATTGAATTTGATCTATAGTCATTAGGCAGAAATTAAACTATTTATCTACTTCCCAAAGCGGTAAGATGTGACACAAAGTCAGGAAAGTGGAATTTGAAAAGCCAGTGCCCGAGAAGGTGAGCACTCTGGCCTACAAAAAATGCCTGGACAGCCCCGTCGGCATTCCCCGGTAGGGGCGCCTCAGGCGATTAGCAATAAACTAACCCCTTCTCAGAGGGTGAGAAGGCAAAGCATGGGAGGGTGGACCTCCTAGAACTGCACAGGACAGACCTATAGACTGGCGTAAATGAAGACCCGAAGGTCAAGACGATACCAGTCTATGGGGTGCAGTATCCATAGGAACAGATTGTATTTAGGGCAATACATCCCGGGAAACATTAGTTTAGGGAATTAAAATTATATTCCCAGAATGCATCCACCCTGAGGCATGAAAGTCCAGTGTGGAGTGAGGAAAGTGGGTGTCGAGGGTCTTTGTGACATTTAAAGCCAACGCCTATCAGCATTCCCCGGTAGGGACGCCTCAGGCGATAGCAATAAACTGACCATTCTCAAAATGTGAGAAGGTAAAGACTGGGAAGGTTGACCTCCTAGAACTGTGCAGGACAACCCCACAGACCGGCGGAATCAAGACCTCGAAGGTCAAGACGATACCGGTCTATAAGGTGTAGTATCCATCGGAACAGATACCAAACTTTGATCTTGGCCAAAAGGCCGAGAACAACAGGCAGAAATTAAACAGGATTCAGTGAATTTGAATTTCATTTTGAGCCTCTTTAAGCTTAAGCCTTGAATGTTAAACATTGTCAAAATTGGAATAAGGATTCTAAACATGAGGTTGAGTTGCATAATACGTTAATTTCAATCTTATTGAGGAACCATAAAAGTAGTGCAAACACTGTTTTGGTCGGGTAATTAATATTACAGGTTCTGGGACGGATATACGTTTACTGAGATATTTATTTTCAATTTTATTATTTTGTTGCAACCCGGGTTTCTTTGTTTTGTGTGGTTCGTTGAGTTGCCAATAAAGAAATCAAATAAGATATAACACGATGCTTCAGTTTTTGCAAGATCTTTAAAACGACTTTAAGTATTTTTTTTTTTTTTTGAAGAAGAAGAAGAAGGCTATAGGATCGTTATTACACGTGTGTATGTGTGTACTTGGTTAGGTCCGTGTGTGTGCATGTGCACATATGTGTCTCTTGATAGTGTTTTTTATGTTTGTCTGATGTATGCGTGTGTGTGCATGTGTTGATATTTGTGCGTGTTTAGAAAAAAAAAGCCAAACATAAACGCTGGGAACGGACACATTGAAATTCAATTGTAGCCACGTTAATGACACATGCAAAACAATAAAATTAAATTTGAAGAAAAAAATGGTATAAAAACGCAAATGTTTAGATAAGTATTAAAAAAAATAAGTTAAACTGGAAGAACTCTAAAAAAAAAACAAGTTTAAATTTTCAAGACGCTTCGCATGAAATTCATGAGAATTTGCTGAAAAGTTCCAAATAATTCGAAATAAACGTTATTCAGTCTGGCGCAGTTTATTGTGCTTTTAAATAGGAATGGACATGTAGTCAGTCTGTTTATCGCTGTTCGCCAGCTTTTTAATTAGATGCAGAAGACTTCGACCTAACACTTTCTTTATTACCGACACAGGATTTTAAACGGAATGGCGGTAAAACCTATAAAAAAGCACACACACACACATACACACACACACACACACACACACATACATATATATATATATATATATATATATATATATATATATACACACACATATATATATATATGTGAGTTTGTGTGTGCTTGTTTGTTCTTGTATTTTTAACCTTATATATATATATATATATATATATATATATATACATATATATATATATTGGTACAGAAAAATTAGTACAACATTCATACCGTCGGTTTCAAGCACAGAATGACTTAGCCATCCGGCTCTCTTCAGCTTCTGTTTAATTTTTAACTTTAATTCTTAATTAATCGAGCACTCTGCTGGGATTTTTCCTGCTGTATTACAAAGAAGTTATATATATATATATATATATATATATATATATATATATATATATAAATATATGCGAGTTTTTGTGTGTTTGTTTGTTCTTGTATTTTTAACCTTACATATATATATATATATATATATATATATATATATATATATATATATATATATATATATATATATATATATATATATATGCGGCTCTGTGGTCTTGAGCGTTTGTCTCGTAATTCTAGCTAGAATCTACGAACTGTGTTTGAGCCCATGCGACCGCCTGACGATTTCCTCCAGAGATTTTATGCGGAAGCCTCTGTGTAGCTTAATTGCCATGAATATATTTTCATAACTTACTATATATATATATATATATATATATATATATATAGGTAATATTTTTTCTTTTAAACGTATGTTATATATATATATATATATATATATATATATATATATATATATATATATATATATAGTGTGTGTCAGGTTGTATATGAAAAGAAATCAAATAAAGTGCTCGACAATATAAGAGAGCTAATATAATTTATTAAGATACTGTATATTACATATTTCAGTAATGTACAGCGGTTTCATCCAGGGCGAATTTAGAATTCTTTAGTAAATCTCTGTGCCCAGTGGAATCATCGGCAAGCTGAAACGATTGTAGACACGGCCCGATAGGGAATGGCGTCAACAATGACAGAAAACGGTGTATCTCTGAGGGGGCCCCCGGAAAAAATTTATTCATCTATTTATCTGTTCTTTTGTGGATTTGTAATATTATTGTTTTACCTAGTCTGAAAAAATACGAAAGGGGCGGCTATGAAGTTTGCCGTTTGGGTTTGTGAAATTAGGGTGCTTTTTTGTTGCCGTTTTTGGGAATAAATTCATGTATCGGATTAATTGTTCGATATAGTGCTGAAAAAGATGATGCAATAATATTTCTTTATTATAATTCTGACGATGTGAGGGTTATATATATATTTGTGTATATAAACATATATATATAAACATATGTATATATATATATATATATATTTGTATGTGTATATAAACATATATATCAACATGATGGACTCTCCCGTCAATTTCGACGTATGAGTGCCCCGCCTGGGGCTGTCCGCGTGAATTTGTAATTGCAAGGGTTGCGCAATGCCCAACAACCGCTCTCCTGAGTCGGCATTGCTTGATTCCAATGGCAAGTAGTAATACAAGACGACTAGAAACAATGCCGAGATAAGCAGAGAACACATACAGTACCTGGTATTCCTAAATGGTGACCCATTTAGTACTGGCCAGGCTCGACGCCGCTTATTCGGTGATCTAACGGGAACCGGTGTGTCAACGTGATTGTGCCATATATACACACACAAACATATATATATATATATATATATATATATATATATATATACATATATGTGTGTGTATATAAACACACACATATATATATATATTAACATATATATATATGAGTGTGTATATAAAGATATAAACATATATATATATATATATATATAAACATACATATATATATATATACAAACACATACACACACACATATAGACGATGAAGCCATGAAGTTGATAAAATTTGTTTATTAACTGATCAAGTGTTAAAACAAGGAATACACATACGAAAATACCTTTA
>OY744534.1:5740977-5753477 GCA_963556195.1 Sepiola atlantica | reverse complement strand
TAAATTGGGATCTGCGCAGCGAGATGTCTGCTCACATTAGTTTTAAATTTCTGCATGTCAGTACTGTCGAGGAAACATGGGGGCAGGGAGGGAGCTCCAGAGGCCAGCAGTACGAGGAAATAAGCTATTTGAGTAGAAGGCTCCCCGGCATCTGGGGATCTTCACAGTGAATGAATGAGATTTAGTTGATTGTCGAGTTAGTCTAGTGAATTTACGCCGAGGGGGCACCAGAGTAGCCAATTGATCGGAGCATGATCCATTGAAGTATTTGTAAAACAAGCACAAGGATGCTACATTGCGGCGATGGGACAGGGACTGGAGCTTGGTTGACAGTGAGGGACCTATTAGGTTGGCGACTCTTTTTTGGACCTTGTCAAGGAGGGAGTGACTAGTAGATGATGCACCAGCCCAGATGTGGCAACAATACTCCATGCATGGGCGGATGCTGGCTTTGTAGAGATACAGGATAATGTCGGATGTGAGGAGTTTACTAGCACGGTAGAGGGAGCCAACCTTATTTGAGGCAGCCTTGGCAATGTGTTCAATGTATTTGTTCCAATTCATGTTACCTGTGAAGGTTAGGCCGAGGAGTTTGAATGATGAACTCTCAGGTAGGGTGTTATTTGCCATGACAAATTGAGAGTAGCTTCCCTTATTTTGATTATCTCCCCTTTGGAGAACTCTTCTGCCTTTACTAATGTTATTAATACAGAACTAACAATGTATCGACACTGTATGCTGAATAAAGCTTTTTAAAGTCTACTGCTCTTCCTGTTTCTTATTACACCGTGTGCTGACGTGATGACAAATTATTTACCTCCTTTTTAGAAAGTTAGACGCAAGGTCAAGTGGGGTTTTGAAAAGCAAATTCAAGTACAAAAATAAGTAATTGAGAGTAGCTTCCCTTATTTTGATTATCTCCCCTTTGAAGAACTCTTCTGCTTTTTATTAACCTTATAACTCCTTTTCACCAGCAAGGATTGCGGGATCCGCGATGAAGCCCAGTACGGCGGCTCTGCTCGCCGAAACAAGGAAGTCGGAAAATATAGCTCGCTCACTGACCGTTTCGTCTTCCCACCAATTTCAGTGGAAACGTCGGGTGTGCTTGACCCCAAGACTGTTAAATTTTTTCAGGACATTGGACGGAGGATTTCAACGTCTGGGCACGAGCCACGTGAGTCAGCCTGGTTGTTCCAACGCATCTCCCTGGCTATCGTTCGTGGCAACGCCATGTCAGTAACGGCGGCGTCACTTCCGTTCTAATCGTCATCTGTTGACTCTCTCTTTCTTTCTCTCCCCTCTCTATCTACCTATGTCTGTATCTGTCTCTTTGCTTCTCTTTCTTTCTCCCCCCTCTCTATCTACCTATGTCTGTATCTGTCTCTTTGCTTCTCTTTCTTTCTCTCCCCCTCTCTATCTACCTATGTCTGTATCTGTCTCTTTCTTCTCTTTCTTTCTCCCCCCTCTCTATCTACCTATGTCTGTATCTGTCTCTTTGCTTCTCTTTCTTTCTCTCCCCCTCTCTATCTACCTATGTCTGTATCTGTCTCTTTGCTTCTCTTTCTTTTTCTCCCCCTCTCTATCTACCTATGTCTGTATCTGTCTCTTTGCTTCTCTTTCTTTCTCTCCCCTCTCTATCTACCTATGTCTGTATCTGTCTCTTTGCTTATCTTTCTCTCACATTATTGTCCTATAAATAATTGGGCTTGTTTTGGTTTGTATTCACAAGGGCAGCCATGATTGTTTATTTATTGTTGGTTTGAAATTGTATTTCTTGTCCTGGAAATTTTTGTTATCTTATTAAGCAAAATAACAAAAAAAAACTTAAATAGAATATTTGAATAGCTGTGTACCTTATATATAGATCAAGCATTTTATAGATATACAATCATTATCACATCTGATAAATACGGAACTAACAATGTATCGACACTGTCTGCTGAATAAAGCTTTCCCAACCCTAACCCCAACCCTAACCCTAACCCTAACCCTAACCCCCTCTAAAAAATGCCGGTCGTAATTAGTTTAAAACAATGTATTATTGCATAAAACCATAAAACACTTCTTTATTTACACCCCCTCTCTATAGCAAATAAAGCATTTTAGTCAACTGTCCTAAAACGCTAGAATTGCCCAGGAAAGGGGGATCATTGTATGTTAAATTCATATGCGAAACTGATTCCCACTCTAATTGTAATTATTGTATTTTTTCCATGCTTTTCAGGGTGTTTATACGTAATCGCCTAAAGAAAGTAGAATCTCATTTCGGAGGGGGGGGGATTGAGATAAGTGTTACAATAATGTCAAAAAATCAATGAAACAATTATATTTACTTATATACAACAAATGAGGAAGCAAGCGATTGGCAGTGGTCAGGAATTAATGCTAGTCTTACTGACAGAGAAGGGGTATTAGATGTGCAAGGTGGTCCGAAAGTCTGAAGTGTTAGGGTTCTGTTCAGTCTCAGAGGGTCAACCCTCCCAGGCTTTACCTTCTCTTTGAGCAGGATTTAGTTTATCGCTAGTCGCCTGAGGCGCCCCTTGCCAGGGAATGCTGACGGAGCTGCCGGAGAAAATAATACGGTAATAAAAAAAGAGCATGAAATGGATTCCGTTTATTCATTGTGTATTATGTACGTGAATCCTAACCCTAACCCTAACCTTAACACTAACCCTAACCACTCCTACTAAAATGTGTATTATGTACATGAATCCTAACCCTAACCCTAACCTTAACTCTTACCCTAATCCTAACCACTCCTACTAAAATGTGTATTATGTACATGAATACTAACCCTAACCCTAACCATAACCCTAACCCTAACCCTAACCACTCCTACTAAAATGTGTATTATGTACATGAATACTAACCCTAACCCTAACCTTAACTCTAACCCTAATCCTAACCACTCCTACTAAAATGTGTATTATGTACATGAATCCTAACCGTAACCCTAACCCTCCTACTAAAATGTGTATTATGTACATGAATCCTAACCCTAACCCTAACCTTAACTCTAACCCTAATCCTAACCACTCCTACTAAAATGTGTATTATGTACATGAATACTAACCCTAACCCTAACCATAACCCTAACCCTAACCCTAACCACTCCTACTAAAATGTGTATTATGTACATGAATACTAACCCTAACCCTAACCTTAACCCTAACCCTAATCCTAACCACTCCTACTAAAATGTGTATTATGTACATGAATACTAACCCTAACCCTAACCTTAACTCTAACCCTAATCCTAACCACTCCTACTAAAATGTGTATTATGTATGTGGATCCTAACCCTAACCCTAACCTTAACCCTAACCCTAATCCTAACCACTCCTACTAAAATGTGTATTATGTACATGAATCCTAACCGTAACCCTAACCCTCCTACTAAAATGTGTATTATGTACATGAATCCTAACCGTAACCCTAACCTTAACCCTAACCCTAATCCTAACCCCTCCTACTAAAATGTGTATTATGTACATGAATCCTAACCGTAACCCTAACCTTAACCCTAACCCTAATCCTAACCCCTCCTACTAAAATGTGTATTATGTACATGAATCCTAACCGTAACCCTAACCTTAACCCTAACCCTAATCCTAACCCCTCCTACTAAAATGTGTATTATGTACATGAATTCTTAACCCTAATCCTAACCCTCCTACTAAAATGTGTATTATGTACGTGAATCCTACGTAACCTCGTAACTCTTGCTTCCCTCATTTTGTCAATTAGTTCTCATATTTCATGAGCGATCTTTCTGACAAAGGGGGAAGAATTGTTGTTTTCTTGGTCGGAATCAACGACCGATTGCCATGGCAAATAACACTCTACCCGAGAGTCTAACATTAACAGGTAATATAAATTGGAACAAATACATAGAAGACATTGGCAATGCTGCTGCGAAGAAGGTGGGATCCCTATACCGTGCTAGAAACCTTCTCACACCTGACAGTATCCTATATCTCTAAAAGCCACCATCCGCCCATGCATGGAGTACCGTTGTCAAATCTGGGCTGGTGCACCATCCACTAGTCTCTCCCTCTTAGACAAGGTAAAAAAAAGAGTCGCTAATCTACTTGGTCCTTCACTATCCACTAAGCTCCAGCCCCTGTCCCATCACCGCAATATTGCATCCTTGTGCTTGTTTTACAAATACTTCAATGGAATGTGCTCCGATGAACTTGCTGTTCTGGTTCTCCCTCGACGTGAATACACTCGGCCAACCTGACAATCAGCTAAATCCCATCCATTCACTGTGGAGGTCCCCAGATGCCGGAGAGCCTTCTACTCCTTTCCTCGTGCTGCCGGCCTTTGGTATTCCCTCTCTGCTCCCTATTTCCCCGACTGTACCGACATGCAAAATTTCAAAACTAATGTGAACAAGCATCTCGCTGCACAGTTCCCAATTTAGGATGACCCCCTAAACGTTCTCAGTAGCCTATTACGTCTGCAGTTGTAACTTGCCTTGTTTGGGGTGAACTAAGTTTTTAAAAAAAGAACATGCAGCAACTTGAGTGGGTTGGAAAGTTAGTTCACTGAGAATTATGCAAACGACTACAATTTGAATACACAGATAAATTCTACAAACATAAATCTGAGATATCTAGTTATACTGCTTGTTATTAAATTCACCCAGAGTGCCCGGCCTTAGTAAAGGGGGCTATACAATAATATTTAATAAATAAATATTAATTATTTATTATCTATATACATATATATGGGAAATGAAAAAGGAAAAACCAAGAGATATTTTTTATATATTCATCAACGTTTCGTCTTTATTGTAAGACTTCCTCGGGATGATAATTTTAAGAAAAATGTCATACAAGTACATCGAAATGTTGGGTTGACATGATGGGTTTATAAGGAAAAGTAGTATATATATACGTGTGTGTGTGTGTATACACATGAAATAATATATAAATATGTGTGTATATCTTTCTCTCCCTCTCTCCCTTCTCTTTCTTTCTCTCTATCTTCCCTTTCTCTCTTTCTCTCTCTCTCTCTCTGTCAGTTTCTCTCTCTCCTCTCTCTCTCTCTCTCCCCCCTCTCTATGTCAGTTTTTCTCCCCCCCCCCTCTCTCTCTTTCTCTCTCTATCTCTCTCCCTCTCTCTCGTGTATCGTCGTCCCCGAACAGTTCTGACCAACACCACTCAATTTTTAATGAGCCATTCGTTTCATCCTCGCCGATGACAATTGTTATCTTTACTTCCACGAATATCATGAACATTCGTAGCAGCCAAGTCGGGCAAAAGGCCATCCAGTATTTGACAGGTCCCCATCACCCCCTTATCCGCTCCAATTCTTTGTCGCAGACCTATTTTGGCAAATGCCATTTCTCTCTCTATTTCTCCCCCCCCCTCGCTCTATTTCTCTCTCTCTCTCTCTCTATCTCTCTATCTCTCTCTCTCTCTCTCTCTCTCTCTCTCTCTCTATCTCTCTATCTATCTATCTCTGAAGACGTGCACTTAAATGAACTTGACGCAGTCCGGCATTTGGTTGATATCCATTGATTTATAGTGTAAAGTATTCTTAACTCTAAGGTCAAATATCCTTGGATATAATCTCTCCTAAGGTCATCAAGTACGCCTAAACATGACAACATCTCATATATAAATGGAGACAACTGACCGATTATTCAGGACTATTTCCTTATTAATGTTTTTATTACACGCGACGACATATAAACTTCACAAATAAAATTAAATTATGAAATAAAAACCACAAATTTGTGCTACAATAAAAAAAATAATAAAGCGATTAGTAAAACCGTAAGCCTAAGTCCGAGGGTGATTGTCAATCGGACAAGGATAAGC
The DNA here is from genome assembly GCA_963556195.1 of Sepiola atlantica. Classification (NCBI taxonomy): domain Eukaryota; kingdom Metazoa; phylum Mollusca; class Cephalopoda; order Sepiida; family Sepiolidae; genus Sepiola; species Sepiola atlantica. Next base: position 5,747,646 of record OY744534.1, on the reverse strand, counting down.
TTATTATCTGCAACCAATCCTTCAAAAATTTAAAAGCATAATTAAAAAAAAATATTTAAAAAATCATAAAAGAATTTTTTTTTACATACTTAAAAGAATAATTTAAAAAAATAATTTTAAAAGATAATTTTTAAAATAATTTAAAAAATAATTAAATATATGATATTGTTAAATAATTCAAAAAAATAAGTCAAAAAATTATTTTATAAATAATATTTTGAATAGTTAAAAAATAAGTCAAAATAATAATAAGGGGATTAGTAAAACCGTAAGCTTAAGTCCGAGGGTGATGGTCAATTGGACAAGGATAAGCTTCTTCTTCTTCTTCTTCTTCTTCTTCTTCTTCTTCTTCTTCTTCTTCTTCTTCTTCTTGTTGTTGTTGTTGTTGTTGTTGTTGTTGTTGTTGTTGTTGTTGCTGCTGTTGCTGCTGCTGCTGCTGCTGCTGTTGTTGTTGTTGTTGTTGTTGTTGTTGTTGTTATTATTATATTTTTAAATTATTTTATTATCATTATTATTATTATTATTATTATTATTATTATTATTATTATTATCTTTTAAGACTGAAATCTGCAACCAATCCCTCCAAAATTGGCAGCTATGACGGAAACTACGAGCGATGGGCTAAGTTAAAGTGACGATAACAAATGCATAGATAATAAATATTACAATCAGTAAACACGGGTGTAAATTATAAAGCTAACTAGCAAAAGTAATTTTACTTGCGTTTGGCTACAGCTATTTATTGTCTATTTGTTTTTTTAACCCCACAACTTGTAGCCAAATGCAGGCATATAAATAAATATTTACTACTGATTAAGCAAAAAGAAATAACCAAAAAAATAATCTAAAATAATTTTAAAGCATAATTTAAAAATATAATTTTAAAGCATAATTTTTAAAATAATTTTAAAAAAATAATTTTGAAAAATAATAATAAAAATAATTTTTAAAAACTTGAAAAAATAATTGTAAAAATATTTTCTTTAAAAAATTTAAAAAATAATTTTTTTAAAATAATTTAAAAAATAATTTAAAAAAAAAATAATGTTAAAAAATAATTTTAAAAATAATTTTAAAACATAATTTTTTAAAATAATTACAAAAAAATAATAATTATAATAATTTTTTTTAAATTTAAAAAATAATTTTAAAAATAATTTTTTTAAATAATTTAAAAAATAATTTAAAAAATAATTCAGAAAAATAATTCCCGCCAAGAAACCAGACGGACGTTATATCAAAAAACAAAAAAAGTTTGATTATTTTTTGAAAAATTATACAATACTGGTCAACTCTGAAGATGGAATTTTATTCCGAAATTAATAAAGATTAATGTGATGAAAATGAATTAATCTCGCATTAATAAAGGCTTATGATGTCAACTTTAATATATATACACACACACAGAGACGTATATATATATATATATATATATATATATATATATATATATATATATATATATATATATATATATACTTAGCTATTTAAAATGTCATTTACAATTGAAGAGCGAATTTTTATTGTTATTCATATGGCCAAATTTGATGAATCTCCCACACTTGTTGAAAGGCAATGGAAACGTGATGTGAACAGAAAGCCTCCTTCGCACAACACCATAATCAATCAAATATGCTACAAAGAGTCGTAAATTCCTTGCAAAAAAGAATGGAGTTATGCATGCAGAATGAAGGTGAAAATTTTGAAAATTTGCTGTAATTTGAAACTCCCATAAATGAATTTGTTGAATAAACTTTCTGTTTTGTATTACCGTATTTTTTACCTTTAGAATTTCAAAAATAAATAGCTAAGTGACTTATGAATCACCCTGTATATATATATATATGTGTGTGTGTGTGTGTGTATGTGTGTGTGGGTGTGTGGGTGTGGGTGTGTGTGTATGTGTGTGTGTGTGTGTGTGGGTGTGAAACAGTGGCGTATGTCTCGTGGCCTAATAAAATAGGATTGCTTACGGAGTCTAGGTTGATTCTGTGGCATGGGTTCGAACTGTGCGACCGTCTGAGGTTATCATTCCTACACTGATGAGAGCGTGAGCTTGAAAAGCGGGCGAATGTAGGTAAAATTAATTTAATATTATTTACTTCAAATGAATATTGTTATTAAAGTTGAGCCCTGTTTGGAGAAGTTAAAAATAGATTGACATGTAGCTATTAGGCATATTCCGACATATTTGTCTGAACCGATCACATGCACTTGTCATTGAATTGGTTTGACATCGACCCTCAGTTCTCCAAAACATGGCTTACACAGGCGTACCGACATGTTTGTATTGCAGAGAATAATTGCACTTGTCTCCATGTCTGGCCCAAGGGATTGCAAACTGTAGTGGGAACACCAGCTTCCTAAAAACGATTCACGCGTTTTTCCACACTTTAAACTTCAAGTTGTTTGGGGTCATCTGAAAGATGGCGTCTATCTAAACAATATCCAGTTAAATAATGACACCAAAATGAGGGCAATGTCAAGTGTGTCAGAATTATTGATAATTTTGAACAGGTATCCTTAACGACGATAAAACAAAGACTGCTGGACATTCCAAAATGAAACTTGGTGGACAGTTCAGGCATAGACTGAAGATTATTTGTACCAAATGTGGTTGAACGTCAGAAAGGATTGTGAATTTTATTACAGATCTGATAGGTGGCACATTTTTAGGGTCGGGGAGTGATTACCCTGTACTAAGGTTTAAGACTACTTATATATATTGGAATATAAGTTATTTATGTTTTGTAATATTCCTGGCTAGATTTAAGACTAAAATAAATCAAACGCATCTTCAAAAGATTTTTTTTTAAACAAATGGAAAAAAAAGTTCATAAGTCATTCTAGAAATTCCAATCACTTTGATTCGGCTGCGTCCACAGAAAAGTTCCATTTAATGATTTGACATTCACCATTTTGTTTTAATATTATGAGCAATTCCAATATGGCGATTGATTCTTGTAATGGCGAATTGTCTATTCTCCGGTTTTGTCGCCAAGGGAAATGACAGTTTGATTTCGGAAACGGGGTTTAGTTAAAGAACTTTAATCTTGAATTGCATGCTTCCATCTTCCAGAATCACTTCGGGAACGTAAAACCGTTTCCTGGGATCCATCATGTGCAATCTACTTGATTGAATTTGATCAACTCCCTTAGACCCAATCGGTTAGTTTCACCGATTCAATAAAGTAATACGATTTTTAAAAAAGTCAGATTTCAATATGAGTAACGGTAAAAAATAAAAGCGTAATTCTGTAATAATAATTAGTTAATTATTAATTTAACCATTCTTGATCTTTTGTACTTTTGTATCTTTCTTAAATTAATTATAAGCAAATTGGTTTATAACTAAATTAATTAAATATATATATATATATATGTATATATATATATATATATATATATATATATATATATATATATATATATATATATATATAATCAAATATAATCAAATATAAACCAAAAGTAAACTTTTAGTAAATAGGACCTATAGTGATAGATCAATTATAAAGATAGAAGAAATAAGAGTGATAAACATGTTCGAATGTCCAAATTTATTTCAAATTTCGATTGTTCAATGCAAGGTGTATTCTGTAATAGACTAGTGTTTATTATTCTTTCCTTAAACCAAGGCTTTTCAAAGATCGAAATCTTATCATCAGAGGAGAAATACGGATAGATAAGTTGGCTGTAGAAAAAGCCAAAGTTCAAAAATTTGAAAAATATTAAAAATATTAAAAATGGGGTGAAAAAAGTTCGTGGCTTAAGGAATAAATAATAAACACTGGTTTATTACAGAATACACTTTGCATTGAACAATCGAAATTTGAAATAAATTTGGACATTCGAACATGTTTATCACTCTTATTTCTTCTATCTTTATATTTATTTATATATATATATATATATATATATATATATATATATATATATATATATATATATATATATATATATATATATGAATTAAAATTTATAAATGTCCGCACAAGTTTTAGGATGTACTAGCTTTGAACGAAAAATTCAAAATGGCGTATTAGTGGGTTCCCCTCGCGTGTGAGTTTGCACTTTTTCTTTGGTTTTTGTTTGGTTTCACCCAAAAATTAACCACTGTATAGTATAGGTTTTTTCAAGACACTTTAATCCAAGATCTTTTTACCCTTTGTGCATTTTTATGATGATTTTGTAATGTTGCAGAGACGATATTGACATAAAAACGTTGTTTGGCACAAGACAAATGAAACGGACACTAAAAAAATATATCTCACAGAAATGTTATGTTTTTTTGAAATGTGAAAAAAATAAAAATAATAAAATAAAACCATGGTTATTGGAATATAATATGAACTAACTTATATTTGCTCTGTTATCACTAATTGACAATCATCGAGCTGAATCTTTTAAGGAAACTGCAAAGTAAAAAAGCACTGATAGTATATGCTAATACATATATTGTCATTAATAATTATATATATATATATATATATATATATATATATATATATATATATATATATATATATATATATATATATAAGCACTTCCCTATCCCGCCGCCTCACCATACATCTTGTAAACTCTAGCTCAATTTATCAACATCTACAAAACCATAACTGGCCTCCCTCTGATTTAAGACAAATTCTAGTTAATAACACTAAAATTATACATTCCGAAACCAATTTTTTTTAAAAATAAAAATACTCGAAGCTATCTACATGAAAACACAACAACCTAAAATTAACAACATCACATATGAAACCAGTGGAAACATTTTAAAATGCTTAACGTTATGCGATTTTGTTCTGTGATGCCATCCAGCGTTGCTATATTTAAATCGTCAACGACTTCCTGGAACAATGCGAAAAAACGTTTTATGCGCGTTTCTCCGCCGTTTTTTTTTCATTCTCTTCCTTCTTCAGCTTTTTTGTTTATTTGCTTTTGACAACTGAGGATGATTTGACGAAGAATCGAAAACGTTTGTGAAACCTGTGAAACCTATGGAACATTTATTAATTTGTTTGTATTTCAATACAAAAAAAGACCATCAGAAAAATTGAAAAAATAAAAAAGATTATTAAAAAGACGAATTCTGTTATTTTTAACAATGTTGGCATAAATAAGAGAATGCTGCCTAAATACACACACACACACACACACATATATATATATATATATATATATATATATATATATATATAGAGAGAGAGAGAGAGAGAGAGAGAGAGAGAGAGAGATTTGAATTGTTCACTTAGAAAATAGATTATTCAGTGAAGATCGGGATTAGGCCAATAAAAAACAAGCTCGATGATACTTGATTACATGGTACAGAGCATTTATATGTGATTTTTTGAAAGCTTACCAAAGCATTCCGTTCATGAGCCCAATCAACACCACAGAATACTTTTTCATTCAAAAATTATTTATTTATCATTTTTCAAATTAAAGAGTTTTTTTACCTACACGTGTTTCACTACCAAGCAGGTACTTGCTTGGCAGATCATCAGGGAAATTAAGTACCTGGAATAAGAATTACAACAACCGGCAATACACAATGTGGTGTTGCTTTAATTGACGTCACTTAAAAAGGGAAGAACAAAATAATAAAAAGGGAAGAACAAAATAATAAAATTTAAAAAATATTGAACGACCAATCCATATTTTATCAAGACTAGCGAACCAACGCTCTTTTCGTTCGACATCGGAATTTGAATCATAACCGCCAACAACAACAGCGGAGACATCGCACCAAAGACGTTTATCAAGTAACAAAGAAATAAGTTAGTTTATTCTTGATTTTGATGGAAAAAAAATGACTCAATACTGGTCACCCTTGATGATGGAATTTTATTCCGAAATTAATAGGATTTATGTAAAAAAATAATAATAATAAATTAATCTTGTATTGCTAATGGCTTATATTTCAATTTTATTAAAATAAAAATAAAAATTTTAATTTAAAAAATAAAAAAATATAAAACTGAAAAAAAATATAGAGTATGTCTTAGAAAATTATCTCGCAAGATTTTCACAACATTGTTGCTACTAGGCGAAATAGCAAAAAATTAGTCCCAAACCAGCAAAAACAGCACAAAAAAAATTAGTCCCAAATGCACGTAAATGAAACAGTAATAATGAGCGAGACTACACCTTCTCGACGGGCGGTACACCTATGAAAAAATATCCCCCCCCCCAAAAAAAACAAAGACCAAACTGTCAAAACTCCGTTTCCAAGTTACCATTCCAAACCACTGGTAGTATTGGCATTTCATATATATATATATATATATATATATATATATATATATATATATATATATATATATATATATATTAAAATGAAACAGGAAAGCCAAAAACTATATTATTTATGTATTCATCAACGTTTTGTCTTTATTCTGAGACTTCCTCAGGATGAGGAAAAATGCAGAAAAATTCATACAATCATCAATTGGGTCTTGGCCGTACTGTGAGTGGGAAGAAAAAACAAAGATTAATAAAGGCAAATTTGGCTGCGAGTAATCAGTTATTAGGAGGTGGGAAAGGGATGGATTGGTTGAAACTTAGTTTATAAACTTTAGCATTGAAAGAAAGATATTGTCTGGGTCATCGTGTCATATAGTCGGATTCTAGACATTAGACCTAGAAGTGCAGTTTTTTGTTATG
>OY744534.1:5715977-5735977 GCA_963556195.1 Sepiola atlantica | reverse complement strand
TTCCTCTTGCTTTTTTTCTCTCGCCACAGTCTGTGTGTAGATCACAGTTTATCACTCGCCTCTCCTGTGTTCATTGTCCCTTAACTTTGACTGTAAATGAAATGCTGTTAACGGCCTCCTAAATAGCACAGAATCGCTCACTCGACAAAAGCGAAGAAAGAGAGAAACAGAGTGCCGGACAATATTAAATAATATAATAACGCTCCATTGAACGAACGAAAGCGCCGATTGGCCACCTCTGCGGACACAATAAACCATCTTGTCTACTTGAAATTGTTACCTTCTTTACTCATCAAGAACAAACAGTTTGCATATATATATATATATATATATATATATATATATATATATATATATATATATATGTGTGTGTGTGTGTGTGTGTGTGTGTGTGTGTGTGTGTATATATATAAATATATATGTATATGTATATATATGTATGTATATATATATATATACATATGATTATCTTTATTTACACAGACATGTACAAAATCTGCGACACTGGCATGTTGATGTTATCGATCAACAGCTATTATAAACTGAGATCTTATACGGCAGAGTTAGAATCCGATCTTAACCTGAGATCATATTTGGTTCTTTCCAAATATGATCTACGGTAAAGATCAGATTCTTACTCTACCTGATGAGATCTCAGTTTATAATAGCTGTTTAACGATAACATCGACATGCCAATGTCGCAGATTTTCTACATGTCTGTGTAAATAAAAATAATCATATATAAAAGCTCTATTTGATATTGAGCACTTTTTATAAACCCGGTTGAAATTCTTTGAATTACTACCCTATGGATGTTTTACCTGTATTATTATTATTATTTTTATTATTATTATATATATATATATATATATATATATATATATATATATATATATATATATATATGTATTTAATGCCTTTTCCTTCAGCAGTCGAACACTCTGACGACTGTTGCCGTTAATAGGTTCAATCTCTCGCTGATTTATCTGGTTGTTGATAGTGGCCGTGTGGGCTACATCGTTACAATTTTAGTTTGAAATATAACTCGGGTTCTGGGATCCGAGTCTGGCAACCGGTATAAATAATCATCTCTACACTGACGAGTTTTTAAAAGGGGAATTGCTCCAGACGAGGCATGAAGCCACTTGATGCAAGGAGCTAAAAACAATACTACTTCAAGGTATAAAAAAACTATCGAACGATACTTTAGATGAATAGATTCCGAAAACAAAAACGCCGAAAGGATAAAACGTATACCTATGTAGATAAAAACAAATATTTATAATTATATATATATATATATATATATATATATATATATATATATATATATATATATATATATATATATATATATATGGGGTAGGGTACACAATAATTCATGAAAATGAAATGCCGTGGTGGACAAAATGTGTGAAAAATGCCAAACGGAGAACAGGTTAAAGTGCAGGAAAAAAAAAACAAGAGATTTTACCGGTTTCGTTCGTGTTGGCGAACGTCTTCACTTTTTCTGAAGACGTTTGCCAACACGAACGAAACCGGTCAAATCACTTGTTTTTGTTTTTCTCCTGCACTTTAACCTGTTTTCCGTTTGTCATTTTTCACACACACACGCACATATATATATATATATATATATATATATATATATATATATATATATATATATATATATATATATATATATATATAGTGTGTGTGTGTCAGGTTATATGTAAAATAAATCAATAAAGTGCTCGATTGCAGAAGAATGAGAGCTAATATAATTTATTTGTAAAACTATATGTTACATATTTCAGAAACGTACCGCGGTTTAATCGAGATGGGCTAACATTTTACATTTTAAAAAACCTATACACGGTGGAATCGTCAGCGTACTGAATGAGGTCAAACCACGATGAGAAATGGTGCATATCGATATAATGCCATTCATCATCATTGTTTGAAAGAAAAAATATAGAATTGATGTTTGATATACGAGACAGAGCAATTGTCTAGATAAGTATGAGATTGTAGTAAGTCATCCGGTGTTTAAAACTCAGTGTTTCACACGAAAAATAAATATATTCATTTTATTTGAAATACTTTTGTTTTTCAGCAACTGATGACTGAATGGAGATTAAGTAACAAATATTGTGTTCGGAGAATATATTTTTATATTTTAGCCACTTTGGGAGAGGCTTTGTATATATATATATATATATATATATATATGTATATATATATATATATATATATATATATATATATATATATATATATATATATATATATATATATAACAGTCGGCGATGCTAACCCCTACGCCATCATGCGACACTGACTGAATGTAAGAGATATCTCAATGTAACGAAATGTAAACATTGCAAATACCTGAGCTCGAAATTAGTTTTACCTAATGAGCATTGCCTTAAAGCTAATGGCCGTTGACGATACCCGGAGGGAGCTTTTTATAGTCATCCACATACAGACTGTTTCGCTGTTTCACAGCTCATCAGTGCAGCTATATATATATATATATATATATATATATATATATATATAAGTATAATCAATGTCTTTTTTCATCTATTTTTTAAAAGTACATAATTTTCGGCCGTTCTCTTCGGTCTTCCTCAATGTATTGAGCTATGTCTGTGGGTCTGCATGTGTCTGCGGGCGATTGATGGTTGTTAGTGGTACCAGGGATAATGAGATCACGAAATGAGTACATACAACTCATATGTGTTCATCCCCAACACACCTGAACAGGTAAGTTACGAGAGTGGCATTGTAGACATTCTTTTAAAAACATAAGTGGATCACTAACCATAAAATGTTGAAGTTTATATATATATATATATATATATATATATATATATATATATATATATATATATATATATATATATATGTGATAATTTTATTTACACAGACATGTACAATATCTGCGACACTGGCATGTCGATGTTATCGATCAACAGTTACTATAAACTGAGCTCTTATCAGGCAGAGTTAGAATCCGATCTTAACTTCAGATCATATTTGGAGGGAATCTGTAGATGACCATGCTCTGCGTTCTCATTCTACAAAGTCTGGGTTCAGTGACAACAAAATATATATATATATATATATATATATATATATATATATATATATATATATATATTTCTACGCCGCCGCTCATAATATATATATATATATATATATATGATGGACTCTCCCGTCGATTGAAACGTATGAGTTCCCCGCCAGGGGCTGCCCGCGCGTGAATTTGTAATTGCAAGGGTTGCGCAATCCCCAACAACCGCTCCCCTGAGTCGGCATTACTTGATTCCAATGACAAGTAGTAATACAGGACGACTGGAAACAATGCCGAGCTAAGCAGATAGCATATAGAGCACCTGGTATTCCCAAATGGTCACCCATTTTGTACTGGCCAGGCTCGACGCCGCTTAATATATATATATATATATATATATATATATATATATATATATATATATATATATATATATATATATATATATATATGTGTGTGTGTGTATTACTATTTCATGTATCCACATAAAATCTTATAAGGAGATATAATTTTTTATGTATCAATTTTCAGTATTTACCTCAACAGTGCTCGATACGTAAGTAGAGCTAGGTAGTAAGCTATGAAAATATATCTATGACAATTAAGCTACACAGAGGCTTCCGCGTTTCACCGGGAATCGTCAGGCTTAAATGCATGTAGTTATTTTTTCGTGTGTGTTTTATATACACGGCTATCTAGTAAACCAATCAGATTATTTGTTGTTCTCTCATCTAATCGTTGGGCTTCAAACGAACAAAGATCCGGTTAGCGTTACTTCCTATATCCTGTTCTATTGTTCTGTTTTCTATAGAGTGGCCTATATTCTGTTTCTTTGTTGTGTCAATGTAATGGGTGAACTTATTTTAACACGTGGTTCGTTGTTTTTCTATTTTAGGTTTTAGTTTTTAAGTTGTTAGTTTTTAGTTTAGTTTATTTCTTTTTACTTATTTGTTTATTTATCTTTTTATGTAACGTTAACCTTAGGAAAATTTATTTATGTGTAGGCAGCTGTTTGCTATCTCACTTCTACAGTTTAATAGATTTGGGGGGGGTCTTTAAAGTTTAGTATTTCAAATTTTTCAATATTTATGTTTATATATATATACTAATGATAATAGAATTAACGATAAGCAAAATATCGTAGTGATCTATCTCGATAAAATAAAGCTCAATACGTTGAGTAGAGCAATCAATATTAAAGAAAGAAAGATGAAGATAAAGAATTGTACATGAATTAATACAAATTTTATTACATCGAAAGTTCAGATGCAAGGAGTTACATTAATCCTTAAACCATGGTTTTTCAAAGATAAAACTCTTCTCGTCAGAGGATAAATCTGGTAATATGGTATTTATATCAATTAAATATTACCTAGTTCCATTTCACTTTGAAAAAATTGAAGAAAACCAAAAAAAAAAACCAAAAGGGATTGGGGATAAAGAAGTTAAAAAATAAAATAAAATAAAATAAAAAATAAAAGGTCGAGAAGTGAAAGTTAGCAGTATTGGGAGGTGATTTTGTAGATAGTTAATAGCTAAAGTAACGTTTTGTAGAATTGAAGAAAGTTTTTTCACAAATAAAAGGTGGAGGGTTCAAAATATCTCACTTGGTCCGAATGGATTCGTACTCCGTTATAGTATATTTCCGTGGAGTTACAAGTAAAACTCCTGTACTGGTATTTTAAATATCCAATTCGGCAAATCCGAGGTTAAGATTGCCTGTTTAAAGGCGTTATGCGGAAATGTTCATGTCTGCCTTTAATTGCGTGCTTCCCTGGCAGAGAAATGTTTCAAAAGTTTTTTATATCATCTTGAATATTCTGCTTGGGTATGGATTTTTGCCGACTTTAATATATATATATATATATATATATATATATATATATATATATATATATATATATATATATATATATATATATATATATTAGGGGGGGTCGATTTTGAAACTGTAAATTATCGCACTCGAAGAAAGTTGCCAAATAATGTCAAAAGTTACCACAAGAAATATTTTTCTTCAAAATTTTGTATTTATTTGAGCATTGCAACTTTAAGATCAAATAAATCGAGATTTTTTCTCACTGCCGAGATTTCACCGGCAGATGTGTCGCCTTAAATTAAACCCGGGTTTTAACAAAAAAAAGTAATACATTACTTAATAATAAATATTTTAAAGTTTATTATTATTTTTCTTAAGAAATTAAATGTACATATTCAAATTAAAAAGGAATAAAACACTATAATATTTAATGTTATATATAAATAATTATTTGTTTACATAGGCGTTTTATTTATTGGATATTTTTTATGGTATTCACCGGTTGAAAATTCATCGGGCGAATTTGACTTCCCGTGTTGATTGTCTGTTTAATTATCACACATATATATTGAATTGTCGAGCGCTGGCTTATCTAATCCCACTTTCCCGACCTTTTGTCACACGGCACATGTTCGTCTTTAACCACTGTCCGTTTTTCACAACGTTTTACTGACGATTTTTCTTTTCTTTTTTCGGTGTACACTTATCTATCAGGCTGCTAGAGAATTCCGGCGTTTTTGGAATTTTTTTTCAAATATTTTACATTTTAGGAGGGGGGATCAGTTTCCAATGTTAATTCAATGTAGACTGATCCTTGTGGGAGTTAGATAAATAAAAACTAGTTCAGCCAGGGGGTTTTACCCCACCAAATAAACCGGTATCGTCCGGGTCTGGATTCACGCCCGTCTATTGGGGCTTGTCCGTCCTGTGCAGTTCTAGGAGGTGCATCTCCCAGGTTTTGCCTTCCCTCTTTGGGGAGGAGTAAGTTTATTGCTTACTGTCTGAGGCGGCCCTACCGGGGAATGCCGACGAAGCTGCCCAGGCAATTTTTAAATGGCCAGAGTGCTCACCTCTCGAGCACTGGCTTTCTCATCCCACTTTCCTGACCTTTTGTCAATCTTACCTTGTTGGGGGTAGATAAATAAAATCTAGTTCAGCCAGGGGTTTTTACCCCACCAAATAAACCGGTATCGTCCGGGCCTTTGGGTCTGGATTTACGCCCGTCTATTGGGGCTTGTCTGTCCTGTGCAATTCTAGGAGGTGCATCCTCCCAGGCTTTGCCTTTCCTCTTTGGGGAGGAGTAAGTTTATTGCTAACTGTCTGAGGCGCCCCTACAGGGGAATGCCGACGGGGCTGCCCAGTCAATTTTTTAATGGCCAGAGTGCTCACCTCTATAGCGCAGGGTTATCTAATCCCACTTTCCTGACCTTGTGTCACATCTTACCTTGTTGGAGGTAGATAAATAAAACTATTTCAGCCAGGAGTTTTTACCCCACCTAAAATATATGTATTGGAGTTGATGGGAGAATGGATAAGGACACATTGATGTATAAGGAAATTGTGGATGAAAATAGACAGAGAATTATGAAAAAAACTAAGGGACCAGAACACCATTTAACTTTTACAAAAGAAACACCATGTGAAAGTAAATATCTGACACATAGAGTTCTTCCGAATAGTGGTGCAACAGGTGCTGTTCATGCAGATCAAGTGGTGGATGTTTTGCATGAATTCCACAGTGAGAACAGTATCAAGGCTATACTTGTTGACAACACTAATACCAACACAAGTTGCGATGGTGGAATGGTTGCAATTTTAGAAAAAAAACTTTTTAAAACTCTTCACACAATTGGTTGCTCTTTGCATCATAATGAACTACCTTTCAGAGCCCTTTTTAAAAACATAGATGGTTGCGCAAAGGGCCCTACAACATTCAGTAGCCCTCTGGGGAAATTATGCTCAAATGATTGATATGATTTACCCCAAATATCATTTTCCAAAATTGATGAAATACATGATCTTAGTTCTGACCAAAGACTCCTTTATGAATACACAGTAGGTATTTCTAGAGGTAAGGTTGACTCTAGATATGCCTCCTGGAAAATTGGTCCTTTAAACCAAGCAAGATGGTTAACTTTGGCCATCAGGCTTATGTGTTTATGGACTCGTGGTGCATACCCACAAAGGCACACAACAAAACTACACTATGTAGTAAATTTTATTGTAAATGTGTATGCCACTTTTTGGTTTGAAATTAAAAGAAATAGTAAATTCCACAATCAGTAAGTGCACATTTTTAATATGACCCAGAGGATTAAGGAGAAGCCTCAGGAAATCCAAGATATCACATTTAGAAATATACAAGGTAATACATTTTGTTTACTGCCTGAAAACTTTCTATATTCCATGGTTAAATCTGAGGAGATTGAAGTAAGAGAAGAAGCTTTAAAAAGAATTTTGGCCATTAGGTAAGTAATATTTATTCATATATCTCTGACTCAATTATTTATTCCAATTTATAGAATGATTTTTAAAGATTTTATCTAATTTCACCATAATTATTAAAGCAGTACAGATTGGAATTTTTTAATAATTCAATTAATTAATTTGTTCTTTCAGGAGTGAGGAGTCAACCAGAAAAAGATTAAAAAGAATACTACCTATTAATTTTAATGCCACACATTGGACACAATTAATAGATTTAAAATTATGCGGCATTTTTGAACCACCAATGACGGAAGATTTTACTGAATCTGAACTTCGAGAATCGTTGATGAATGGAACCAAACTTGACTTGCCAGATTTGCCCTCACATTCTCAGGGTGTGGAACGGGCAGTTAAGTTAATAACAGAAGCTTCACAAACTGTATATGGTTTTGAAGCAAGGCATCAACACATTACAGCCAAAGTTTTGAGTCAGAAATTGAGACCAGCATTTTTGTCTAAGGGGTCTTATATGGAGCAATTTGACTCTCTATATTAAGCTTCATTAAAATAGTGTTAGGTTTTTCCTTATTTCTTTGCTTGTTATATTTTCACTAATAACAGAAAAAATCATTTTTTTAGGTATTCAAATATTACTGTTTAATTCATAACGTTAAAAGGTAGTTTACAAAAGCAGATACTGAAAATGAGGGGGGGGGGGCAAATTTTCAATTTGAAGATTTCTTTAATTCATATCATTTTTATAAAATAAAAGGACATTCCCTGCTTTTAAATGCTAAAACTATTTGGTTTTCACACCAATATTCAAGCAAATCTTGCAAAAACGAGGAATTTTCAGTATATTCTTGTCTACGATCTTTGATACCAAACGCTCAAAAAACCGCTGAAGTTTTTGATCTAATTTTTTGCATGAGTATTTAATAGGTCTATATACAACTTTCGGAACGTGCCTTTTTTTAATATTTAAAAAAAAGTGTAAAATCGACCTACCCTAATATATATATATATATATATATATATATATATATATATATATATATATATATTTAAATAATCAGACTTAAATGTATATTTAGTTAACATACTACACAATTAATACGGCTAAAACAAACACAAATATAAAATAATGATCGGGGTCCCATATACATATACATATATATATATACACATATATATATACATACACCAATACATAAATACACATACAGATATATATAGAGAGACAAACATACATACATATATATATATATATACATATACATATACATATATATGTATTTATTATATATCAATGTTTAAGTTGACACAAAAGTTAAAAATGTAGCTCAATAGTTTAAATCTACCTGAGCTTATAATTTAATATAATATAATGATAGTTATTTTAAACCTGTCAAAATTTTATGGAACATCATTGTATTTGCATACAATTGTTTCTTCCCATCTCAATAGTATGCTTTTTCATGATATACAAAAATCGTAATTACTTACGAAAAAGGTTTCATCATATTAGGTCGTACCAACAATAATGCCCAATGTCAGAAACATGCATTTATATGTGAACATTTTTTCATCTTTCAAGTACTCTGTAAATGATGTTAAACTGTTGCAGTGATGACATTATATATATATATATATATATATATATATATATATATATATATATATATATATATATATATATATACGTGTGTGCGTGTGTGTGTATGAATATTTTTTGTGGGGTTCGAGGGAGGGAGGAGTATTGACCCGGTGGTTGTGTCAGGAATGTGTGAGTATAAGTGCGTTTGAAAGAATGTGTACAAGTGTGCTGTGAGCATGAGAAGAAATTAAAATGATTTTAATTTGGGGGAGTGATAAGTAAAATGTGGTTTCGTTCAGGATGGGTTGATGGTTTGAGAGTAAATTGAGAGCAAAAGGGGTTTAAATATCTAAATATTTGTAAGGATGTGTAAATTGTGTTAATTTGTAAGGCTGTTATTTGTGGTTAAGTAGTTTTGATTAGCACTCATCACAGACTCTAACACCATCAGACAACGAAATGGTTTCTACAAAATTATCCTGACCGAACAAAAACTAAACATAGATCATGGCTAACCATTCTTCTTATCGTTCTCACTTGCACTTATATACAATTCCCCGTATACACACTTAAGTACTGACTCCTTTCTCACACACACACACATATACACACACACATATATATATATATATATATATATATATATATATATATATATATATATATATATATATATATAATAAACCGTATAAAATATAGATATATCTGTATAGAAAAACAACAACAACAACAACAACAACAACAACAGCAACAACCGTGTTTTGTAAGAGCTCTATGTACATTTCGTCCTGTTTATAACATCTTAAAGGATTTAATTGATAAGAATCTTTATTGGGCGAAATAAATGTCGGCGTCCTTTGGCAGAAAACCTTTTGACTGGTCAAAGTGTGAAACCGCAAAATAAGTTATAAAAAAGGGGAAAGAAAGGATGCAAAATCCGCAAAACTGATGGGTTAAAAGGTGGTAAGCAACGAGGAAATGCTTAGAGAGAGAGAGAGAAAGTGTGAGTGAGAGAGAAAGCAAGGGAAAGAGAGAAAGAGACAGAAAGAGAGAGAGAGAAAGTGTGAGAGAGAGAATGTGAGAGAGAGAGAAAGAGAGAGAAAGTGTGAAAGAGAGAGAAAGTGAGAGAGAGAGTGAGAGAGAGTGTGAGAAAATGTGAGAGAGAGAAAGAGAAAGAGAAAAAGAGAAAGAGAGAGACAGAAAGAGAGTATATATATATGTAAACTGAAAAAAGAAAAGCCAAAAACTATGTGATTTATACAGTCATCAACGTTTCGTCTTTATTTAAAGACTTCCTCAGAATGTGAAAAGCAATATAAAAAAATCATACAGAATATTAATTTTGATTTGTCAGAAAGTGTCCAGACTTCGGCATGGTTGTTGACGTGAACAAGCAGAGAATGAAAAACATAATTTTGGTTGTAGCGTTATCAGAAGTGGTTAGTCTTCAATAAAGACGAAACGTTGATGAATACATAAATAACATGGGTGTGATTTCCTTTTTTCATTTTACATTACGTCGGATCATTGTATCCCCACCTTTTTCATATATATATATATATATATATATAGTCTTGGAAGTTTCTCGACCATTAAAACTATTTTTTTAAAAATGTTTTTAAACCTTAAGTCCCAAGTCGTTCAGTGAAAAATCACTCATGTAAGTCAATTTAACTTTTTCAGTTATTACATTAGTTTGCTTCTAACATTAGTTAAGGGATCATCAGTTGTTTACCATGAAAAACTGTTTCGGGAATTTAAAAACAAGACAGTGTTTAATTTCATGGCTTCCCAGCAGAGTTGATCCGACCCCACTTCATTTAAAAGACAAAAACATAAACGTTCCGTATACTAAACCTAAGTTTTGTTCCGTATCAATGTTTTGCTAACTTATATTAGTTATTAAAAAAGAAAAAAGTCCTCCTTACCTGTGTTGTTCGTTTGTTTAATAAAATTTATATATATATATATATATATATATATATATATATATATGTGTGTGTGTGTGTGTGTGTGTGTGTGTGTGTGTGTGTCATGGCAGAAAATTGTAGAGAAGGCTGAGATTAAGCTAATAATGGCCTTCAAACCCGTCTGTATAATTTTAAGGATATGAAAAACATAATCAATGAACTATAGAACGTATTCAAAACGGTAATGGTCATTAAATAAGTACTATATCGACCTTCGCTTACCGTAAGATCCCCAGTAGACACGTGGTAACGACGACGCTGCCTAGGTGCGGTCTCTATTCGAATTCTATCTCAGTTTCAGTTTTTGTTTCTCTTGGTGGTTGTTATATGTTCGAGCCCTGTCTGACCCCCTGGCGAGGATCAAAGTGTACTGTCTGTTGTGTTTCAAGAGGTTAACCTCCCAGATATTTACTCCTTCTTTCGATGGTGGCGGGGAGTTTATCTTTTGTTCATGTATTTTGGCTTGACGTTAGTTTTTACAAGACTTCTTCAACTTCTTCCTTTCTCCTGTTCTTGGTATAATATGTTTTTCTATAACCATTAAATTAACTATTGCTTTGATGATCAGCAAAGTTAAACTAAAGACTATATATTTTTGTTGACTTGGCTGTGAAACGAGCGTAAGAATAGTATTAAATTTTAAAAAATTGAATGCAACTATAAAGTGTATATATATATATATATATATATATATATATATATATATATATATATATATATTACTATTTCAATGTATCCACATACCATTTTATAAGGAGATATCTTTTTTATGTATCAATTTTCAGTGTAGTAAGCTATGAAAATATATTCATGGAAATTAAGCTACACAAAGACCCCCACGTTTCATCCCCGAGGTGAATCTTCAGCCTGAAGATATATGTATATATATATACACACGCACACACACAGACACACACACACACACACATATATATATATATATATATATATATATATATATATATATATATATATATATATATATATATATATATATATACACGGGGATGGAACGCGGGAGCCTGTGTGTAGCTTAATTGCCATAAATATATTTTCTATAGCTTACTACATATATATATATGATAATTTTTTTTCACATATTGAAAGGCATTCTTTAAAATGCAATACAACTTTGTTTAAGAAATCGATAGAATGCCAAGATATATTTATTTTTATTTTATTTTTTTTATTTATTTATTATTTATTTATTTTTATTTGAACAAAAATAAAAGAAATCTTCTTATTTCAATTTTGAAATTCATTTGTTTAATTTCATTTATTTTAATTCTATTTTTAATTTAAATTTTTTTAATTTAAATTTTATTTTAATTTTTTTATTTTATTTATTTTATTTTATTTTTTTATTTTACTTATTTTATTTATTTTTTTATTTTTTTAAATTTTAATTTTTTATTATGTATTTTTTAATTTTTTTTTCTGTTTAAACAAAAAAAAATCTTGGCATCTTATTAATTTCTTAAACAAAATTGTATATATATATATATAAAATGAAACGACACTCTTTCAAATCGAAAGACATTTCTTCAAATGGATTTACATATCTGATGATAGCGGACCACCGCTTGAAACGCGTTATATAAAATTATAACATTATAAAATAACAACATAATTAATAAATGTCGAAAATAACTTTTTACAAATGTTGTTAGCTTTACTCGTTTACATGGAAGACGGATAGATCGTTAGTGTCAGTATTAAGTCATATTTTATTAATGTTGGGTTGCAGGTGTTTTTTTTATTATTTTTTTTTTTTAACATAGTTCACCCCAAACAAGGCAGGCCGCCACTGTAGACGTGAGAAAAAGAAAAGGGGAGAAGGTAGGGGGAGGTCAACCTAGATTGGGATCTGCGCAGCGAGGTGTCTGTTTACATTAGTTTTAAATTTCTGCATGTCTTTACTGTTGGGGAAACAGGGGCAGGGAGGGAGTTCCAGAGGCCAGCAGTACGAGGAAAGAAGCTATTTGAGTAGAAGGCTATCCGACATCTGGGGACCTCCACAGTGAATGAATGAGATTTAGTTGATTGTCGAGTTAGTCTAGTGAATTTACGTCGAGGGGGCCCTAAAGTAGCCAGTTCATCGGAGCATAATCCATTGAAGTATTTGTAAAACAAGCACAAGGATGCCACATTGCGGCGATGGGACAGAGGCTGGAGCTTGGTTGACAGTGAGGGACCTATTAGGTTGGCGATTCTTTTTTGGACCTTGTCAAGGAGGGAGAGACTAGTAGATGATGCACCAGCCGAGATGTGGCAACAATACTCCATGCATGGGCGGATGGTGGCTTTGTAGAGATACAGGATAATGTCAGGTGTGAGGAGTTTACTAGCACGGTAGAGGGAGCCAACCTTCTTTGCGGCAGCCTTGGCAATGTCTTCAATGTATTTATTCCAATTCATGTTACCTATGAAAGTTAGGCCGAGGAGTTTGAATGATGAAATCTCAGGTAGGGTGTTATTTGCCATGACAATCGGTGATTGAAAAGGTTCCTTGTAGTTATTGAAGGAAAGGAGTTTTGTCTTTGCGGCATTAAAAGTTACCCCAAGCCACTACAGAATGTGTAATCTGCGTGTTCAATTATTTTTATTTTTTTTTGTTAGTATTTTCCTTACTTCGGCTGATTGTATAGGGTTTTTGAGTGAGATGATATGTCGTTGAATTGCATCGTTTAGGTGGTATGTAAGACTTCGGGGCAGTGTTGTTGTCGTGTGAACAATATAGATGATATTTGTCCGTTTAAGTATTAGAAAAACATTGTAGAATGGGTAGTGATACAAATATAACACGTTTGTTTGGCTTATGGTTAGGTTACGGTTAGGGTTAGGATTAGGGAGCTTGTGGGGTTGTTGTTTTTATTATTAAGTTAGAGGTTTTGAATTTTTGGGAGTAAATTGTTAATTTGATTGTTTTTTATTGTTCGATGTTTATATATATATATATATATATATATATATATATATATATATATATATATATATATATATATATATATATATATATATAGATATATATGGGAAAATGAAAAAGGAAAACCAAAAAAATGGATGTTTTTTATGTGTACATCAACGTTTCGTCTTTATTTATAAGACTTCATCAGGATGATAATATAGAGAAAAAATGTCATGCAAGTACAGATACATGTAGGGTAGACATATTGGGAGGAAAAATAAAATAAAATAATGGCCACTACTGGGTGGACGTCCGTACTTGTTGTGGAATAAAAATGAATGTTGAAGAAAATGAGTGGGGAAAAAATGGGGTGAGCAAGGACTACTGTGGCTGGTGGTAAGAGAAAAGGGGTGGGGGATGAGCAGGGGTAAAGTGGATGGCAGAGAGGGAGTGGAGGAGAGGGAGGAGGGGGGTGTTTGACCAGATGGCTGCGGTCAAGATATATATATGTGAATAATAATAATAATAATAATAATAATAATAATAATAATAACAATAATAATAATAGTAATAATAATAGTAGTAGTAATAATAATAATAATAATCCAGGTAAAACATCCACAGGGTAGTAATCCAAATAATTTCAACCAGCTTTATAAAAAGTGCTCAATTTGAAATAGAGCTTTTATATATGATTATTTTTATTTACACAGACATGTACAAAATCTGCGACACTGGCATGTCGATGTTATCGATCAACAGTTATTATCCACTGAGATCTCATCAAGCAGAGTTAGAATCCGATCTTAACCGTAGATCATATTTGGAAAGGGCAAGATCAGATTTAAACTCTGTCTGATGAGATCTCAGTTTATAATAGCCGTTGATCGATAACATCGACATGCCAGTGTCGCAGATTTTGTACATGGTTGTGCAAATAAAAAGAATCATATATGTATATATATATATATATATATATATATATATATATATATATGGTACGTCAATGAAAATTAGTAAGACCTGCAAATGGAAGCAAATCGGTATTTTCAGTTGTTCAAAACAAGGAGTAGTTTAGTTAATAAAAATATTTTTTGCTCTATCCAGTATATTGAGCTTTCCTTATTTCACAATAGGTCCAACTCTCTAAAAGTTTACCTTTTAGTTATAATCTACATATATATATATATATATATATATATATATATATATATATATATATATATATAATGATTTCTAGGGGATTTTCAGCTCGTTGTTATTGAGCTTACTATTATTTCAATTGTTTCACTTCCTAAGTGATTAAGATGCATAAAACTGCATTATTAGTCGTCATAAACTTCAAAGGCCGTATTTTTCGTTTAATTTATATATATTAAATTTATACGTACATAAAAGTAATTCATGGACACGTTTTTCTGGCTCACAGATGTTGATGTCTATAGTCTAGCGTTCTACCACTGGGCCAAGATGCTCTGTGTAGAAATATGTACGATTTTTATCACCCAAGTATGTAATGTATTTCTATGTAATTATTTTTATAGGAGGGATACCCGACGTCTCTCTTGTCTAAATTTCCATAAAATAAACAGTTTCCAGAAATAGTAAATAAAAGTATTATTTATCTACCTCACACAGAGTAAAATGTGACACAAGGTCGGAAAGTGGGAATTTGAGAAGTCAGCACCCTAGAGAAAGAGCACTTATGACCGTCAAAAAATGCCTGGGCAGCCCCGTCGGCATTCCCCGGTAGTGGCGTCTCAGGCGATTAGCAATAAACTAACCCCTTCTCAAAGAGTGAGAAGGCAAAGCCTGGGAGGGTAGACCTCCTAGAACTGCACAGGACAGACCAATAGACCGGCGTAAATCAAGCCCCGAAGGCCAAGACAATACCGGTCTATGGGCAGCAGTATCCATCGGAACAGATACTACACTTTGATCTTGGCCAAAAGGCCGAGGTAAATAAAATTTCATAAAGGTTAACGAACTAATCTATTGTTACTTACAGTATTTAAATTGAGTATAGGACAAAATCAAATATGGGTAAAATATGCTATGACTGATCACAGTTTGAAGTTATCTGTTGTTTGGGATTCGAATCTCAGCGTCCAAACACATGCCACTTCTAGCTTCACTGAAGAACCGTGATATGGCGAAACGGCTGTCTGTGTAGATTTAGTCATCTCCAGGAGTTAGGCACAATGCCAGTTTTTATCTTACTCCCACAAGTAAGATATGACCCATGGTCGGATCGGGAAAGTGGGGTTTAAAAATTGCCTGGGCAGCCCCGTCGGCATTCCCCGGTAGGGGCACCTCAGGCAATAAGCAATAAACTTACTCCTCCCCAAAGAGAGGAGGCGAAGCCTGGGAGGGTGGACCTCCTAGAACTGCACAGGACAGACCCATAGACAAGCGTAAATCAAGCCCCGAAGGCCAAGACAATACCAGCCTATGGGGTGCAGTATCCATCGGAACAGATACTACACTTTGATCTTAGCCAAAAGGCCAAGAACATTTCCACGGCTGTCTGTAGATGATTATATATTCCTCTGGGGTGCATGTGTGTGTGTGTGTATGCGTGAATTACCCCCCCCCCTCGGATAAACGGACACTTCTTAGTGGAAAATCACATTGTTTGACGCGCTTGAGTGACCAAATGGTCGTAGAGTAACATTTAGAAGAACACCAGTCGCTTCTGTCTGACCCTCGCCCCATAGACCGCAGCCGGCTTCGCCAACAACAGGAACGGAAAAAAATAAACACAGCACATACAGACGCAGCCCTACCCCGTCCCGAGCAGGAAGGCGCAACGTCTCTCACATTATTTGCCTATCGTCACCACCCCTGTACCCTCGTCGGCGCACGCCGTCCCTTTCAAGCTGGACCAGAACCGAAGGCATGGAAATTAAAGAATAAAAAAAAAGACTACAACAAAAAAAATACAAAGGGCCAGAAATATAAACAACAAACAAAAAAGAGAAAAAAAAAAGAAAAAAAACAACGGGAAAATAAAGGGATGACAGAAGGAATAGGGATTTTGTATACGAATATTTTACCCAGGGAAGGGGAGGGATGTTTCACGAAGGGAGGGGGATACGTAATATTTTTCGGGGTCGGGGAAATCAGTCAGAATCATGTAAGTTGAGTTATTACACGTAGAGGGGTGTTGAGAGAAGAGATTTATCTACATCCCACAAGGTAAGATGTGACACAAGGTCGGGAAAGTGAGATTAGAAAAGCCAGCGCCCGAGAGGTGAGCACTCTGGCCATTTAAAAATTGTCTGTAGGGGCGCCTCAGGCAGTAAGCAATAAACTTACTCCTCCCCAAAGAGGGGAGGCAAAGCCTGGGAGGGTGGACCTCCTAGAACTGCACAGGACTGTCCCATAGACCGACGTAAATCAAGCCCCGAAGGTCAAGACAATACTAGTCTATGGGGTGCAGTATCGGAACAGATACTACACTTTGATCTTGGCCAAAAGGCGTTATTTAACCCCTACCCACAATAGGAATATGTGACACAAGGTCGGAAAGTGGGATTTTAAAAGCCAGTGCTCGAGAAGGTGAGCACTCTGGCCATTAAAAATTGCCTGGGCAGCCCCGTCGGCATTCCCCGGTCGGGGCGTCTCAGGCAGTAAGGAATTAACTTACTTCTCCCCAAAGAGGGGAGGTAAAGCCTGGGAGGGTGGACCTCCTAGAACTGTACAGGACAGATCAGACCCATAGACCGGCGGAAATCAAGCCCCGAAGGCCAAGACAATATCGATCTATGAAGTGCAGTATCCATCGGAACAGATACTACACTTTGATCTTAGCCAAAAGGCCAAAGTTGAGAGAAGTGGATATAGATATTGATATATGTATGTAAACAGATCAAAATATACTTCTGACAAATGGACGTTCCGTGAAACTACAGAAATGTGTTGAGATAAACGATATTTAGGTACACCTCTGATAATCCGTAATATGGTGAAACACAAGTACAATGTTTAGCAAATTACAATCATCTATTTTATAAGATAATGTTAGTCGGATTTATTATAAATAGCCAGCCTACATTTTGATCAAAATCTATTATATAATTTTGATTCCAGAAAATGTCTAAAATTAAAGGCTGGAGCTTAAGGGGTCTTAAGAAGAAATTGAAATCATGCTTTATTCGTCCCTAATGCATATTAATCTTATTAAATGTATTGTTGCCACATCTGGGCTGGTGCATAATCTACTAGTCTCTCCCTCCTTGAAAAGGTCCAAAAAAGAGTCGCCAACCTAATAGGTCCCTCACTGTCAACCAAGCTCCAGTCCTTGTCCCATCGCCGCAATGTAGCATCCTTCAGAAAATTCAGATATCTCCGATTTTTGTGAAATTTTAACAATAGGTATTAGACATCAATTATTACATATCCCCAAAATTTCATTTTTTGTTGTTTATTTTAAAGGGTTTTCATGGGGCATTATATGGCACACCCTTCTATTTGAAAATTCATATAATTTATTTATTTATTTCTTAAACGTAGTTCACCCCAAACAAGGCAGACCGCCACTGTAGACGTAAGGGGTTACTGAGAAGAAAGAAAAGGAGGGGGGGTCAACCTAAATTTGGATCTACGCAGCGAGAGGTCTGTTTACACTAGTTTTAAATGTCTACATGTCAGTACCGTCGGGGAAACAGGGGGCAGGGAGGGAGTCCCAGAGGCCAGCAGTATGAGGAAAGAAGCTATTGGAGTAGGAAGCTCTCCGGCATCTGGGGAACTCCACAGTTAATGGATGGGATTTAGTTGATTGTCGAGTTGGTCTAGTGAACTTACGACGAGGGGGCACCAGAGCAGTCAATTCGTCGGAGCATAATCCATTGAAGTATTTGTAAAACAAGCACAAGGATGCTACATTGCGGCGATGGGACAGGGGCTGGACCTTGGTTGACAGTGAGGGACCTATTAGGTTGGCGACTCTTTTTTGGACCTTGTCAAGGAGGGAGAGATTAGTAGATGATGCACCAGCCCAGATGTGACATCAATACTCCATGCATGGGAGGATGCTGGCTTTGTAGAGATACAGGATAATGTCAGGTGTGAGGAGTTTACTAGCACGGTAGAGGGAGCCAACCTTCTTTGCGGCAGCCTTGGCAATGTCTTCAATGTATTTGTTCCAATTCATGTTACCTGTGAAGGTTAGGCCGAGGAGTTTGAATGATGAACTCTCAGGTAGGGTGTTATTTGCCATGACAATCGGTGGTTGGAGCGGTTTCTTGTAGTTATTGAAGGAAAGTAGCTTTGTCTTTGCGGCATTAAAAGTTATCAACCATTTATGACCCACTTCCTCTACATCCCGGAGGTCATTTTCTGAGGATTCAGCCATTGCCTCGGATATGATCGCGTCTGTTTATATAAAGATAAATAAAAGAAGATAAACATGTACGAATGACAAATCTATTTCAACTTCGATTGTTCAATGCAAGGTGTACTCGGTAAAAACATGTTTATTTTTCTTTCCTTAAGCCAAGGCTTTTCAAAGATTAAAATCTTATCATCAGAAGAATTACATAGATGAATAAGTTGGCAGTGGAAAAACCAAAATCAATAATATATATATATATATATATATATATATATATATATATATATATATATATATATATATATATATATATATATAATTCGATTGTATACTATATTTAACAGAAGGATAGAGAGAGATAACTGTATTTATATTAATCCAAGACATTTTAATCCAAGAACATTTTATTCTTTGTGGATTTTTCTGATGATTTTGTAATATATTGCAGAGACGATATTGACATAAAAATGTTGTTTCGCTCACGGCAAATGAAACAGACCGTAAAAAATACATCTCACAGAAATGTTGTGTTTTTTTGGAAATGTGTAAAAATAAAAATAAAACTAAAAACTAAAAACATAGTTATTGGAATATAAAATGAACCTCTCTCTCTCTCTGTCTATATATATATATATATATATATATATATATATATATATATATATATATATATATATACATTATCTAATAAACAAAAGCCAAAACAAAAACCTCAATATTCTGGTTTAAATAAAAGACGCAGTTGGACGAACATTGAATTCTCATCGCCGATCACAAACAGCTGAATGTTATTTTTTCTCTTTGATGCAGTTAACAATTTATCATTTCGGTGTTTGTTTGTTTTTTTTTTGGGGGGGGGGTGCGATCAGAGATTTGGAAGGTG
>OY744534.1:5700977-5710977 GCA_963556195.1 Sepiola atlantica | reverse complement strand
ATTCCCTATTCCGTCTTCTTCAGCATAGTCTGAAATAGTAAATGATGGAATTTCTTCAAAAAACATTTATAACCGTTATAAAACGCTCTGGACAAAGAATTTGAAATGAGAGGCCGGCCAGACGCTAGGTCAGAAAAATAACCGTTAAGTAAGAGATTCTATATTTAGAAGTAAAGAACCAGAGAGAAAGAAAAGAAGAAAGAAAGAAAGATAAGAGAGGAAGAAAGAAAGAAAGAAGGAAAGAAGGAAGGGAAAATAAATTAAAATGAAATTAAATTTATAATAATAAAAAAAATTATATCACCAGAGAACAAAGCACGGCAGTCGACACCGGATGCTCATGCCAAAATAAAAATTCTTGCCCCCTCGAGGGAAATTGTAAAGTTGACTCAGTTGTATACAAAGCTGTGGTTACGAGTCAAACTGACAATAGTACAGATGTATACTACGGCATGACACAAGGTTCCTTTAAACAAAGGTATTATTCACACCTATATTCCTTTAGAAACAAAGATCGCGCAAACACATCTTTGGCTAAACGAATTTGGGAACTAAAAGAAGAAGGAACTCCCTTTTCTATAAATTGGAAAATCATAGAGAGAAAACCCATTTATTCACCTATATCTAATGTTTGCCATTTGTGTAATGCTGAGTAGTTTCATATTTTTAAGGCTATCATGAACCCAAACACCAGATGTTTAAATGTGCGCGATGAGGTTTTTAAAGGCTGTATACATCGTAAACAAGCACTCCTTATTTATTGGATGGATCGAGTGACTTAAGCCTACCTAGAGCCCTACATACATTTTTCAGACACTTATATATTTCTACTGCAGACTTCTCGTTCCACGAACCTGATCACAGTTCTTTTTTCTCCATTTTTTCCCTCTTTCTTCTTTAAATTTTTAAATTTTAAAATTTTATTTTTCAAATTTTCATATTATATATTGATTTTTATTTATATATTGATTTTTGATTGATTATTGATATTTTATATTTATATATTGATTTTTTATTTATACTTGTATACATTTGTGTGTGTATATATATGTATATATATGTATGTGTGTATATATATATATATATATATATATATATGCATGTGTGTGTGTGTGTGCACATACGTGTGCGTATGCATATATTTATTCTTTGAATTTTTTTATATATTGATTATATATTGATTTTTTATTTTTTTATTTATATATTTATTTATTTATATATTGATTTTTTGATTTTTATTTATATATTGATTTTATTTATATATCGAATTTTTATTTATATATTGTTTTTTTTGTATTTATATATTGATATTTTAATTATATATGAATTTTGATTTTTTATTTATATTTTATTTATTTATATATTGATTTTTTATTTATATATTTATTTATTTTTAATTATATTTATATATTTTTACTTTAATTTGACATTTATTAATTGAAACCATCGCGATTTATATATATACATATATATATATTTTATATAACAATAAATAGTTACCTCCCCTGCTTAGATAATTTAATTAATTAGAGTTACGTTCCTTATACTATGCTCTAAATATAAATATAAATTTTTATTTACTCTTAATTAATAATTTTTTTATTATTATAAATTTAATTTCATTTTAATTTATTTTCCCTTCCTTCTTTCCTTCTTTCTTTCTTTCTTCCTCTCTTTTCTTTCTTTCTTTCTTCTTTTCTTTCTCTCTGGTTCTTTACTTCTAAATATAGAATCTTTTACTTAACGGATATTTTTCTGACCTAGCGTCTGGCCGGCCTCTCATTTCAAATTCTTTGTCCAGAGCGTTTTATAACGGTTATAAATGTTTTTTGAAGAAATTCCATCATTTACTATTTCAGACTATGCTGAAGAAGACGGAATAGGGAATTTAAAACCCTTTTCTTGTCAGAAACCACTGGTCCATGTCTGATTAAAATCTGTATTTAAAAATAAAAATATTACGCTCTTAATTTAATTTAATTGAGCACTCTGCTGGTATTTCCCTTTTATTCTTTTTTGAGTATACCTTTATACTTTACTATATATATATATATATATATATATATATATATATATATATATATATATATATATATATACATATATATATGCATATATATATATATATATATACATATATATATATATATACATATATATATATATATATATATATATATATATATATATATATATATATATATATATATATATATATGGGGGTAGGAGCACCGACTACCAGTTTGAGTTTCAATCACGGCTTGAGGCACTACCTGGTCTAGCCGCACTGAAGAGCTGTGATACAGCGAAACAGTCTGTATGTGGATGACTATATGAAGCTCCCACCCGAGGTAGAGCTTATTTGTAAGGATATCGCCAACTGCTATTAGCTTTAAGGCATAGCTCATTAGGTAAAACTAATTCGAGCTCCCGGCACTTGCAATGTTTACATTGAGATATTACTTACGTTCAGTCAGTGTCGTATGATAGCGTAGGGGTAGGAGCGCCGACTGTCAGCTTGACGGTTGCGTTTCAATCCCGGCTTCAGGCACTAACTGGTCTAGCCGCACTGAAGAGCTGTGATACAGCGAAACAGTCTGTATGTGGATGACTATATATATATATATATATATATATATATATATATATATATATATATATGTGTGTGTGTGTGTGTGTGTGTGTGTATGAGAGAGAGAGAATGGTAGTTTGCTTGAAGTGTTGATGTGAATAGTAGTAGTATGTTTAAGAAGGCTGAGGGCAATGCAGAGTGCCGGGTAGGTTTTAAGCTGGAAAGAACAAAAAGAATAAATCGAAATGGGACTTACTATTTATTTTTTTCTTAAAATGTTACATAACAGCAAGTGTGGTGTTGGCTGTTTGTTGTCCGGATGATTATTAAAAATCATTTATTTAATATTTTGGGAAAATCTTCCCGTTGTCAAAAATAATAAACACCAATGGAAAAAAATCCGTCTGTGTAAAGAATTTACCAAAATGGATGCCAAAGAGTAGGGTACGGGCAAACCAGTCCCGCAGAGAATAGAAATTAATCAATTTTAAAATTAATTATTGTATATGAATGTAGTGTTCAAAAAATATGTGTAATATTAGATAAATGATAGGTATTGTATGGTGATTAATTAACTGTTAGTTTTGATAATATATTTTTATTTTTTATTTGTTGCTGCGGGTTATTGTTTTATTTTCGTATTTTTGTTTTGTTTTTAATATATAGTAATGAATTAATCTCTTTTTTATCATCATAATTTTTATTAAATTTAATTGGTTATCATATATTAAAAAAATATTATTCATTGTGGGTTTCATTAACGCTTAAGCTAAATTTAAAGTCCTATAATAAGTAACAAACACATTAATTCGATAAACTAATTTAACGAAACCCACAATTAATAATATTTGTTAATATAGACCTTGGCTAAAAGCTTATTTTAGTTGAAAGGAAAGAAAAAATATTTGCGGATATCACATTATGTAAACCATGATTTGCGGGTGCGGAAGACTGTTAAAATGTAATCCCTTTTGTAGTGATACTTTTGCAGTTTTAACTATGGCGTTTATCGCATTTTGCATTCGTACTCTTCAAGAGAGAGAGAGAGTGAGAAAGAGAGAGATGTTTATACATAAATTGTATATAAATGTTTATGTAGTAGCTCTATAGTTAACACCAAATAAATCTAGTTTCTCCGTGAAAACATTGCAAATTTCCATCAAAAAACTTTTATTTACAAACAATTGTTTCTGCCCATTTCAAAAACAAATATTCTCGTGATATACAAAATATCACCTATGTTCACGACGAGGCTTCATCAGTGCATAAAAATTCACTTGTCAGGCTGAAAAGATTTAAATGCATCCAACATTCATTTAATTTATACATATTTGCTTCTCACTCACAATTTATTTCATCAGAAAACATTTATTTAACTCTACTTTTAGTGCATGTGCATGTGCATGTGCATGTGGTATTATAGTTATGATATGTACTTTCTTCTCTCGTTTATAGCGTTCACATTCAATCGATAAAACATCGATTAAAATATGTATATATATATATATAAATCTAGTAGTATATATATTTGTACTATGCATAGTATTATATATAGATAGTAGTATATATAACTCTCTCTCTCTCGCTCTATATATATATATATATATATATATATATATATATATATATATAAACAGTATAAAATACACTTATGACAAGATACTACTCACACAAAAATTTCCATGTAGCTTGCTTGCCATAAGTATATATTTATATAATAGTACTAAGCTCTAAATACTGAAACAATTATATATACACAATATATTATTTTATAATATAAGTATATAATATAAAACAGTAATATGTATATATATATATATATATATATATATATATATATATATATATCAGTGGCGATTTGTGATCGGGGTTCGCGCCCACCGACCGTTTAGAATTAGTTCCTACACTGAAGATTGCGTTAGCATGAAACATCGATGTCTGTAAGTATTAAAAATAATAAATATTTATTTATAAATAGTATTGTTTATCAGCCCCCTCCCACAAAGGCTGGGCACTCTCGAGTAACTTTAATAACAAGCAGTGCAAATAGCTATATGCACGATCCGAACGCCGTTTCGTAGATCACTCTATACTGCTTGGTATCTAGCCGCCGATTCGCTATTTACATTGAAAATTCCTCTATATTTACTAACTAATTGGCTATGGCCGATGGATAAGATCCTCGACTACGAATCAGTGGCGATTTGTGATCGGGGTTCGTGCCCACCGACCGTTGAGAATTAGTTACACTGAAGATTGCGTTAGCATGAAATATCGATGTCTGTAGGTATTAAAATAATTAATATTTATTTATAAATATTATTGTTTATATATATATATATATATATATATATATATATATATATATATATATATATATATATATACAGTATCTACAATAAGTGAGTACACCCAACGAATCTTTTACTTTTTACTTCATAGAACTTTAATTTTTCGTAGGATTTAAATGAAACTCGGTGTGAACATAGCTATGTAGTGGTTTAATAGCTTTATAAACTATGAAGGAACAAATATCTTGTCAATGCAAAAGAATTGAACAAAAACATTTGGAACAAGTAACAAAAAGTGAGTACACATGAGCATTTTAAACAAATAATCTTATTTTTAATACGTTGTATGACCTCCATTGTTATCAATAACAGCAGACAACCTCCTAGGCATTGATTCGACTAGTTTATGACATGTGTCCGCCGGAATTGCGTTCCATTCACATTTGATGACCTACTTCAGTTCGTTATTATTTCTCGGATATTTCCCTTCAATTTTCTGTTTCAGATGCTCCCACAAATGCTCTATTAGGTTCAAATGAGGTGACATACTCGACAATGGTAAGGTATTAACCCGTTTACTGTCTAAGAACGCCTTAGTAGCCCGAGATGTGTGCTTAGGGTCGTTATCTTGCTGGAAAACTCCACGTCTGCCAACACTTGTTAGACTTGG
Organism: Sepiola atlantica; assembly: GCA_963556195.1. Taxonomy (NCBI): domain Eukaryota; kingdom Metazoa; phylum Mollusca; class Cephalopoda; order Sepiida; family Sepiolidae; genus Sepiola; species Sepiola atlantica. The sequence goes on along the minus strand of OY744534.1, from coordinate 5,705,444 downwards.
TAACATTTTTTCCTCCAATATCTGGCAGTAGAGTTTGGAATCCATTTTTCCTTCGATGAAAGCAAGTCGTCCAACTCCTTTGGCACTCATACACCCCCAAACCATTAAGCTCCCACTTCCATGCTTTACAGTTGGCACGACACACTTATCTTTGTAAGCTTCCCCTTTTCGTCGCCACACACGCTTAACGCCATCTAATCCAAATAGATTTATTTTTGTCTCATCAGACCAAAGGATTTTGTGCCAAAACTGCATGTCTTTGTCTTTATGTTCATTAGCAAATTCATAGCGCTTCTTTTTGTGAGAAGTTTTAAGAAGAGGCTTCCCCCGAGGCATGCAGCCTTTAAACCCATCTTCATGGAGAATGTTGCGCACTGTCTGAGCACTCACAGTTACGTTTAAATTGTGCAAAATTTCTTCTGCGATGCTAGCAGCACTCCGACGTCTGTGTCCCTCTATTAGTTGTTTGATGCGCCTCTTAGTTCGATCAGAAAACTTATTTGGTCGACCGGGACGGCGGCCATTTTTGACGGTTCTAGCTTTTTTGTACCGTTGAACAACTATTGCTACCATATTTCGGCTGATATTTACATTGTCACTAATTTCCTTATATGAATGACCACTCTTGAATAAATTAACAATAGTTTCACGAGTTTTTTCATCTAAATCATTGTCATGAGGAGCAATTTCCAAGAATAAACGGACAATTGAAGGAAAAAATCCGAGAAATAATAACGAACTGAAGTAGGTCATCAAATGTGAATGGAACGCAATTCCGGCGGACACATGTCATAAACTAGTCGAATCAATGGCTAGGAGGTTGTCTGCTGTTATTGATAACAATGGAGGTCATACAAAGTATTAAAAATAAGATTATTTGTTTAAAATGCTCATGTGTACTCACTTTTTGTTACTTGTTCCAAATGTTTTTGTTCAATTCTTTTGCATTGACAAGATATTTGTTCCTTCATAGTTTATAAAGCTATTAAACCACTACATGGCTATGTTCACACCGAGTTTCATTTAAATCCTACGAAAAATTAAAGTTCTATGAAGTAAAAAGTAAAAGATTCGTTGGGTGTACTCACTTATTGTAGATACTGTATATATATATTTATTTATACGTTTGTGGTGGGGGAAACGTCCCATAGAAAATATATATTATAAAGTATTCTTGAAGGCATTGCCAAGGCTGCAGCAAAGAAGGTGGTCTCCTTCTACCGTACTAGTAAACTCCTCACACCTGACATTATCTTGTATCTCTATAAAACCACCATTCCCTCGTGCATTGAGTATTGTTGTCACATCTGGGCTGGTGCATCATCTACTACTCTCTCCCTCTTAGACAAGGTCCAAAAAAGAGTCGCCAACCTAATAGGTCCCTCACTGTCAACCAAGCTCCAGCCCCTGTCCCATCGCCGCTATGACCCATGCATGTGCTTGTTTTACAAATACTTCAATGGATTACGCTCCGATGAACTTGCTACTCTGGTGCCCCCTCGACATAAATTCACTAGACCAACTCGACAGCTAAATCCTATCCATTCACTGTGGAGGTCCCCAGATACCAGAGAGCTTTCTACTCCAAAAGCTTCTTTCCTCATGCTGCTGTCCTCTGAAACTCCCTCCCTGCCCCCTGTTTCCTCGACAGTATTGACATGCAGAGGTTTAAAACTAATGGAAACAGAGATCACGCTGCACAGCTCCCAACTTAGAATGACACTCTAAACCTACTCTCCATTTCTCAGTAGCCTCTTACGTCTACAGTGGCGTCCTGCTTTGTTTGGGGTGAAATATCATTTTAAAAAATTACAAAAATATTTAGTGACATTCAGCTCGTGTTTTTCAATCGTAGGCGTGTCTTTTATCTTTTTGAGATTCTCGTTGATCGTTCTGGTCTTGAGGAAGAATCAACTCTGAATATTCTGTGATTTTTTTTTCTTTCTCATCAAATCTTTCTTGGAGTTCATACATTAGATCTATTGCTCTTTCTGCTTCTCGTAAAATCGGTTCTCTCTATCGCCCCAAACACATTCTCACACCTGAGGCTATTCTCTATCTCGAAAAATCTACAATCAGACAATGTATAGAGTATTGATTTACTCCTCTCCAAGAGTTAGGCACAAGGCCAGTTTTTATCTTACTCCCACAAGTAAGATGTGACTCAAGGTCGGATCGGGAAAGTGGGGTTTAAACATTGCCTGGGCAGCCCCGTCGGCATTCCCCGTTAGGGGCGCTTCAGGCAGTAAGCAATAAACTTACTCCTCCCCAAAGAGGGGAGGCGAAGACTGGGAGGGTGGACCTCCTAGAACTGCACAGGACAGACCCATAGACCGGCGTAAATCAAGACCCGAAGGCCAAAACAATACCAGTCTGGGGTGCAGTATCCATCGGAACAGATACTACACTTTGATCTTGGCCAAGACAATGTATAGAGTACTGTTGTCATATTTGAGCTGGTGAATCTCTGTCCCATTTGAGGGTTCTTGATAAGGTGCAGAAACGTATCTGTAATTTGATTAGCCCCACCCTTTCTTCTTCGCTGCATCCTTTCTCTCACAGACGTAATGTTGTTAGTCTCAGTCTTTTCTATAAATATAATTATGACATGTTTTTTTCAGAATTATGTGATCTATTCCCTGCTTCTTTTGTTCCAGATCGTTTGATTCGTTGGTCTCCATCAATTCGATGTGTTTATACCTCATTGCAATACAGCTTCCTATTCCAGTAGCGTTTTTTCCAAGAACTGCAGGCTTGTGGAACTCTCTTCCTGCTGACTGTTTTCCTCCTACCTATAGCCTTGGTCTTCTCAAGACTAAGACCAATAGGCATCTCTTGTATTTGCAATAATCATATTTGTTCTTGTTGGCTGCTTGCATCAAGTGATTCATGCTTGATTCCTTTATTTCAGCTTGAGGAGAAATCGACTCTGAAACTTATTGGTATTTCTCTCCATCAATTATTGAGAATTCATACATTAGATCCATTGCTCTTTCTGCTTCTCATAAAGTCGGTTCTCTCACCCATGAAGCTATTCTCTATCTCTACAAATCTACTATCAGACCATGTATGTAGTACTGTTGTCATATTTGGGCTGGTGAATCTCTGTCCCATTTGAGGGTTCTTGATAAGATGCATAAACGTATCGGTAATATGATTGGCCTCCACCCTTTCTTCTTCTCTGCACCCTCTTTCTCAGAGACGTGATGTTGCTAGTCTCAGTCTTTTCTATAAATACTATCATGGCATGTTATTTATTATGTGATCTATTCCCCGCTTCTTTTGTTCCAGCTCGTTTGACTCGGTGGTCTAGTGGTCTCCATCAGTACGCCGATTTGATACCTCGTTATAATACAGCTTCCTATTCCAGTAGTATCTTTCCAAGAACGACAGCCTTTCGGAACTCTCTTCCTGCTGACTGTTTTCCTCCTACCTATAGCCTTGGTCTTTTCAAGGCTAAGATAAATAGGCATCTTTTCTTTTTGCTATAATTATATTTTGTTGTTTTGGCTCTTCATATCAAGTGGCTCCATGCCTTGTCTGGGGCGATTTCTATTAAAAAATGTAAATGAATAAAAAAACAACCAACAACATATTACATTAATCTTATATGCGAAACTAATCTCTCACTCTAAATTCTAAAATAATTATATGTGTTTGTATTTTTCAGGTCAGATTGTGAATTCAAAAATTGTCTGTTTTTTCTCGTCCGGTTAGAATTTCCATCTTTTGTTGGAGACTTAGAATAGTAATCTAAACTTCCCACAGTTAAGATATACGACGACGGTGTTATTTCTTATTTTAGTCACCTAAATTATTCAGAGTGAAATAAAATTTTATCGTAAGTGTCCTTAGAATACTGCGTTATTTTTTAAACATCAATAACTACTAACACAGGCCGAGAAATGAAGTAAATGCGCCGTTAAGTAAAAGTCGCCATTTTGAATCGCTCAAATATAACAACAGTACTCCATACATGGTCTGATAGTAGATTTGTAGAGATAGAGAATAGCCCCATGGGTGAGAGAACCGACTTTATGAGAAGCAGTAAGGGCAATGGATCTAATGTATGAATTCTCAAGAATTGATGGAGAGATATACCAATAAGTTTCAGAGTCGATTTCTCCTCAAACTGAAATAAAGGAATCAAGCATGAACCACTTGATGCAAGCAGCCAACAAGAACAAATATGATTATTGCAAATACAAGATATGCCTATTGGTCTTAGTCTTGAAAAGACCAAGGCTATAGGTAGGAGGAAAACAGTCAGCAGGAAGAGAGTTCCACAAGCCTGCAGTTCTTGGAAAAAACGCTACTGGAATAGGAAGCTGTATTACAATGAGGTATAAACACAGCGAATTGATGGAGACCAACAAATCAAATGAGCTGGAAGAAAAGAAGCAGGGAACAGATCATATAATTCTGAAAAAAAAACATGTCATAATTATATTTATAGAAAAGACTGAG
>OY744534.1:5688477-5695977 GCA_963556195.1 Sepiola atlantica | reverse complement strand
CAGTGGACGAATTTTTGCCATGTAAATAAATCTGGCCGTCGCTGGTGGTGCAGCGTTGTCTGTGACGTCTAATGTTTGTTTATTTGTTGTTTGTTTGTTTTTTTGTTTTTTTTTAATGAGTGTGTGGGTTATCTTGAGGCTCTACGTTCAATCCTGGGCAAAGGCAGCAAAACCATTTAACACGTGAACTGAAATAATACAAGGTTTTAAAATACATGGAATGCGATTTATGTACGCCCAGGGATCCAATAAATAGAAGGTTCCAGGATCCAATGTAAGAGACCGGAACCGGACCGGAAAGCAACCGGATCGGAAACTCGTACTAACAAAAAGATGGGAACCCAATCGGGAAATTGCAAATCTTCTTCCACTTCTGTGTTTATCTCTCAAGGAGTCAAAATTGATTGAGACATTTATACTCTGACCGATAAGTCGCGCCATCTGTCTCCATATCAGGATAAAAACATCCGGAAATTGCGAATAGTTGTTAATATCATAGTCATCCTACATTTCTTACAAGCATTCAATCATTATTTGGTTATATTGAAGCGGTTATATCCCAAATGTTATCGACTACTTTTACTGATTTTCCAAGCGGTGGCAAGCAAATTAATAACCCGTATGAATTTGATGTTCGAGTTTTTCTGTTTTATTTTTATTTTATTTTATTTTATTTAGCAAATAATAATTTATTTTCTGATTTTTTTTATTTTATTTTATTTAGCAAATAATAATTTATTTTCTGATTTTTTTATTTTATTTAGCAAATAATAATTTATTTTCTGATTTTTTTATTTTATTTTATTTAGCAAATAATAATTTATTTTCTGATTTTTTTATTTTATTTCATTTAGCAAATAATAATTTATTTTCTGATTTTTTTAATTTTTTTTTATTTAGCAAATAATAATTTATTTGCTGATTTTTTTTATTTTATTTTATTTAGCAAATAATATTTTATTTTCTGATTTTTTTATTTTATTTTATTTAGCAAATAATAATTTTTTTTTTGATTTTTTTTTCGGGCTAAATTGTATTTCTTCGGATTATTTTGCAAATAACTTGTTTTCGAAATTTTCCTGATTTCCAATTTTTTAATTTTGCAAAGATTCATTTAACAAATGATAAAATCAAACAGTGTTTTAAAACGTTGCCACCCGGACTAAGCTTAGTAGTAGGTTCAAAAGTGGGGATTATGTTTTTTTTAAATATTTTCAAAATAAAAATTTGAAAAAAAAAAAGAAGAAATCCGCAAAAATCAAACAAATTAATACGCACGAAACTAGTCGATAAAATTTGGTTGCCATTTTGGGAGCTAACAGTTTAAACGTACCTGTATTTTTATTCTCTGTTTACGATGTTGAAAAAGAAAACGGATAAGAAAAAAAAAGAAATCCATCAAAATAAAAAAAAATGAAAACAGAAAAAGGAAGACACATAACATATTTTAATAATTCGTTCACTTTTTTATTTATCAAATTCGTAACTTGTCCGCCATCTTGTTTGCCCACAATTTGACTGACACGTTTGTTTTTTTCATAGTTTCAGTGTGTCTTTCTTCTTCTAGTGAAGTTCAGCCCACATCTTCATGAAGGACGCCGTCCAACACTAGCCGGGACACTATTTGTTTTCAAATCTCAATATTCTGTACAAACTAAACGCAAAATATGTAAATAAATTAATATTAATTGCAATTGTCTTTTTGTTAATATGTAATGGAAATATGTTTTTTTTAATATGTTTAATATATTTACACTTTTTCAGGATGAACTGCCCAAAACATATCAGATATTTTGGGGATCTTTGATACGACGGAAGCGCGTCCGAATATTAATATCCAACCTTTGTTTATGGGCACAAATGAACCATAATAATTTACCTTTGCATTTAAATTTAAATACAAAACAGAAGTTACTTTCTATTCGGCAGTTAAAAGGCTTCAAAATTACTTTCAATTTTCGAATTTTAACGATAATTATTAATATAAGTAAGCCATTTTAATCCAATATAAATGCATTCAAAATGTTTGACGTTTATCCTGACGCATATAGCTAGGAATTCTAACACTATAGAAAAAACAAGTCAGCCATTTTAATAAATTATTGTTACCGCTATACCTGGGGACTCATATTGACCTCAAATCTTATGATTGCGATTCAGGGAAGAGACCAAAAAATGGAAGAGTCGTCACCGAACAGTTAATTAGTACCGACCAATTTTTCATTTTTTTTTTCTTACATAAGGTTAGGGTAAATTACCCACCCTTATCCGTGTTTAATAATGGGTTTAATAATGTTCTTCAAATCAGTAAGTATATCATTTTTTTCTTACTTTAGTTTTTTGAGGAAGTTTTTTCCAATTTTTTTTTTTGGGGGGGGGGGGGGCTAAATCTTTTTTAATCCTAACTCTAACCCAGGGGCGGGCAACCTTTTCAGAGTGAAGGCCAGATGAGAGTTTTGGAAGGAGATCGCGGGCCGGACGCTAAGCCTTCGCGGGCCGAATGTGACCCGTGGGCCGGAGGTTGCCCGCCCCTGCTCTAACCTAACCTGGTTTTGCATTCGTATGCTTTAGTGTCGTGTGTCTTTTTACAAACTTTTTTCGGCTTTCAAATCCTAAACTAGTTCGGTCATTTCCGGCTTGTTCCGTAAATCGCCATCGGAAACATTCCAGTCGATATGGGTCCCCGGCTATAGAAGAACAGACTTATTGTAGAAAAAAATATGTCTGGCGTGTTTACTATCGTTGAATTTCTGAGGTAAAAGTCCAGAATAGTTAACACTTGATAACGCGTGAGCAAAATAAACGACACATAATTTATATCAAACGCATTAGAATAAAATTCTCTACTTAATCAGCCAAGTTTTAAACATATATAACACTTTAATTCACACTTTTTTTTTCTATAAAATCTGTCTTCTCGACACTCACATTTTACTGGCTGTCAAGACGTGTAGGCGTCTTGTGACCGCCATTAAATTTTAATGTCGAGAAGACAGATTTTGTAGAAAAAAGTGTGAAATAAAAAGGGTTGGTTAGTTAGGTAGAGCATTTCATTCTAATGCGTTTGATATAAATTATATTGTTCTTTTGTTTATTTGTTTAAGAGTTATCTGGTGTGTTAACTGTTTTGCACTTTAACCAGGGAGGTGACGGTCGTTAAGTGGATAACGAAGCGAACTGGCGTGCCAAGTTCGAATCCAGTCGATTCCATAATACCGCTTTCACTTAGGGATGTTGGCAACCATTACGTGGTCCCTCCTGTGAGAATGCCAATAACAGAATTAACAAAGCTGTACCATTCTGATTCATACTTATAACTTTAGTTCGAAATTCGAAAGTAATTTTGAAGGATTTAAAACTGACGAAAAGAAAGTAATTTCTGGCTTGCTTCAAAACATTTACGGACGTTTGATTCGTTCGTATGTATCTGTGAACCAAAGGAAAAGATTAATATTGCCAGGCGCCCCTATCGTATCAAAGAACCGCTGTATGTGTGTATGTATTTTATAGAAATAGCCTCCTTAGCTTGAAGCCGTTAGATTGCAATCACCAACAATCAGACACGTTCAAAGATATGAAACCTTTGTCCAATGAAGCTTCCGTCCATGTTGAATAACTTTATCACAAGTCTCTGACTCTTGACATTATGGCGGGGGATGAGGAAGTGTTATCGCTTTAGACATTGCTAATATATTTTCAATAGAGGAAAGTTTAATAATAAAAATATAATAATCTCTCCCCAATCGTTTTTATGAATTATTTGGATGATTCAGATCACTGTTCTCACCTTGAGTGTTATTCTTACAACGTTTCGGTCGATGTAACCTCCGGCAGGTGAGTCTTGTCGAACTCTTGAATCTTTATGTCGGCCTCGGGAATCTGTGCGGAATTTCGAACGGAACGCTTAATTAAATCCACAGGGGAGGTTTGTTCTCGTTCCGTCAGCCATGACCAGTAATTCGTAATTGTATTCTTAGTATTGCCCTTATAATAACGAATTACTTAAGACTTCTAACCGGTTATGACTGACGGAACGAGAACAAACTACCCCCATTGAATTAATAAAGAGTTCCGTACAGTTTCCCGGGTTCGACAAGACGAACCTGAAGAAAAACGGAGGTTACATCTGCCGAAACGTTGTAAGAATAACATCCAAGATGAGAACAGTAGTTCGAATAATCTTTCTGAAATCGAAGAAAATAATATACAGATTTCATATATTCTATTAGCGTGTGTTTTTAGCTATTAAATCCTCCAGAATGCCTGTTATAGACATAATTCGTCACAACGTCCATCGGGTAAAGTACAGAATAGTTTACACTCGTAAAATACATGAAATAAAAACAATTTATCTGCTATAAATTCAGTAGAATTAAATTTTCTACCGATCTGTATACTTTTTAATTGTGGAAACTGTAAGATAATTTATTTCAGAATTCTATTTTGACATGAAAAGCAACATGGTGGCCGAGATTATACCTTAACCTCTGCTAAAATTTATTGTGATTGTACGAAGGATTTTTTAGGGGGTGGAGTTGCTACTCGGAATTAGGGTTAGTTTTAGGGTCAATCATTTCAATAGGAAGTTAGCCGAAGTTAAACTTTCATCTTTGCCGTCAATTTTGTTTTTTCTGTGTCGATAAGACACACATACATCGAAATAAAATTCTGTAATAAAAAAAATCTTAAGTTTCCATACGTTAAAAATATACAGCTCGGTAGAAAAAAATTATTTTACTATAATTGCTATAAATAATTTGGTGTTTTTATTTATTTATTTCTTTTGGTTACGAATGTTAACTATTCTGGGCGTCCATCTTGCTTTTTTTTTCTTTCCTTCTTAGTTTTTAAACGTTAAGAAATTTAGTTCAGGTCGTCTGTTTTAAATTTCGCTACTTGTATTCAACCAGCAGCCATCTTTGTTTTTTGTTGATTTTTTTTTAAAAGATGTATTCCCACGATTAAATCGATGTGAGATGGTGTCACGATTTTACGGGCATCGTTAAATACCAATAGCCGATCGATAATCGTTTTTATATCCTTGATAATAATATAAATGGCAAGGTGTTATAATATTGCACTTTCCATATTTCGTGGAGCATCCACTCAGTTTATATTAGATTCATTCTGTAATTACTTAATTACAATGTTTTGTAGTTTTGCTTGTTGGAGTGTTTTTGTACGCATGCTCAAGAGTTCTGCGCGCGCAGGTTTCTTCCTGCGCATGCGCGAGAATGTTTTTTAAAATTTCTTCGTTAACAATAAAAAAAAAACTGCGTTCTCATTGAAAATCCGCGTTTCTTTTCTCATTTTTCTTTTCTACAAAACCATAAATATTTTTAAAACTCAAATTATACATGTTATTTTTTCTCACGTCTTTTTTTTTTGTAGATATAAACTTATCAAACAATTTTTGATGGCTGAGAAGTTAACCTTAAGAATAAAAATAAAATCACACCCTTCAAACTTTACACCGTATTTTTTTTATATATATATCAGTGTCCCTCATAACTTTATATACATGATTTATTTTTTTAATAAATCCTCTACAATTTGGGGAGAGAACTAAAAAGTTCAGTTTCATCATATTAAACAAAATAGTTTTGTGTATGCAAAAACGTTGTTTCCTGGTGTATTAGTATGTTTGTATTATGCTCGTGTTTTGATGTTGGAAATTTATTTCCGACAATATGTGATGTATTATTTGCCTGTCTTTTTTTTTAACAATAAAGTGGCACACAAATTTATATTCATAGTTTTTATGTTTGTTCTATTCAAAGTTTTGTTCTTCCGCCTTTTTTTTAATTTTTACAGCAAACCTTGATATGTTTTTTTTTTTCTTTATATGTACATCAATCGTCTTAATATATATCTTTTTAAATTTTCATTCTGTTTCTCTCCCTTTTTTCTGGTGTTGTCCATTTTATCGGGGTGCGATCGAATTCTGTTCGGCACGATTTTTGATCGATTTAGATAACGGGGAATAAAATCGATTTTAATTTTTTTTTCGCGGAGAATGCTATTCCGCCAAAGTAGATTTGTTCGCTTTCATTCCTCTTTTTTGATGTTCCTTTCGATCATGGTTTCCCGCTGTTGTTGATTTTAGTATTTAAAAAATGTCCAATGATTTAATCACGTAGAACTCAGCAGACGATTGTCTATATAAAAAAAAGATCTTCACACCTGAAAAATACAACAAAAATAACGGATTAGGCATCATCCACTTCACAGTCATATATACATACATTGGTGTCTAAGTGGTTAACGATGCAGACTATATATATATATATATATATATATATATATATATATATATATATATATATATATATTATTTTTGATTGTTGATTTTATTTTTTGATTTTGATTAATAACGGTCTAAATCACGTGACTTTCCAATTTTAAATTTATTTTCTTTTTTCTCTATTTCATTCTTTCCAACTATGATCTAAGGTTAAGATCGGATTCTAACTCTACCTGATGAGATCTCAGTTTATAATAGCTGTTGATCGATAACATCGACATGCCAGTGTCGCAGATTTTGTACATTACCTGGATTATTATTATTATTATCATTATATATATATATATATATATATATATATATATATATATATATATATATATATATAAAAATATTTCTAATTCATTAAGTTAAAATATTAACAAAATAAACAAAACCATTACTTTTCAAAAGTGCTCAATATATATTAGAGCTTTTAGATTAAAATAAACATAGTTGGAGAATCCGACAATCGTTTCAGAACCTGCTCCCTGAAGAAGAGCCGAGCAAGTTCTAAAACGAATGTCAGATACTCCAACTATGTTTATTTTAATATATATATATATATATATATATATATATATATATATATATATATATATATATATATATATATATACACACTACACGCAATGTTTCAATCAAACTACATGAACACTTAAAAATATTTTAATTACCTGCTGTAGTAATATCCTCAGAAAAAACTATCTCGAATCACAGTATTTCATGGCCGACACCCTTCGACCAACGACGCCCCTTCTCTTTTGACCTCCTCGGGTACGAGATACGGGTGGAACCGGTGTGAACCGCTGAGGAAATGTGAGGCGTTTTCCGACGACGAAAGTCCCGAGTAGGCGTTGGCTGCTGCGGCCGCGTTCCTCAGTTCGCGAAGATTGTCGGGTATCTGTAACGGGTGGAGGCCAAGGTTTGGGAAGACGATGCCGGCTGCAGCGGCGGCGGCGGCTGTCGCCGGAAACCCGTACATACTCCCGTACCAGGCGTATAGGCGTTGGTCGATGTTTGAATAGGCGGCCGGCGTACCGCCACCTGATAACGAGGGACGCCAGAGGGCCCAATGGGGTAACATCATAGCGCCGTTTTTATCCAGACCCTGGTCACCAACTGTTAAAGAAAATGAAATAAAATGAAGAATATTATTAGTGTATTATAGATGCATCATCAAATTATGGCACTAGTATTTGTATCTAGATTAGATA
>OY744534.1:5678477-5683477 GCA_963556195.1 Sepiola atlantica | reverse complement strand
ACAAACCGGAAGTGATTTTATGTCGCTTAGGAATTAGAAATCTCGTAATTCTTGATGGTAAAATGAAATAAAACTTCTTTTTTTTTTTTAATTCGTACAATATAATTTTGCAAATGAAAGAAATAAAATGAAATTTATTAGTTGAATAACAAATAAAATTGATAAATTAAGTCCAAGTTGTAAATAATTCCGAGTTGTAATTAATTCCGATTTGTAATTAATTCCGATTTGTAATTAATTCCGAACCCCAAATCAGTAATCTTATAAATGATTTTATTTTTTATTGAAATTCTATTGGATTATTTTCCGTAAATTTAGGTGTACGCTAATATATATAAATAATAAGTAAGTATTTCCTAAAATGTTCCTGTTATTTTATTTATAAACTCCATATTTCCACTAGTGTGTTTATATACATAAGTACACTTTAATCATTACATTAATTCACGGACAATTAGAATGCATGATTTCTTTTTTTTTAAATTGCTATTATTTTGTTATTGTTTCCGGAGATAGTTCCCCAGTGTGTTGATCAATTTGAGAATCAAAGTAAAGTACAATAAACAACACACACAAATCAATTTGACACAATCCATGGACGACTAAGAAATAACAAAATACAGATTGCAGCCATAAAAAAGAGACAACGTCTATCCTAAAAAAAAGCCATTGGATAGAAATTAAAACGAAATCAAGTGTTAGCTCCAGGCGGAAGCCATTTGATCTCTTCAAACTTACTGAAGTAATATAAATAAAAAATAAATTATCAATATTATCATTATTTTTATTATTATTATCACTATTATTATCATTATTAATTTATTAATTATTATTATTAATAATTATTATTATTATCATTATTACTTTTATTAATCAGTATTATTATTATAGTTATAATTATTGTTATTATTATCATTATTAATTATTATTATTAACAATAATAATTATTATCATTATTACTTTTATTAATTATTATCATCATTATCATTATTACATTTATTAATTATTATTATTACCATTATTACTTTTATTAATTATTATTATTATCATTATTACTTTTATTAATTATTATTATTATAATTATCATTACTATTATTATCATTATTATTAATAATTATTATTATCATTATTACTTTTATAAATTATTATTAATTATTATCATTATTATCATTATGAATTATTATTTTTATTATTATTATTATTACTACTATTATTATTATTATCATTATTACTTTTATTAATTATTATTATTATAATTATCATTACTATTATTATCATTATTATTAATAATTATTATTATCATTATTACTTTTATTAATTATTATTAATTATTATCATTATTATCATCATGAATTATTATTTTTATTATTAGTATTACTATTATTATTATTATTATTATTATCATTATTATTATTTAATTATTATTGTTATCATTATTATTATTATTATTATTATTATTTTCATTATTATCATTATTATTATTATCATTTTCATTATTATTAATTTCTTTATTATTATCATTATTATCATTATTATTATTATTATTATTATTATTATTATTTTCATTATTATCATTATTATTATTATCATTTTCATTATTATTAATTTCTGTATTATTATCATTATTATCATTATAATTATCATTATTATTATTATTATTTTCATTATCATGTAGTATGTATCATGATCATTATGGGCGTTTGTTATTCCTTTTCATCATTATTCTTACGAAATTATTATTTTCAATTAAATCAGAAATCAAAACGTACCTTTCAAAATCAGAAAGCCGACTTGAGTCTCTAAAACCCTTTGCGAATGGATTGCTATCAATTTTTAACTTCGTGATCTGAAAATAAATAAAAAATAAAATCGAAATGAAGAAAATACAAAAACATTAATAAAAATAATGAATTGAAATTTCTGGAAGAATCTTCAGAATTTTAATGAATGAAAATAGACAAAAGATGTCTTCGGAGACCACGTTTTCAGATGCAATATTTTATTGAAATTCATTTCTATGTTTACTTTTTTCTTTTTTTTACTTACAAAATAGAAATAATGAATTGAAACTTCTGGAAGAATCTTCAGAATTTTAATGAATGAAAATAGACAAACAAATGTCTTCGGAGACCACGTTTTCAGATGCAATATTTTATTGAAATTCATTTCGATGTTTACTTTTTTCTTTTTTTTTTTACTTACAAAATAGAAATATTGAATTGAAACTTCTGGAATGGCCCATCGCTACTGAAAGGTCATGTTGAATCGTCTCTCCGCGAGCGTTTGTACTAAATGCTATTATGTTAGCATTAGTTATTATTACTTGGTATAAATGCACTATTGTAATCGAGCATTTTTTGGAAGGGGAGGAATATCATTCTGATACATGTTGAAAGGGTCCACGGGCTACGAAAGGTTGAGAACCACTGATATAGATAGATAAGATTGGCGTTTAAGCACCACGACATCAACTTGTGTCCCAGTCGAACAATAAAAAAACAACGAAAGTTTGATGGGAAGTGTTCGTTGTTTTTCGTTTTTTTTTCGTTTTTTTTTTCGTTTTTTTTTTTCGCGACGATAATAGAAAGCAAAGCCCTCATCCATTTATACATGTCGTTCCGGTTTACGGCTTCTCTTTTAGTTTACTGATTTTGTTCCAGTTTACGGCTTCTCTTTTCGAAGCCAAGTCGTCAATGAGCGAAGAAACCGGTCTTATGTTTGCATAGTAACACGAAGAAATAAAACAGGCGCTTTTGTTCTTTGGTTGTTTTGTTATTTTATTTTTGGTTCGTTTGTTTTTTTTTATTTCTTTTATTTATCTAAATTTTTTGGTGTTTGGGTGCTTATGTTAAGACTATGATAAAGCCAGGAAAAAATGTCGAGTCAAGAGAAATAAAAGATTGCTAACGCGGAAAATACATTCTTCGAATGGGAAAATGGGAAGAAGCAAATGGAGATTTTGTTGTCGTCGTAAGGAAGATGAGGAGAACAAAACTTGTCGGAAAGTAAGAGGATGATTTAATGGGAGATTTCGGGGTCGTTGCTTCCTTTCTGTTAGTAAAACTGTATATCTATCGATCTTTTAATTTTAACTGTATGTCTATCGATCTCATTGTTACCTTTCAGTATGTCGAAACAATATATATATATATATATATATATATATATATATATATATATATATATACAGGGTGATTCATAAGTCACTTAGCTATTTAAAATGATTACCATATGAAGCACAAACATACTATGAACATTTGATAATTGTTATCTTACTCTCTACTTACTGCTATTTATTATTTTAAATTTGTTCGTTTATATATTTGTTTCTATGTATATTTATTTTTATTTATTTAAATTTGTGTAAATCATCATATGTGCGTTTTTTTCAGGCAGTATGTCTTTTACAATTGAAGAGCGAATTTTTATTGTTATTCATATGACCAAATTTGATGAATCTCCCAAACTTGTTGAAAGGCAATGGAAACGCACAACACCCAATCAGATATGCTACAAAGAGTCGTAAATTCCTTGCAAAAAAGAATGGAGCTATGCATGCAGAACGAAGGTGGAAATTTTGAAAATTTGCTGTAATTTAAAACCCCCATCAATGAATTTGATGAATAAACTTTCTGTTTTGTATTACCGTATTTTTAAACTTCAGAATTTCAAAAATAAATAGCTAAGTGACATATGAATCAGCCTATATATATATATATATATATATATATATTATTTATTTTGGTACAGAAAAATTAGTGCCACATTCGTACTTACGGTTTCAAGCACAGAAGGGCTTGGCCATCCGTCTCTCTTCAGCTTCTATTGTCATCTCTAAGAGAGCCCGATGGCCAAGCCCTTCTGTGCTTGAAAACGACGGTACGAATGTTGTACTAATTTTTCTGTACTAAAATAAATAAATATTACGCTCTTAATTTTTAATTTTTAACTTTAATTCTTAATTAATCGAGCACTCTGCTGAGATTGTTCTTGCTATATTACAAAGACGTTATATATATATATATATATATATATATATATATATATATATATATATATATATATATATATATATATATGCGATTTTATGAAGGCTTACCAAAGCATTCCTTTCAGAAAACCAATGATCACCATTAAAGTTCATCGAGCTTGTTTTTATTGGAACAACCCCGGTCTTCACTGAATGATCTATTTTATAAGTGAAAAATCTAAATATATATATATATATATATATGCGATTTTATGAAGGCTTACCAAAGCATTCCTTTCAGAAAACCAATGATCACCATTAAAGTTCATCGAGCTTGTTTTTATTGGAACAACCCCGGTCTTCACTGAATGATCTATTTTATAAGTGAAAAATCCACATAACATTTTTATTTTAGCCTGAAGATTCCCCCGGGGATGAAACGCGGGAGCCTCTGTGTAGCTTAATTGTCATAAATATATTTTCATAGCTTACTATATATATATATATATATATATATATATATATATATGTACGATTTTTATCACCTAAATATTTTATGTATTTTTATGTAATTATTTTTATTTGTGATTGCAGCGTTCCTAATCACTTAGGAAGTGAGACAATCGAAATAATAGTAAGCAAAAAAACAATCACCAATAACAATAATTACATAAAAATACATTTTATATATATATATATATATATATATATATATATATATATATATATATATATATACATATGTACAGAGAGAGAGAGGGAGAAAGATTCTTATTTTCTTCTTTACAATTTTTCTTTCTATCCAACCTCCCTCTCCTTCATTATTATTTGTTCATTCTTCCTCGTTTTTCTTACCATTTTTCCCTCATACTTATTTTTTGTCGTCTTCTAATTTCTTGCGTTCTCTTTTCTTTTTCTTCTTCTTTTCTGCCGGCTTTTACTGCGCTGCGAGAAACTCCAAATAAAACGATCGGCATCTATTTTCATATGCAGAGAGTCATAGCTGTACGCACCAACGGCATTTACAGAC
>OY744534.1:5670977-5675977 GCA_963556195.1 Sepiola atlantica | reverse complement strand
ATATATATATATATATATATATTATAATGGCTGTGATTTTTCTATCGCAGTAGTTTATGTAATTGTACTCAATTACAAGCGGAGCTATATGTTAGTACATTTTTTTATTCATAGAAAGTTTTTGGCTACATGTGTGCCTACGTTTCGGCTACAAACTTATTGTAGAATTAGCCTCTTCAAGCCAGACCTTGGTTAAGGTTATAGCTAGCCGAAACATGTATGCACATATATAACCATAATGTGTGTATACATAACATATATATATATATACATAACATATATATATATATACATAACATATATATATATATACATAACACATATATATATATACATAACACATATATATATATATATATATATATATATATATATATATATATATAGTAGGCTATGAAAATATATTCATCGCAATAAAGCTACACAGAGGCTCCCGCGTTTCATCCCCGGGGGAATCCTCAAGCTAAAATGATGAAACGGGGATGAAACGCGGGAACCACTGTGTAGCTTAATTGGCATGAATATATTTTCATAGCTTACTACCTAGCTCTACTTACGTATCGAGCACTGTTGAAGTAAATACTGGAAATTGATACATAAAAAAATTGTATATGCTATAAAATTTTATGTGGATACATGAAATACTAATATATATTTATATATATATATATATACGAGTGAGGGATCTGTAGTCAGTATTGTGTGTTCTTCTTTGTAACCCTAACCCTCAGTATTTTGTTGGTCAACCCAAGCATTACATGAAAGGATGCGAAGATGCGAAGATGCTGGTGAGAAAGGCGAAAACGATGTGCTGGGAAGCAAAATACCCCTTTTATTTCTACGATGAAGATACGACACTTAAAGGAAATCGGGCCCAGCTGGTGGGTTCGCCCCGGCAGTGAGACGTGTCGGAATGGGGGCCGAGCAAGCAGCTAATTCTTGTTTCGCTGTAAAGGCGTGGTTATTTGTAAAAAAAATAAACCGCCAGTCCCGGTCCCCCAGGGCCCGGGAGTCGTACATCACCAGTGAAACCCGCAGACGACGTTTCTGTAAGGGGAGAGGTGTGCGTGTGAGTTTCCACCAAAGACTTGCACGATTCTAATATATGTTTTGTAAACGATTTAAAGAGAATGGGGAGGGAGAACAGGAACTATCCCTAAGTTCGTTTAAGGGGTGGGTTCTTCCTTAAAGTACTAAGTGCCCCCTAGATAGATCAAAGAACAATCAAATGGTCCGTGGTGAGAAAAAAGAAAGAAAGAAAGAACAGTGCTTCTACCCAATACGAAGGAAACCCAACTGACTTTTGTCAGGACTAAACCTCAAACTTAGGTTAGGGTTAGTTTATTGTTAGTTTAGAGTTATGTTAGGGTTAGTTTAGAGTTAGGTCAGTGTTAGTTTAGGGTAAGTTTAGAGTTATATTAGGGTAGGGGTTAGTTTAGAGTTAGGTTAGTGTTAGTTTAGGGTTTGGTTGGGATTAGGTTAGGGTAAGTTTAGAGTTATGCTAAGGTAGGGGTAAGTTTAGAGTTAGGTTAGTGTTAGTTTAGGGTTAGTTTGGAGTTAGGTTAGGGTAAGTTTACGGTTATGTTAGGGTAAGTTTAGAGTTATGTTAGGGTAGGGGTTAGTTTAGAGTTAGGTCACGGTTAGTTTAGGGTTAGTTTAGAGATATGTAAGGGTTAGGGCTAGGGTATAGTAAGGTTAGTGTTAGTTTAGGGTTTGATTGGGATCAGGTTAGGGTAAGTTTAGAGTTATGTTAGGGTTGTGGTTAGGGTTGGGGTTTGTTTAGAGTTATGGTAGGGTTAGTTTAGAGTTAACTTATGGTTTGTTTAGAGATATATAAGGGTTAGGGTTAGGTTTAGGGTAGAGTTAGGTTAGTGTTTGTTTAGGGTTTGTTTGGGGTTAGGTTGGAGTAAGTTTAAAGTTATGTAAGGGTTATGGTTAGGGTTAGTTTAGAGAAAGGTAATGATTAAAAAAGTTAGCTTCGTGTTGTGTAGAAGTATCGAAAGAAAGTATATACTTAAAATGCCCTCCCCTTCAATTGGTAGATAGAAATGCTATTTTAAGATAAAACGAGACTGGTTGAAGAAGTTACATTTTTAGACGCAATCGTGACAGACAACAGAAATGATATTTCAAACTTAAGCGTGACAGACCAACGGATGGATACAGCCGCTTACATAGATGTTTGTAGACGTCTAATATAAGATACGGCTGTTCAATCTGAGTGTTAACCATGAAATTGCTATTCCAAACTAAACTGGGGATTCAAACTCATCAATGTGGCTTTGTCCAACAAACGAACCAACCCCGAGGCTCGAACCTCGCACTTTCGCTCACTACTGACTATAAAAGTCCAACGCCGTACTCGGGCAGCTTGCTAGTCAGTGGAATGTAACAGTTTCAGCAGATGATTCAATTCCGTAAATAGAAGAATATTAGCTTATGTAGAAACCGTCTGCTATCCTATGATTCGTAAACGACAAAACAGCTATCTCACACACACACACACATATATATCTATATATTCATATATATATATATATATATATATATATATATATATATATATATAGTAAGCAATGAAAATATATATGGCAATCAAGCTACACAGAGGCTCCCGTGTTTCATCCCCGGGGGGAATCGTCAGGCTAAATGCATTTAGCCTGACGATTCCCCCCGAGGATGAAACACGGGAGTCTCTGTGTAGCTTGATTGCCATATATATTTTCATTGCTTACTACCTAGCTCTACTTACGTATCGAGCACTGTTGAAGTAAATACTGAAAACTGACACATAAAAAAGTATATCTCCTTATAATATTTTATGTGGATACATAAAGTACTAATATATATATATATATATATATATATATATATATATATATATATATATATCGTTAACAAAACGATACAAGTTATAGCTCAATAGTGTACGACTAGAGATCTTAATAAAGAAAATCGATTATATTTTGTGTATCACGAGCATGTATGCAGTTAAGAAAAGCCAGAAACAATTGTTTGCTTATAAAACAATATTTTGATGAATATATAGAAAATTGTTTCCTGAATAAAGTAAGGTTCTGAATATATATATATATATATATATATATATATATATATATATATATATATATATATATATATATATATATATATGTGTGTGTGGGGGGGGTGTTGTAATCAGCCATATCTAACATTTTATGATCATCATTATTTCAATTTAGGGTTAACAATATTTTATCAACCTGCCTATTGAGATTTTGTTTGCTTGATGATCAAAACTCCACTTGAGAATCTTCTCACGTTGTGTCAGATGTTTGCGGGATATTCTCTCATTGTTATCTTTAACGTTAACCTTTCTTCCGATTTGTTTTTTTTAATAGTGTGCTTGTTTTTTTCATTATTAAATGCTTGTATCTGAAGAGCAGCCTCTTAAACCAAATACTCTGTTTTCTTTATTCGTATTATACATTTTTATTTTAGTCGGCCATGTTTTGCCGAGACATTGAACATAAATATTTGTTACATTCTATACGTACAGACTATTTCCAAATAATATACTTGTGTTTATAACTTTTTTATTCTCTTAAACTATACTGAGGAAGTCTTTTCTTGATGAAGACGAAACATAAAACGACTTTACTGATAATTTAGTTTCTCCTTCTTACATTCACATTATATTTGGACTACTATTTCAATTTTTATCATATATATATATATATATATATATATATATATATATATATATATATATATATATATAATTCTTTCATCTCTTTCTTCGATGTCCCGCTGTTTTGTTTCCGTTCTCCGATGAAAACAAGGTCGTATATCATTTTCATGTCGTGGAGAATAATCTGATTATCATAAAATAATCAGTAATTAAGTTCGTGTTACCAGTGATAGCCAATCAAGTGTCGATCTCTTGTTTTGTCGGGCTTAACTTGACGAATGTGTAAATTTTGTCGTGTATGTCCCGAAAAATATAAATACAGAAACACACAAACATGTAATATTAAGACATACGTTCTTTGGCTTACATCGATGTATATTTATATATATATATATATATATATATATATATATATATATATATATATTGATATATATATATATATATATATATATATTGATATATATATATATATATATATATATATATTGATATATATATATATATTGATATGTATATATATACATGTATATATATATAAATATATATATATATACATATATATACATGTATATATATATATTAATATATATATATATTGATATGTATATATAAGTGTATATATGTATATATATATGTATTGATATGTATATATAAGTATATATATATGCATATCTATATATATGTATATGTATGTATATATATATGTATATATATGTATAGTTATATATATATATGTATATGTATGTCTACATATGTATATATATATATGTATAGATATATATGTATATATATATATGTGTATCTATATATATATATGTATAAATACATATATGTATATATATGTATATATATATATATTTATATATACATATATGTATATATATATACATATATGTATATATATATATTTATATGTATATATATATATTTATCTATACATATATGTATATATATTTATATATATATATATTATCTATATATATTTATATATATATGTATATATATATATATATTTATATGTATATATATATATATTATCTATATATATTTTTATATATATGTATATATATGTATATATATTTATCTATATATGTATATAAACTAGGTGGGAGCTTTATTTATATGTATGTATATATATATATATATATATATATATATATATGTCTAAGTAAAAATAATTATATGTATATATATAATAGGTTAATGTAGTTTTCTTTAATCAACATATATATATATATATATGTGTGTGTGTGTGTGTATGTGTATAAATATGTGTATGTTTCTGTGTGCACAAAAACAATGAAAGATATGAATAAACTATTTGTTT
>OY744534.1:5643477-5668477 GCA_963556195.1 Sepiola atlantica | reverse complement strand
GAACAAAAACGTATTTCGGGAAAAGACATCCCTTTCATAAAGGGATGTATTTTCCCGAAATATTAAATAGTGATTTTTAATCACCCGGACATCACACGAACAGCTAAAAACACTCTTGCTGTTATGTAAGATTTTAGAAAAAAAGGAAAAATAAATAGTAAGTCATATTTCGTATTCGATTTATTGTTATTGTGTTTGTTTGTTTACAACTTGCATCTTACCCGGAACTTGCATTGCCCACAGCCTTTCAAAAACTTACGACTACTATACCCAGCGATGCTTCAAGCAAACTACCATTAGGGTGGGCCAAAATAAGGGTCCTATTTTAAATTTGAATAACTTGAATTTTAATAACTTCCACAAAATAAAAGTTAAACTCACCAAACTTTATGTGTGTGTAGACTGACCCTTCCGAGATTTTTTGAAATAAACAAAACAAATTTTAGCCGAAAAACACTTCTTAAAACTTACAAAAACTAAAGTATTGTTTTTTACACTGTTTTGAGTCTTTTAAGCAAAAATAATGTTTTCTAAATGAGGGTACGTTCCTTAGGGCTAATACGGCTCATGCTTGCTTCGGAAGGGGTCCTTTACTTATTCTAAAAAAAAAAAAATTAAAAAATCAATAAATAAAAAGTTATGAATTTTTAAAAATAGGACCCTTATTTTTGCCCACCCTGTATATATATATATATATATATATATATATATATATATATATATATATATTCATCATCATTCAGCTGTCAATCTACACATCATATTAACCATTATCCTCAAGTATATTTTGGCTGTGATAAGTGGTGACTCATTAAAAAGATAGGAAGACAGACAGACAGACAAACAGACAGAGATTCGGTTAATAATACTAACGTGTCCATTCTTGTCCAGAAGGTTGTTTGTCAATTTTAATTTCTCGAACGACACTGTCTGTTTTTGTAGGTTGATTCCAGAATGGGGTCCGTCCGGGTGCATGTACAGTCGGGTGGGCAGGGGTGGATCGGCTTTACCAGCGACGAGCCACGATGATTTGTGGTAGGCGTACCGGTATCTCTTGCTGTCTACGGGGACGATGTCCATCAGGACGAAATACCGAGTTTCGGGATCCGTGTTCCGGAAGGAAACTCGCAGAGTCGGAAACATGCGTCTGCAAAAAGAAACAAATAGAAATATTTTTGAAAAATATATAAAACAAATGTTAATACCAAATTCGCAAGGGAACTCAGAGAGCGCAAACTTCCGCTACAGAAGCTGACTTTATGCGTCAACGTTTAAATATATGTTTCGAATGATCGCTTCATCGGCTCAGTTTTTATACGTATTGTTTTTATTTTTATTTTTATACAGATACCTTTTACGTGGAAAAGAAAAAGAGAGAAAGAGAGGGAGAGAGTGAAAATGGAGAAAAAGAGAAAGAGGGAAGGAAGAGAGAGAAGGGGAAAGAGAAAGAAAAAGAGAAAGAGGGAAGGAAGAGAGAGAAGGAGAAAGAGAAAGAAAAAGAGAAAGAGGGAAGGAAGAGAGAGAAGGAGAAAGAGAGAGAAAAAGAGAAAGAGGGAAGGAAGAGAGAGAAGGAGAAAAAGAGAGAAAAAGAGAAAGAGGGAAGGAAGAGAAGGAAGGAGAAAGAGAGAGAAAAAGAGAAAGCGGGAAGGAAGAGAGAGAAGGAGAAAAAGAGAGAAAAAGAGAAAGAGGAAAGGAAGAGAGAGAAGGAGAAAGAGAGAGAAAAGGAGAAAGAGGAAAGGAAGAGAGAGAAGGAGAAAGAGGAAAGGAGAAAGAGGAAAGGAAGAGAGAGAAGGAGAAAGAGAGAGAAAAGGAGAAAGAGAGAATGAAAAGAGAGAAGGAGAAAGAGAGAGAAAAATAAGACTGCCACCCCAAACACAGATTGGGGCAGGTCAAATTTGTCGACAGGTGTCCGTCGTGTCTTCTACTTTTCTATGCTTATGTTACATCATCATTTAGCCCTTGAATCTCATCTACGAATTACTCTTATTTGGCGTGATAATTACTCATCAGAAATCAACTAATCATATTCCATGGGATCAATACTAAAACATCTAATATCTATAAAAGCTTGCTCAATAGTATACACTTAGTTTGTATCTTTTGTGTCGTAACCAACTTTTCATAAGCTATGCTATCCCCGCTGACAATAACCACCTGTATGAAATATTAGGTGTAAATCTACTCAAGTTGTTGGCCTTTTGGCTAAGATCAAAGTGTAGTATCTGTTCCGATGGATACTGCACCCCATAGACTGGTATTGTCTTGGCCTTCGGGACTTGATTTACGCCGGTCTATGGGTCTGGCCTGTGCAGTTCTAGGAGGTCCACCCTCCCAGGCTTCGCCTCCCCTCTTTGGGAAGGAGTAAGTTTATTGCTTACTTCCTGAGGCGCCCTTACCGGGGAATGCCGACGGGGCTGCCCAGGCAATTTTTAAACCCCACTTTCCCGACCCGACCTTGGGTCACATCTTACTTGTAGGAGTAAGATAAAAACTGGCCTTGTGCCTAACTCCTGGAGAGGAGTAAATCAATACTCAAGTTCTTTCTAAGTCGAAAGCTGACAAACGCAGGGCTACCCCCATAACATTTTAACCATGCAATCTTTAATGCAATCCGACCATATTTCGTAGACATAAACGTAACTATTGCTGACTTGTCCTCCAAGTTTCTGTCATGAATGTCCAACAGTCTTTTTTTTATCGCCGTTCAATGATATGCGGGACACTTTCGTGATCGTCTCATTAATAAGAGATGTGATCCTGAATATGCTTTACACTCACCGGATCTCAACCTCCAGATGCATATCTGTTGGATTACCTCAAAGATAATGTCTATTCAAACAATTCCCAGACTATTCCTGAAAACCTTCATTGGTGATAGTGACAAAAAAAAAAATAAATAAATGGACATTTCTTTTTTCAAATAGTACAGAACTGGATTTTTTCGTAATTTTCGTTACTAGTTTGCAATAACCGATGCAAACCCAACGAATCCAACCATTCCTTTGAAAACTACCAGCCATCCTTCCCTCTGTCCCATGCACTATTTCGCTTCTCGAACGAGCGAGAAAGTATCCTTTTACGCCGTCGCATTCTTTGCGTCGTTGCCTCATCACCCGCCGACAATTCGGTATCTCTCCGCCTATCTAATCTCCTTTTGGCGGCCATGTTTATGGCCTTACAGATTAAATGGCCAAGCACCTCGCCATTTCATCTGTTCATCTCCTCCGTTATGCCTTTTATATCCGCCGCTCATGGCGTCAGTTGGCAAATAAAAGGTACAACTTTTAGTGGCGGGTTCAGAAATGGAAGAAAACAAGAACGGATTGTTTTAAGGTGCGTCCATTCGATCTACGCGTTTAGGAATGGAAATAACATTTCAAACTTAAGCGTGACAGACAAACGAAAATTTTATTTTAAACTTAACCGTGACAGACAAACGAAAATTCTATTTCAAACTTAACAGTGACAGACAAACGAAAATCTATTTCAAACTAAACCGTGACAGACAAACGAAAATTCTATTTTAAACTTAAGCGTGACAGATAAACGAAAATTCTATTTTAAACTAAACCGTGACAGACAAACGAAAATTCTATTTTAAACTTAAGCGTGACAGACAAACGAAAATTCTATTTCAAACTTAAGCGTGAAAGACAAACGAAAATTCTATTTTAAACTTAAGCGTGACAGACAAACGAAAATTCTATTTTAAACTTAAGCGTGACAGACAAACGAAAATTCTATTTTAAACTTAAGCGTGAAAGACAAACGAAAATTCTATTTTAAACTTAAGCGTGACTGACAAACGAAAATTCTATTTTAAACTTAAGCGTGACAGAGAAACGAACATTCTATTTTAAACTTAACCGTGACAGACAAACGAAAATTCTATTTCAAACTTAATAGTGACAGACAAACGAAAATTCTATTTTAAACTTAAGCGTGACAGACAAACGAAAATTCTATTTCAAACTAAACCGTGACAGACAAACGAAAATTCTATTTTAAACTTAAGCGTGACAGACAAACGAAAATTCTATTTTAAACTTAAGCGTGACAGACAACCGAAAATTTTATTTCAAACTTAAGCGTGACAGACAAACGAAAATTCTATTTTAAACTTAAGCGTGACAGACAAACGAAAATTTTATTTTAAACTTAACCGTGACAGACAAACGAAAATTGTATTTTAAACTTAAGCGTGACAGACAAACGAAAATTCTATTTTAAACTTAAGCGTGACAGACAACCGAAAATTTTATTTCAAACTTAAGCGTGACAGACAAACGAAAATTCTATTTTAAACTTAAGCGTGACAGACAAACGAAAATTTTATTTTAAACTTAACCGTGACAGACAAACGAAAATTGTATTTTAAACTTAAGCGTGACAGACAAACGAAAATTCTATTTTAAACTTAAGCGTGACAGACAACCGAAAATTTTATTTCAAACTTAAGCGTGACAGACAAACGAAAATTCTATTTTAAACTTAAGCGTGACAGACAAACGAAAATTTTATTTTAAACTTAACCGTGACAGACAAACGAAAATTCTATTTTAAACTTAAGCGTGACAGACAAACGAAAATTCTATTTTAAACTTAAGCGTCACAGACAAACGAAAATTTTATTTCAAACTTAAGCGTCACAGACAAACGAAAATTTTATTTCAAAATTGTGCGTGACAGACAAATGAAAATTTTATTTTTAACTTAAGCTTGACAGACTGACGAAAATTCAATTTTAAAATTGAACATGACACGCAAAACTTTAATCTTTTTAAAGGGGTTTATACTATTAATTTTAAATAAATAATATTAAATTATTTTTACCTACATACGCTAGCGTTTCGAGCTCTCGCTCTCATCAGTGCAGGGATGATAATCTCGGACGGTCGCACGGTTCGAACCCCTGTCATAGAGTACACCTAGACTCTGTAAGCAAACGCTGTAACCATTAGTTTATTATGTTGTAGTATAACTTTCTTTCAGTCTCTTGGTCTTACCAGATTCCAGGACAAGAATTCATCTAGTCTGGTGGAGTATCCAGCTAAGTGTTGTTACTTAAGATATTATAACTAGGAGAAGGTGTACTATTCCTCATGAGCAAGTGTATAGTCGTGCTGAAGGGATCTTATTTGGGCTTCGAATACTATGTTATTTTGAATTTTTAGTCAGGGTTTACTTGTAGGGTGAATTATCCTCATGTCAGGTTGTCCTGACAAACCCTTGACCTAGAAGATAGTGTGTGTGTGTGTGTGTAGAAAGAACCACGTGTTTTGGTGTCTCATTTCGAATTATCTAAACCCTCTGCCCTCTCCGTTGTCATCGAACTATTGTAATAGTTTTTTTTTTTTCTACTGGCTTTTATTTTTCACGACCTTACAAGTCAATCATCTACTTTTTAATGAACACATTTCTGCATCCTTCTGAAGCTGTCAGGAACCTCAACTCTGCCCGCAACATCCAGATAAACAAACAATAACAAAAAAGAAACGCTAAAATAAACCCGTAAAACATTAGTTTACAAATAAACAATTTTTTAAAAATCGTCGGGTTTGGGAGGAGGGCGGGGGGAATACAAATTGAAAAAGAAAAAGAAATCGTAAACTATGATAGGGTTGTGTTTTTAATGGTCGATCGAGATGATAATATTATGTCGCCTGAGACAGTTATGATAGACGTCAGAAAGGGGAATCGAAAATTACTGTCTTGAGACTAAAGAAGAAAGAAAATAACTGGTATGTGCCCCCGTCACCATTAATGCGTGATGGTTCACAGGGTCGAGTTTAAAGTGGGAAGTCTAGCTCCCCATAAAAGGGGGCATTCTCAACGGGTATAAAAATATCCATGTTAAAACATGTCGGTATTTTCTGGCGGGGTGGGGCATCTCAGCTGACAAGATATAAACCTGGAAAGAAGGAGGAAAAGCCTGGGAAAATGGCTTACTGAGAAAGAAGTGAACATTTTTCTGATCTCAACCTGAAGGCTAGGACCGAACCTAAGGGCCTAGTCCTTAAGAACTGGGTATTGATTTACTCCTCTCAAGGAGTTAGGCACAAGGCCAGTTTTTATCTTACTCCCACAAGTAAGATGTGACCCAACGTCGGGTCGGGAAAGTGGGGTTTAAAAATTGCCTGGGCAGCCGCGTCGGCATTCCCCGGTAGGGGCGCTTCAGGCAGTAAGCAATAAACTTACTCCTCCCCAAAGAGGGGAGGCGAAGCCTGGGAGGGTGGACCTCCTAGAACTGCACAGGGCAGACCCATAGACCGGCGTAGATCAAGCCCCGAAGGGCAAGACAATACCAGTCTATGGGGTGCAGTATCCATCGGAAGAGATACTACACTTTGATCTTAGCCAAAAAGCCAAGAACAAAAATTAGAAGGCGGTGAAGTGCACAAAAGAAAACTCGTTTTTAACGAAAATCAAAGGGAAGATAACTCTTTATTTGTGAATCTTTTTTTTATTTATTTTATAAAACATTTTTTTTCTTCATATAATGGTATTTATGTCTGCGTGGAAATTGGTGTTTAGTTTAATTATAACGTCCACCATTTCCGGGATGGAAATCGCTAAAAGTTGCTCTCTTACTGTGGGGTTGATTTTTCACTTTCGCATAATTCTCGTCTGCTATCGATTAAACATTAACTCGGAACAACATAAGAGTTTAAATACCTACGAATATAATGAGTTGGTTAAGGGTGTGTAGGGGGGGGGCGGACTGCTCTAGAAATAAAACTAATTGCCGGATCGAGTTGAAAATGAACTATTCTCTTAAATGGAGAGAATTAAACAAAGCGGACAGAACATTGTTCACACTTTAAAGTATAAAAAGTTGGGGAATCACATAGAGAAGGGCGGGTATCGAATTCGCCATTAATACGCAAGGTTTTCTCTAGACTTATTGGAAAACAATACGAAAGAATTTTAGGGCGAGGTCGCTAGGTTCATAGTTGAGATCCGTTGAGTCATAGGATATAAATGAACATACATAAATATATAAACACAGAGTCCGGAGAGCCTTCTACCTTTTTTTTTATTATTATTATTATTTTTAACGTAGTTAACACCAAACAAGGCAGGCCGCCACTGTAGACGTAAGCTACTGAGAAGAAAGAAAAGGGGAGAAGGTGGGGGAGGGGAATCAACCTAGATTGGGATCTGCGCAGCGAGATGTTTGTTTACATTAGTTTTAAATTTCTGCATGTCAGTACTGTCGGGGAAACAGGGGACAGGGAGGGAGTTCTAGAGGCCAGCAGCACGAGGAAAGAAGCTATTTGAGTAGAAAGCTCTCCGGCATCTGGGGACCTCCACAGTGAATGGATGGAAATTAGTCGATTGTCGAGTTGGTCTAGTGAATTTACGTCTAGGGGGCACCAGAGTAGCCAATTCATCGGATGATAATCCATTAAAGTATTTGTAAAACAAGCCCAAGGATGCTACATTGCGGCGATGGGACAGGGACTGGAGCTTGGTTGACAGTGAGGGACCTATTAGGTTGGCGACTGTTTCCTCGTGCTGCCGGCCTCCTGAACTCCCTCCCTGCTCCTTGTTTCCCCGACTGTATTGACATGATGAAATTTAAAACTTAGGTAAACAGACATCTCACTGCACACTTCCCAACTGAAGATGACACCCAAAACCTACACCCTAATTCTCAGTAGCCCATTACGTCTACAGTGGTGGCCTGCCTTGTTTGAAGTGAAATATGTTTTTTAAAATAAAACAAATGGGACTTCCATGAACAAAGTTTGTTTCCAAGAACTTCCCTCTTGTGGAACACGTTACCGCGGGAATGTTTCCCTGTAGACTACAACATGGTCGTTTTCAAATTTAATGCGAAAACAGTCTGCCATGTGGTCCTGTGAATTAATCAAAGTTCTCAATCCTTTCACAGTACTGTTCTATCATCCAACTGTAAAATCTCATGAACCTTTATCCTCGAGTCGCTTTTGGCCTTGGTAATTTGTGAACGATTAGTATTAAAAATAATAGACCGACACATCGTTTTCTTTCTTTGTAATAAGTCATCACTTATCGAGGCCAAAAGATACTCGAGAATAAGGCTTAATGATAAAGAGTATTTTGAGAGGATTGAAAATGATAAAAAAACGAACAGTTTGCTTATTTATTACATGTATTTGTTGCGATTAAATTTGAAGACAATCACGTTCTAGTATGCAGGGAAGCAGATCCGCGGTAATGTGTTCCACAATTGGAAAGTTCTTTGGAAATAAAGTATTCATTGAAAATTCTGCCTGGCAATGTCAGAAAGAAACGTTTGGCTGTGGTAGTTAGACGAGTTCTTGCTGTGAACGTCTTACAACGAGGAAGCAGCGTCTTTCTTATTAGCGCCATGAAATGGTTTTGGTACTTATATCGATCTTGACCCAGTTTTCGCGAGTTTTTGGTCGGAAGCGTTCGGCTGTGCTACGCAAACGCCCGAGAGATGACGAGCTGATTTGTACCAGACAACAATTTTGATACGGTGCTGCGTCCTGTGATTGTAAGTTATATTTTCAAGAAATTTTCTAAAAGAAACAAAAAAACAAAACAAGCAAAACATAGCGAAATTACTGTTACCAAATAATTTTATTTATTTTGATACGTTGCTGCGCCCTATAATTTTTAATTATATTTGCAAGAAATCTTTTAAACAACAACACAACAAAAACAAGCAAAACAGAGCGAAATTACTGTTATCAAATAAATATTTTTAACCCTAACCTTAAACCCTAACCCTAACCCTAACCCTAACAACAACAAAAAACAAAACAAGCAAAACATTAAAATCATAGGACGCAGCACCGTATCAAAATTGTCGTCTGGTACAAATCGGCTCGTCATTTCTCGGGCGTTTGCGTAGGATAGCCGAACGCTTCCGACCAGAAATTCGCGAAAACTGGGTCAAGATTGATATAAGTACCATGGGTTTAAAGGCGGGAAATTGAAAGGTTAGAATCTTATGACCTCGCATCTTAGACGCGGGAATAAAACGCGCGCGATGAAAGCCGTTGCGATACGCGTTAATAATCAGTTTCCGGCTAGCGCCAAAAGTAAACATTTTTAGTGGTCAATTAAAGATAAGCCTTCTCTACAGATAGATGGGAGTTGTAAAATTTCGATTTTACAGCCAGCGGGGATCTAGGTAAGACGTGTAGGGGGGGGGGGATTCTTTGTTGTTTTTGGTCGAATTCTCTCGGGACTTGTAGCTAATTTAACATCGGACTGGCAATTTAAGACTAGCTATAAATAAAAAAAATAAACAAGCCGCGCGTGCGTGGTCCCCCTTTGTATGTGACTCAATGTGGCGAGTGTAAAATGCAATAAATTTGGGCAATTTGGGGCATTTTTGACCCCACTTTGACCCCATGGGAGCGCGAACCAGAATTTTTCTGAGGTCAATGATGATTATTTTATATCCAGAACAATTGCCTCTACATCTTGGCCAAGTTTCAGAAAAATTGAATGGATGGATCAAACGTTATGGGAGAAAAGAGTCATTTTTTTTGCATTTTTGGGGCTTTTGACACTCTGGGGCGCGAATCAAATTTTTTTCAAGGTCAGCGATACTTATTTTCTATTAGGTACAATTGCCTCCACATTTTGGCCAAGTCTCAGAGAAATTGAATGGGTGGATGAAAAGTTATGGGGCAAAAAATGTTAATTTTTGCCATTTCGGGGCTTTTGACCCCCTGGGGGGGCAAACCAGAATTTAATTTTTAAAAATTGGAGAATGTCATTTTCTAACCTGACCAAAGTTAGAACTTCATGCAAAATTTCAGAGAAATTCAATGGATGGATGCGGAGAAAAATCCGGACGGACGGACGGACGGACGGACATAAGTCCCCCGATTTTATAAATCGGGGGACCAATAAAACAACAGCAAATGACGAGAGAGAAGAGAGAAAAAGGAAAGAGATAAGGGAAGATATAGAGAAGGTCTGTTTTATTCGAGTTTAGAACAATTCATTAGTGAAATGGGTAAAATCGTAATTCTTGGCAACCAGAAATACCAATAATTTCAACAAAGATTAAAAAAACTGTGGAATGTCCATGGGTTCCGCTATTTACTAGTAATTTAATTTTTTAATGCAGTTCAGTGTTGTGCTCGGAACAGATTCTATTCGACCCAACAGGTCAAAGACTTACACCCTGAATAAGTGTGCATCTGGGGATCATGGCAGTAAGGGGTAACTCCACAACGCTCTCAAATTGGGGATTCACCATCGAATGCACTTTATGGTCATACCCTGAACAAAAAGGCAGAGTGGGCTAAAGCCTCGGAGACCCACTAAAAGCAGTGCCCCATACAAACCTTGTGTAATGTTACGGCTCTAATAAGCTAGTGTGTAACATAATGAATCCCCTATGTCACATAGTGTCGCAGTTTCCTTGGGTGTAACAAATATTCCAACATGTGTAACGGCTAACAGCTGTGTTTTGTTGACACGCCATGATAGTTATCTCAATCAGTTATGACGTCTCTCTTCTTTCTGTAGTAGTAGCAGCATAGTCTATTGAATTGGATTCGGAATCCAATGCAGCAATGCCCTCACAGGTTCGAATCCTGTTCGCAGCACTATATTAAATTTAGTAGTCAGTGCTCAACAGTCTGACCAGTTGAGCTACAAATAAATAAACTGAAAAGAACATGAGAAAGCCGGTTTATAAGAAGGCTGGAATATTTCATTATGCTCAGATGGGCAAGTCCATTTTCTGACTTCTGACTGGCTGCTAGTCCATGAGCGTATAATATAAAAAAACTTGTTGCTTGAATTAAGCAATAATTCCAACAAAGATTTTTTTAAACTGTGGAATTTCCATGGGTTCCGCTATTTACTAGTAATTTAACTTAAAAACTTATAATCGATGTCAGAGAGGCCATTTTGAATGTTCAAATTGCTCTGTTCTGTTTAGACTTATACTGATAGAAAATACAAAATGGCCGACCTTTCTTGTTGTTTAAATGCTTACTTAATGTATTATGGCCGATTTCGTTTTCTTTTTTTTTTCAGAATGCTGCTCTGGTGCCCCCACGACGCAAATTCACTAGACCAACCAAATCACATCAGTTCACTGTTGAGGTCCCCAGATACCAAAGAGCTTTATACTCCAAAAGCTTCTTTCCTCGTGCTGCTGGGCTCTGGAACTCCCTCCATGCTCCCTGTTTTCCTGACGTTACTGACATGCAGAAATTTAAAACTAATGTAAACAGACATTTCGCTGCACAGCTCCCAATTTAAGTTGACACCCCCCCCCCCCCTAAAAAAAACTATAACCCTTTTTCTCAGTAGCCCCTTACGTCTACACTGGCATACTGCCTTGTTTGGGATGAACTATGATATCAAAAAAAAATTTTAAACGATGTTCGGTTTTCCTTTTTTAATATATATATATATACAGGGTGTCTCAAAAAAATGTACTCACTCTTAGAATGACGAGAAAACCTTTATTTATGAACACAAATTACAGAGAGGTTTGGTGATGACGGCGATATTTACTTTCAGCAAGATGGAGCTCCTCCCCACTACCATCGCGATGTACGAGCTTACCTCGATGCAGTGTTTCCTGACACATGGATTGGACGAAGGAGCCCCAATGAATACCCTGCGCGTTCCCCAGACCTAACACCCATGGACTTTTTTTGTGGGGATACTTAAAAGACAAAGTTTATGGCAACAAACCAAGGACAATTGATGCATTGAAATTGGAAATTGAAAGACACTGTCGTGATATTCCTAATGACATGTTTCGCGACGTTTGCGAATCCCTTGGTGCGCGTTATCAGCTTTGTTTGAACAATAATGGTCATCAGTTTGAACATTTGCGAACATGATTCTTCAATTACATCTGTCTCATGTATTCGATGCTATTTCATTTCACTCTATGTTCATAAATAAAAGTTTTCTCGTCATTCTACGAGTGAGTACATTTTTTTGAGACACCCTGTGTATATATATATATATATATATATATATATGTTGAATTAAATTAAAGATAATTGAATTATCGTTTAATAATAATCTATCGTGATAATATAAAGCTCAATATATTGAATAGAGCAATCAATTCTAGAGATGAAAGATGAGAATAAAAAATTGTAAAGATTCAATATTTATTAGAACATCAAAAGTTCAAAGCAAGGAGCTTCATATCCTTAATCCATGGATTTTCAAAGATAAACTATGTTAAAAAATTAAAAAACACAAAACAGTTTTGGAACACTGAAAAATGTTTAGTTTTTCTATGATTAGTAATTGGTCAAAGTTAACAACTTTAACCCATCAGTAACTAAGTTTTTTCGAGCTGTATTTGAAACCAGACCGCTTTGACAGCAGTCAGTAGATCTAACCCTTACCATATCTTTCTCGCCACAAAATAAGGGAAGTATTTTTTTATTTGTTTATATTACTGACTACCGAGAGAGCTCAATGCCGTTACGCTAAGTGGCAACTGTAACCTCCTTTAGTAAAGGACTCAACCCACGAATGAGGAGCAAATGTAGCCATAGGAAAAGAAATGGTGCTTGGCAGAGTGAAGGCAATGATTTATTTGCGTAATGAGTTAAAATAAACAAAAAAAAATACTTTCTTTGTTGTATTGATTTTTTAATTCAACGGTTTTATTTTGAAATACAAGCATCAACTGTTGTGTATATAAATGGCTGATTCTGTGTTAAAAACAAACAAACCCCCAAAATACAAAAAAATAATCTCTGCTAACATAGACCCTCGACCCCAACTGCTTAAAAACGTGTATTCTTTTTCACGACCATCTCGTTGCGCTTTTTATCTCGATCGAGTGTCGACTGTGGCCCAATAATGTATTCATTGAAAATCTTTCGTCGGATTCCACGAAATAATAGTAAAAAAAAAAAAAGAAGTAAAATGCTGACTTGTTATCAAAAAGGAAAAGTGTATGTGTGTTACAGGTGGGGGGTATCTCTCGCGAAACGAAAGTGCCCGAAGAATTCTCCGACATTTCTATCTAGAGAGACTCCACCAACTCTGTGTTCCAACATGGTTTCATTGACATGGATAGGCCTTTACTGTTTAGAAAAGGGCAATACAATCCATCTCAAATCCTCGACGACTCACGATATGAATAAATAAATAAATAAATTAATTAATTAATTAATTAAATTAAAAATACATAAATAAATGAATAAATTTATTAAAAAAAAAAGTTAAAAAAAAAAAAAAATTAATAATAATAATAATAATAATAATGATATTACCCTTAAGACTACCGTGTGATACGGTAATTTGCATATAAAATAACATTAATTATAACAATAATAATAATAATAATAATAATAATAATAATAATAATAATAATAATAATAATAATAATAATAATACTATCCAAATACTATGTTTTGAACTTTTGAGAAGTAATAAAATTTGTAATGTTTCCAACTTTTATTTCCGTCATTCAGGCAAGGTCTTAGCCGCTGTATTTTAGGGATGTGTAAGGTAACTTGCTCATGGATCGAAAAAAAAGAACAAACCATCAAAAGCGAATATTATAAATAATTATTGCTGCGTTCGAAGAAATCGCTAAAAACGGCCACAAATATAGAAGAAAGAAGTTCTTTTTCACCAAGACAATGTACCGTGTCACAAGTGGATCACAACAGTGTATTTCATTGAAAAATAAGTTATACAGGGTGGGCAAAAATAAGGGTCCTATTTTTAAAAATTCATAACTTTTTTATTTATTGATTTTTTTTTAAATTTTTTTTAGAATAAGTAAAGGACCCCTTCCGAAGCAAGCATGAGCCGTATTAGCCCTAAGGAACGTACCTTCATTTAGAAAACATTATTTTTGCTTAAAAAACTCAAAACAGTGTAAAAAACAATACTTTAGTTTTTGTAAGTTTTAAGAAGTGTTTTTCGGCTAAAATTTGTTTTGTTTATTTCAAAAAATCTCGGAAGGGTCAGTCTACACACACATAAAGTTTGGTGAGTTTAACTTTTATTTTGTGGAAGTTATTCAAATTCAAGTTATTCAAATTTAAAGATAGGACACTTATTTTGGCCCACCCTGTATCTATCTATATTAAAAAAAAACATAACGTATGTGATGATGTGATGGTGGCGGTTTTAGAAAAAGTGTGTCATGCTTACCTTCCGGATTTTGTAATAATCATCTCCGTTCCAAGATCATGGAACTTATTCCACAATTCTTTCGTTTCCAATATGCACGTGATGTTTGCCATTTCTATGCTGCCATTGCTACTAGGTAAGGTGCTGCTGACTGGCGGTGATTTCCGTTCGATCATTATCGGACTTGAATTCCGACTGGTCCCGTTCGGAAGGGAGCAGATGTCGATCGGCCCCAGTTTACCCTCCGACGTGTCCATCGCTGACGGCGATTTCTCTGTAACATTTTCTGTTGAGAAATAAATAAATAAATAAATAAATAAGTAAACATTATTAATTAATTGAGTACTTAATAATAATAATAATAATTATAATAATAATAATGATGATGATGATGATGATGATGATGATGATGATGATGATGATGATGATGATGATGATGATGATGATGATGATTGTTGTGAAGTTGTCCAACAGTAAATAATAAATAAAGGAAGTCAAGTCGAGGGTTGGTTTAACAAGTGTATTAACAAAGTAAGAAAGTGACTAGCACTTGGCTAGACAGTTACAAGACTGTGCTTTGTCTTCTCTGTGTCTCTTGTGACTCGCACTATTTATAGTGACAACCGGTGTAGTTTCTCCTGTGTAAGAACGGCCGGTGTAACAATAATAATGATAATAATAATAATAATAACAACAACAACAAAAAAAATCCTGCCAAATCGTAGATTTTGCCGTCCCAGCTGACCACAGGGTGAAGACCAAGGAGACAGAAATACGAAGCAAATACACGGAACTTGCCAGAAGAATTGAACGGGATATTGAATATGAAGTAAGTAAATATAATACCCATAATCGTAGGAGCACTAGGAACAGTTCCGAAGAACCTGGAAAAAAGACTGGGACAAATTGGAATCAAAGGGAAGACTGAGACCCGAGAGGCCAACGTTCAAACTCCTCGACCTAACATCTACATTCAACATGAGTTTGAACAAATACATAGAAGATATTACCAAGGCTGCTACAAAGAAAGAGGGGTCTTTATAACGTATTTGAAAACTTCTCACACCTGCAAGTATCCTATATCTCTAACACCAATATCCGCCTATGCATGGAGTGTTGTTGTCATATCTGGACTGATGCATCATCCGCTAGTCTCTCTCTTCTCTCTCTCTCTCTCTCCTAGCTATCTCTCTATCTCTCTATCTATCTATCTCTCTTCGACAGGGTCAAAAAAGAGTCGCAAATCAAATAGGTCCTTCACCATCCACCAACCTCCAGCCCATGTCCCATCGCCGTAATGTTGCATCCTTATGTTTGTTTTACGAGTACCTCAATGGAATGTGCTCCGATGATCTTGCTTTACGAGTACTTCAATGGAATGCGCTCCGATTAACTTGCAACGACGTAAATGAACCCGACCAACTCGAAAAACAGCTAAAAATCCAACCCATTCACTGTTGAGGTCCCAAGATGCCGAAAAGCCTTCTACTCCAACAGCTGCTTTCCTCGTGCTACCGGCCTCTGGAACTCCCTCCCTGCTCCCTGTTTCCCCCACTGTACTGACATGCAGAAATGTAAAGCTTTCTACTATAATAGCTTCTTTCTTTCCCTCTAGCTGCCAGCATTTGGAACTCCCTCCCTGCTCCCTGTTTGCCTGAGTGCACCGAGATACAGGCATTTAAATTTAACGTAAACAAACATCGCGCTGCACAGCTCCTCATTTAGGATGCCCCCTTTTAATTTCTGGCCCCTAATCCGCAATAGCTCCTTAAGTCTCTGTGACAGTATGCCTTGTCTGGGGTATACTCAAGTTTTTTTTTTTAAATGGTACTTGTTCGTCTTTTACCATAGTCCGTTTTTCACAACTTTTTACTGACTATTTTTTTGTTCTTTTTTCGGTGTACACTTACCTATCAGGCTGCTAGAGAATTCCGGGGGTTTTGGAAATTTTTTTCAAATACTTTACATTTCAGGAGGGAGATCAGTTTCGAATATAAATTCAACGTAGACTGATCCCCCTCTTTTTGACCATCTCAAACTTTTAAAAATGTTCTTCTACTTACAATTACCTATCATGTCACGAGAGAATTCCGGGGTTTTTGAAAAAAAATTCAAAAAATTAAGATTGAAAACTGATCCCCCGACTTAAAATCTAAATTTTTTATTTTTTTTCTCCACAAACCCCGGAATTCTCTATTGACATGATAGGTAATTGTACACCGAAAAAGATTTTTTTTAAATGAGATGGGGGATCAGTATACGTTGAATTGGAAACTGATCCCCCCTCCTAAAATGTAAATTATTTGAAATTTTTTTCCAAAAAACACGGAATTCTCTAGCAGCCTGATAGGCAAGTGTACATTGAAAAAAGAACAAAAAAATGGTCAGTAAAAGGTTATGAAAAACGGACTGTAGTAAAAGACGAACAAGTACCAAAAAAGTAGATACAAATTTGAACCGTGGAATTTCCACCGGTCCCTGCTAGTTGGTATGCTACTGGGCATATACAACGCCAACAGCCGATTAACTCAGCCGGTTTGATGTATTGTTCGTGATTGAAGCGAAACAGAGCCGAGGACGCCCACAATTTGTTTTGGTTTATTAGTTCAACCAACGAATGATTAGCGAGACGTGATCTATATTTGAGCGCGAAGAAATTCGTTCCGTTTTCATTCGCGCGATTAAATCATTTAGAATATATTTTCCATTTTTCTATTTTTTTTTAATGTTTACTTCATTTTTTTCATGATTTATTATATTTCATGGGCTTGTTTACGACTGTTAGGCCATACACACTTTGAGTCGATATATATATATATATATATATATATATATATATATATATATATATATATATATATATGAATATATATATATACTTTTTTAAACAATACAGCGTCCTACTCGAATTGCCCCATTAGGAATAAGGGGCAGTAACAAATAAACAAATAAACTATTAAAGGAATACATATATAAATATATATATATATATATATATATATATATAAATAATCCAGGTAAAAAACCCACAGGGTAGTAATCTAAAGAATTTAAACTGGGTTTATAAAACGTGCTCAATATCAAATAGAGCTTTTATATATGATTATTTTTATTTACACAGACATGTACAAAATCTGCGACACTGGCATGTCGATGTTATCGATCAACAGTTATTATCAACTGGTTCTTTCCAAATATGATCTAAGGTTAAGATCGGATTCTAACTCTGCCTGATGAGATCTCAGTTGATAATAACTGTTTATCGATAACATCGACATGCCAATGTCGCAGATTTTATACATGTCTGTGTAAACGAAAGTAATCATATATATATATATATATATATATATATATATATATATATATATATATATATATATATATATATATATATGAGAAAGGAAGGATGAGAGTAATCCGACGGATGGGAAATGAAAAAGGGAAAACCTAAAAGATATTTTTTTATATATGCATCAACGATTCATCTTTATGTGTAAGACTTCCTCAGGATGATAATTTTACGAAAAATGTCATGCAAGTACATCGAAATATTGGGTTGACATGATGAGAAAAAGTAGTAGCCGTGGTTGCTGAGAGCGCTGGACCAAAGTTTGGGCTGAGAGAAGTCAGTCAGTGGCAGAAAGTGAACTGAATGTGGATGGCTGTGAGTGAAAAAGGGGGAGAGGTGGGAGTGTTAGTGAATTTGTCTTAGGGTTGGAGAGGTTTTTGTCGTGGTGAGGTGTAGCATGTATATGTATATGTGTGTTTGTGTGTGTGTTGGTGTGTGTGTTGTGTGTGTGTGTGTATGGCTGTGTGTGTGTGTGATACGTATATATATATATAAATATTTTTTAAAGACGGCGGAGAAACGACTTCCGTGAACAATGCGAAAAAACATTCTCTGCGCGTTTCTTCGCCGTCTTTGTAAAAAGTATCTTCTTTATTCAGCTTTATTGTTCATTTGCTTCAAACACCTGATTCGACGAAGAATCGAATACATTCGTGAAACCTATGGAACATTTATTAATATTTTTTTATTATTTTAATACAAAAAATACCATCAGAAAAAATGAATAAATATAAAAAAGGTAAAATTAAACAAACTATTTCTGTTATTTTTAACAATGTTTGCATATATATATATATATATATATATATATATATATATATATATATATATATATATTGGTACTGAAAGATTAGTACAACATTCGTACCGTCGGTTTCATGCACAGAAGGACTTAGCCATCCGGCTCTCTTCAGCTTCTGTTGTCATCTGATAACAACAGAAGCTGAAGAGATTAGGATGGCTAAGGCATTCTGTGCGTGAAACCGACGGTACGAATGTTGTACTAATTTTTCAGTACCAATATATATATATATATATATATATATATATATATATATATATATATATATATATTTATTTATTCTGGTACAGAAAAATTAGTACAACATTCGTACCGTCGGTTTCAAGCACGGAAGGTCTTACCCATCCGGCTCTCTTCAGCCTCTCTCTCTCTCTCTCTCTCTATATATATATATATATATATACATATATATATATATATATATATATATATATATATATATATATATATATATATATATATATATTCGTAAGAGTGAATTACTACATAAATGAGGTATGGCTATCATTTTCCCGCCAAGATCCATTCCCAGCTGAATTACATTCGACATCTTCGCCCATTAGTAAATCGTTTCTGCAAAACCTGCAGCCTCCATTGTTGCCATCCTAGCCGATGCGTAAGACAACTCAAATACAACAATTTCTTTTAAATATATATATATATATATATATATATATATATATATATATATATATATATATATATATATATATATATATATAAACATGAATAAAACTAGAAAGAAAAGAACATTACTACCAAAAAAAACAAAGCTTTATTTATTGTGTCCGATTAAAATATATATATATATAAGTATGAATTTGTATATTTGTGTATTTGTCTCTAAGCAAACAAGAAAATAGATAGCGATTAAAAATTCGTAGAAGAACCGTTTTATTTATTGCGCGTCGGAAGGCTGAATTACCACCGAAAGTTGTTTGGGTATTTTTTTTGTTTAAATTTGTTTTTCGTTTTTATTTTGTGTTCAGACACTTCAAAGTGTTTTCCTTCGCGATTTTCTCCTAAGTTGGCCATTTTTCTTATCGGCTAGGGTTTCACGGCGATACGTTCTTTGGTGTTGTTAATATGGAAATGATTTTAACGGAACTAAAAAATAAAAAATAAAAAAAACGCTGCAGAGAAGAGAGGCAAAGAGGGGGGGGGGAAGATAGAGAAGAAACTGGAGGCAGAGGAGGGGTATGCAGAGACATAAATCTTCGCGATGTTTCTAACAAACAAATAATAGTCGCCGCTACCCTGACGTTGTTCGCCACTTCTCATCATCAGTTAAAGAGAGAGGGGGAAGGGGGAGTGAGAGGGGAAAGAAGGGGAGTGAGAGGAAGAGAGAGACGGAAGAGAAAGGGAGATAAAGGGGAAAGAGTGATGGAGAAAAGATAGAGAGAGAGGGAGAGAGAGAAAGAGAGAGAGAAAGAGAGAGAGGGGGTAGAGAGGATGAGTGAGAGAGGGAGAAGGGGAGTGAGAGAGGGAGAAGGGGAGTGAGAGGAAGAGAGACGGGAGAAAAAGATAGATAGAGAGGAAAGAGTGATAGGGAAAAGATAGAGAGAGAGGGGAGATAGAGAAAGAGAGAGGGGGGAAGAAGGGGAGTGAGAGGAAGAGAGAGACGGTGGGGAAAGATAGATAGGGAGAGGGGTAGAGAAAATGAGTGAGAGGGGGCAGAAGGGGGGTAAGAGTAAGAGAGAGACGAGAGAGAAAGATAGATAGACAGGAAAGAGTGATAGGGAAAGATAGAGAGAGAGGGGGGAGAGAGAGAAAGAGAGAGAGAGGGGGGAAGGGGAGTGAG
This sequence comes from Sepiola atlantica, assembly GCA_963556195.1. Taxonomy (NCBI): domain Eukaryota; kingdom Metazoa; phylum Mollusca; class Cephalopoda; order Sepiida; family Sepiolidae; genus Sepiola; species Sepiola atlantica. The sequence goes on along the minus strand of OY744534.1, from coordinate 5,648,413 downwards.
AGGAAAAGAGACGAGAGAGAACGACAGAGAGAGAGGGGAGAGAGAGAGAAAGAGAGAGAGAGGGGGAAAGGGAGTGAGTGAGAACGACAGAGAGAGAGGGGAGAGAGAGAGAAAGAGAGAGTTAGAGACGCCAAGTAATGGAAATAGAGGGGGGGGAGAAAATGGAGAGACTGGGTGAGATAGATAGAGAGATACGAATGGAAAGATAGGGGAACACGAGAGTGAAGACATGGAGAGAAAAATCAGGGAAAGGATCGGAAAAAATAACAATCAAAATAAAAAAGGCGAAAGTAAATTTAATGAAAAATTCAAAAAAGAAAGTTAACATTGAAATGATATAATATCAACAATATTAATCATGAAAATAATTAGCAAAAGAAGAAGATTTATATGGAAATATTTTTTATATTAATTTTTTATTTTAATTATTTTTTTAATATCTCTTTAAATCTTCTCCAATTTTACATCTCAACTGTTACTTTTAACCCTCCTCGTGATTTCAAACATTATTAAACCTTCTTAAACTAAATTTCAACAAACATACATAACACTCTAAGTAAATAACGCGTCCAAACGAGTCACACGTGACTTCACATTTCCGAAACAGATGACAACAGAAGCTGAAGAGAGCCGGATGGCTAAGTACTTCTGTGCTTGAAACCGACGGTACGAATGTTGTACTAATTTTTCTGTACCAAAATATATAAATATTACGCTCTTAATAATTAAATTTTTAATTTTGATTCTCAATTAATCGAGCACTCTGCTGGGATTTTTCCTGCTATATAACATCGAAGTTATATATATATATATATATATATATATATATATATATATATATATATATATATATATATATATGCATATATATATATATAAATGCATATATATATATATATATATATAAATGCATATATATAAATGCATATATATATATATATAAATGCATATATATAAATGCATATATATATATATATATATGCATATATATATATATATAAATGCATATATATATATATAAATGCATATATATATATATAAATGCATATATATATAAATGCATATATATATATAAATGCATATATATATATATAAATGCATATATATATAAATGCATATATATATATAAATGCATATATATATAAATGCATATATATATATGTATATATATATATGTATATATATATATATATGTATATATATATATATAAATGCATATATATATGTATATATATATGAATGCATATATATATATATGTATATATGTATATATAAATGCATATATATATATATATGTATATATATATATATGAATGCATATATATATATAAATGCATATATATATATATATGTAAATATATATAAATGCATATATATATATATAAATGCATATATATATATGTAAATATATATATATATAAATGCATATATATATATATATGTAAATATATATATATATAAATGCATATATATATATATGTAAATATATATATATATATATATATATGAATGCATATATATATATATGTAAATATATATATATATATATGAATGCATATATATATATATATGTAAATATATATATATATATATGAATGCATATATATATATAAATGCATATATATATATATATATATATATAAATACATATATATATATAAATGCATATATATATAAATGCATATATAAATATATATATATATGAATGCATATATATATATATATATAAATGCATATATATATATGTATATAAATGCATATATATATATATATATATAAATGCATATATATATATATAAATGCATATATATATATATAAATGGATATATATATATAAATGCATATATATATATATATATATATATATATATATGAATGCATATATATATATATAAATGCATATATATATAAATGCATATATATATATATATATATATATATGAATGCATATATATATAATTGCATATATATATATATATATATATATGAATGCATATATATGCATATATATATATATATATATATATATGAATGCATATATATATGCATATATATATATAAATGCATATATATATGCATATATATATATAAATGCATATATATATATATAAATGCATATATATATATATATATATATATATATATATATATTATTTCATGTATCCACATAAAATGTTATAAGGAGATATACTTTTTTATGTATCAATTTTCAGTATTTACTTCAACAGTGCTCGAAACATGAGTAGAGCTAGGTAGTAAGCTATGAAAATATATTTATGGCAATTAAGCTACGCAGAGGCTTTCGTTCCGCGTTTCAGCTCCGGGGGGAATCGTCAGGGGATGAAAGCGAGAGCCTCTGTGTACCTTAATTGCCATAAATATATTTTCATAACTTACTATATATATATATATATATACATTTGTCTACTTTTGAAAATATAATAGCAGCTACAAGTAAGTGAATGTATCTTGCATACAGGAAGACGGTGTGTCTTAAACGATCGTACCTCCACCCACTCATAAACCCCGGGGGAGAAAAAAAAACTCCAATCTTTCTACCACCAACCAAAGCTGTTTTGTTTCACATTGGCGGCCAATGCCCATAATTCAAATTGGGAGCGTTAGCTATTGTCAAATCGCAATAAATATACGAGTCATTTCACAATATCTATACAACCCCCACCACCACCACCACCACCACTTCCGTCTGCGATCCCAACTTCTATCGCCGACATTTTGCACCAATCAGCAAACACAAACGCCAAGTCGTTTTCACGTTCCACATCTTGGAATTAGTTTCCCCCTTTTTTTGTGTTGTTGTTTTGTTGTTCATTGCTCGCCGCCATTTTGTAATGTGTTTTCGTTATATTTATTTCTCTTTCAATTCTACCACACAATCCTCATCTATTATCTAAAAGAAAGGACGAAATTCTGTGTGTGTGTGTCCGGCTAAAAATGAGAAACAACATAAGACATAAACGGACTCTCTCCACTTTTAAGAGATAGCGAATTGAACTATTAACAACCTTTCTCACTGTATATGATCACATAATTTTAATTGTTCATTTTAAGTGTTCCTTTTTCCGTGTAAATGCGTGTTTTTTCCTAACCTGTAATCCAACAAGTGTTCTGCCCCGTGTATTTATTTACTCCTCTCCAGGAGTTAGGCACAAGGCCAGTTTTATCTTACTCCCTTAAGTAAGATGTGACCCAAGGTCGGGTCGGGAAAGTGGGGTTTGAAAAGCCAGCGCCCGAGAGGTGAGAACTCTGGCCATTAAAAATTGCCTGGGCAGCCCCGTCGGCATTCCCCGGTAAGGGCGCCTCAGGAAGTAAGCAATAAACTTACTCCTCCCCAAAGAAGGGAAGGCAAAGCCTGTGAGGGTGGACCTCCTAGAACTGCACAGGATAGTCCCATAGACAGGCGTAAATCAAGCCCTGCAGGCCAAGACGATACCAGTCTATGGGGTGCATTATCCATCGGAACAGATACTACACTTTGATCCCGGCCAAAAGGCCAGAAACTTTAATTTATTTACTCCTCTTCAAGAGTTAGGCACAAAGCTAGTTTTATCTTACTCCCACAAGTAAGATGTGACCCAAGGTCGGGTCGGAAAGTGGGGGTTGAAAAGCCAGCGCCCGAGAGGTGAGCACTCTGACCATCAAAAATTGCCTGGGCAGCCCCGTCGGCATTCCCCGGTAGGGGCGCCTCAAGCAGTAAGCAATTAACTTACTCCTCCCCAAAGAGGGGAGGCAAAGCCTGGGAGAAACTTTAAACGTTGTTTTGCTACAATTCTAATTTTGTTTTGGGGGAAGAAGAGGACGGCGCGTCTATTCTATAAACGGATCCCATAATCAACATTATCGATTACGCCAAGCATGTGTTTATATGTGCGTTCAAAGAATACAGTAAGTTTTAAAATGCTTTTGTGATATTTGCCTCGAACAGTGATACGACGGGACAGGCGTCAATAAAGCCAGAAAGAATTAATAAAGTAAGTTTCTGCAATCCAAAACAGATCAGAATTCCTATTGACGCATGCGCGGTTCTTTAGCCTTTCACCTTGTGACTTGCTCTCGTTTTGATGGTCTCTGCCGCTGGCGTCGCTCGAAAAATGCGAGGCCGCTTATATCATAAATGAATCGAGTGTCAGTCAAAATGAAGGAGATAAAAAGGCGAACAGTTTGATCCGTTGTTGTGTGAAACATTTGTGGTCGTCTGCGCTTCCGTTTTAAAAGAAAGTGTAAAGAGATATAACGAGAGGGGTCGAGAAGGGAGACTAAGAAAGAAAGAAAGAAAGAAAAGTAAATAAAGAAAGGAAAGAAACACATTGGAAGGGAGAAAAGATGAAGCGAAACGGAAAATAATAATAATGAAGAAACAGTGAAGCCTTGATCACTATCAAGGCTTCACTGTTTCAAAAGAGAGAGCAAAAGAGAAATGGAACGAAATACGAATGAAAAGCAAATGAAAAAAAAAGGAAAGAAAAGAATAGAAAAGGAAAGAAAAAGAGAAAGAACGAAAGACTAAGTAAAAAGAAAGAGAGAAAAAGAAAAAGAGAGAAAGAAAGAAGAGAAAGAAGCAAATAGAGAAAGGAAGAAGAAGAAAAACAGACAACTAGAGAACGAAAGAAAAAAAGAAGAGACAAAGAAAAGGAAATAAAAATAACGAAAAAGGGAGGAAGGAAAAGAGGTTAAGCAAAAAAAGAGAAAAAGAAAAAGAAAGAAACAGAAGAAGACAGAAAAAGAAAAGAAAAGAGATATAAAAAAGAAAGAGATATAAAAAGAAAGAGATATAAAAAAGAAAGAGATATAAAAAAAGAGATATAAAAAAAGAAAGAGATGGCCAATTTCCCAGTTCATGAAACAATCGAATCCATTAAGAGACGTCGTTAGGCTCTCTTTACTTTGTCGTTATTTCAAGTGAAAGTGCTCGACT
>OY744534.1:5628477-5630977 GCA_963556195.1 Sepiola atlantica | reverse complement strand
ATTCAACCAGTAGACTATCAGGATAAAAACAAAGCTCAATATAGTGTATAGAGCAATGATATTGATTGAATGAGAAATGAGAAATTAAATTGTATTAATACCCATGAAATATATCACTCCTTTGTTAATAAAGCTTCAGTTTTTTTTCTCTCTTGGTTAAAACAGCTTCAGCCTTTTATTTTTACCTTAGGTAATACAACGTCAGTCTGTTTCTCTCTTGGTTAATACAGCTTCAGTTTTTTTCTCCCTTGGTTAAAACAGCTTCAGCCTTTTAGTTGTACCTTTGGTAATACAGCTTCAGTCTTTTTCTCTCTTGGTTAATACAGCTTCAACCTTTTAGTTGTACCTTTGGTAATACAGCTTTAGTCTTTTTCTCTCTTGGTTAATACAGCTTCAGCCTTTTAGTTGTACCTTTGGTAATACAGCTTCAGTCTTTTTCTCCCTTGGTTAATACAGCTTCAGCCTTTTAGTTGTACCTTTGGTAATACAGCTTCAGTTTTTTTCTCTCTTGGTTAAAACAACTTCAGCCTTTTAGTTGTACCTTTGGTAATACAACTTCAGTCTTTTTCTCCCTTGGTTAAAACAGCTTCAGCTTTTTAGTTGTACCTTTGGTAATACAGCTTCAGTCTTTTTCTCCCTTGGTTAATACAGCTTCAGCCTTTTAGTTGTACCTTTGGTAATACAGCTTCAGTCTTTTTCTCCCTTGGCTAATGCAACTTCACTCTTTGTTTGCCTTGGTTAATACAACTTCAGCTTTTCAGTTTTACCTTTGGTAATAAAACTTCAGTGTTTTCTCCTTTGCTTAATACAACCTGTCTTTCATAGGCTTGGTTAATACAGATTCAGCCTTTTATTTTTACCTTAGGTAATATAGCTTCAGTCTTTCTTTCTCCCCTGGTTAATACAACGCCAATCCTTTTTTCTCCCTGGTTTAATACAACTAAAGGCTTATTATTGTTTTTTTTAAACACACTTTTCATTCCGAGTTCCATTAACGTTCCACTCCGCCTCCATTGCTAAATGGAATTCCTGTTTTGGATACACTCCTCGTATTTTGAGCAGAAATTAACGTTTCATCCCGCGTTCATTTTTGTCTTGATAAAAATAACCGCAAGTTCGATACTTTATTTTGCACACTTCGTATGTCAATTAAGGAATACAAAAGGCGACTTTGAAAGATGAACCGCGTGGAAAGAAAGGGAGGGAGAAAAAAAGCGCCGAAGAATGGCCGCGTTAAGTTAGGCTACTTATAGCCGTGTTTATCAGAACTCAATCCCCGACCGTACAGATCTTCAACAACCCCCCCCACACCTTTTTTCAATCTTTCGTATTATTATTATTATTATTATTATTATTATTATTATTATTATTATTATTATTACTTTTAATCTGAACTGTTTTCCGCGATCTGTCAATTTATTTATAGTTTACTAGATAGATAGATAGATAGAGAGAGAGAGAGAGAAAGAGAGAGAGAAAAAAAGAGAGAGAGAGAAAAAGAGAGAGAGAAAGAGAGAGAGCAAGAGAGAGAAAGAAAGAGAGAGAGAAAGAGATAGAGAGAGAGAAAGAGAGAGAGAGAGAGAAAGAGAGAGAGAAAGAGAGAGAGAGAAAGAGAGAAAGAGAGAGAGAAAGAGAGAGAGGGGGGAGAGAGCGAGAGAGAGAGAGAAAGAGAGAGAGGGGGAGAGAGCGAGAGAGAGAGCGAGAGAGCGAGAGAGATGGGGGGGAGAGAGCGAGAGCGAGAGAGAGAGAGGTGGAAAAGAGGAAAGAATTGCAAATGAAAATTCGATTGAAAATAAAACGTAAAAACTACTAAAAATAAAAGATGGCGATAGACAACAAATAACAAAAAACGAAAACAAGAATCTTTCTGTTCGAAATAGATCTACGCAAGGGAAGCCATTAAACGCGTCGAAGTCATCACTTCTTCGTCTTTCTTTTCTCCTGCTTCTTATTAAATTCGAGGGGAGAGAGGAAAAAAACGCGGCAAGGCCAACCGGGTTTCGCGAACTCCCGTTTTCGCGCAGTTTTCAAGAGATTAGAGACTGATATTTTAAGAAACAGGCTGACACCTAAAGATATTCCTTGAACTTCAACGCTAATACGAACACCAATATACGATAGAACAGTTCTTGGCGAATAAACACATATATACACGCAAGCACAAACGTACGTATGTTTGTACATATATTCATTCACTAATAAATGTCCGGCCGTAGATTCGTCTTTGTAGGTGTGTTATAGATTACACACACACACACACACACATATATATATATATATATATATATATATATATATATATATATATATATATATATATACATATATACATATATATATACATATATATATATATATATATATATAGGAATTGTGGTTGGAAACACATCCGAGGAGACCTAGTTACGGTCGAAATAACTTATAATGTGTACAATCCGAATGTATATTTAGTCTTTTTAAACCTCATAACTTATTCATGCTCTGTTTGAACGGACATAGA
>OY744534.1:5610977-5623477 GCA_963556195.1 Sepiola atlantica | reverse complement strand
GAAATAAAAGTTAACACAAAACAGGAAGAAAATAACGTATCTGCGTGTTTACGGCGATCGATACAGAAATTCGAGGCGGAAAAAGGCAACAACAAAAACAAAAAAACAAATACACAAACAAAACAAACAAGCAAAAATATTTTTAAAATGAACAAACAAAAAAAAAGAAAAAAAAAAGAAGAAAAAGGAAACGCTATTTGTGACGTATATGTTTGGCTCATAAGAGCGCATGCGCACGAGTCATCACACACCGGAAGTGATTTGCAATCGCGTTTGTAGGTTACAGGGAACAAGGCGGAGCAGATTAAAGCTCCCAGTCGCCGCGTGAACCGTAGGGAAGCCGTTATTAACCAACATGGCTACCTAAAACAAATTGCCTTCATTTGTACATTGGTTGCCTTTTCAGGCAAACTGCGTAACCAGCAGTTATTCATGAAAAAAATAGAAACTTTATAAGAAATATGGAGTTACGGATGATCCAAATAACATGGATTTCTTCTCCATCTCTCCTTAACGGTAACCCAGTCTAATGATAATAAACCAGCACGACCCCCATTGGCCTTTTATCTAGGAGAAAAGTGCAGTATCTGTTCTGATACAACATTTTATCTTTTCTGTCCACGGTCAACGAATTAAAAATCCTTCTAGATTGAGGCAATTTTGCTTTTTCTCCGTATTCAGACTGTTACTTTTAAGGGAGCTGGATTTCCCCGCCTTTAAAAACAGACCTTATGTTTAAGTCAGCTCTCGTGTGGGGTCAAGCAAATAGGGACAACAGGGGTTTTGAGTTGACGATTTAGATTTTAAAAAAATGACTTCAAAGCGGGCGTTAGACAAAAAAAAAACAAGGGAGGCAACGAAGAGAAAAAGAGCGCGAAAAGAAACGAGTGTAATTCCTGATTTAATATTGTTAGACATGGCAAATATTGACGGGCTAGAAAAAGGTACAACATTAGAGTTTATATATATATATATATATATATATATATATATATATATATATATATATATATATAAGGTAATACAGCAAAATATATAAGAGGAAACTGATATATTTAATTAGTGAAAATCCGGATAAAACTGAAGCTCAATATACAGGATAGAGCATTAATAGCATTAGATAAAGTGAAAGAATAAAATAAGGTGCGAATCAAATATTATTAGCATTCAATGTTCTAGCAATGTACTTTAAAGTCCTTAATTATATTTTAATTTTGTTTCGTGACCTGAAGATCGTGAGCACCTCAAATTGCTCTCGTGAAACAAAATCAATTTTGTAGTCAAAATAAATTATCATTTATATTTCTGCTCTATATTTTTATTGAGCACTCTCGTAAACCCGGTTCAACTCCCTTGGATTAATACCCTGTGGATATATACCATACTCGGATTATATATATATATATATATATATATATATATATAGACGGCTCCGAAATATTTAACGAGGTCTTCTTTCCTGATATTTAAATATTAGGTAAGAGAATTCCAGGAAGTAACAATTATGCAAAATTGCTCTCAGACAGACAAACACACGCTGGTTTTAACAAAATCTTTTGGCAGAGGTAAATTTTAGGAACCTTTTTGGGGAAGTAAAAGTCTCTGCTAGCGATTACGGCTCGGAAGCAAAATGGCGCATGAAACAAATCGAGCGTTGTTTAATGAATCATCAGGAAGGAATGAAAGACAAACAAAGGAAGTGGCACCAACCGGGGGGTGGGGAGATGGGGTGGGGAGGTGGCGGAGTAGGAAAAGGAGATTATGCGCATGCGTGCAAGAATGGGGTTCGAGGGGAGAGAAAGGTTGCATCGACAGACAAGGCACATTGTCTTCTTCATACGGCGGTGAAGAAGGGGGTTGGTAGGGAGCCACGTACAAAACCTTCAAAGCCCTTTCTCCCCTTTACAAAAAAAAGGGGATAAAAGAATGTTCGTAGGAATTTCAGAGGAATGGTCGTCTAGAAAACGGAAGCAGATTTCCGAACCTGACCTAGAATATTTAGTCAATGGAGATGACAATACACACATATATTAAATATATATATATATATATATATATATATATATATATATGTGATTTTATGAAGGCTTACCAAAGCATTCCTTTCAAGACACCAATGATCACCATTAAAGATATTTTTTCTTACAAATACTATTTATTCAAATTAAATTTAATTTGAATAAATAGTATTTGTAAGAAAAAATATCTTTAATGGTGATCATTGGTGTCTTGAAAGGAATGCTTTGGTAAGCCTTCATAAAATCACATATAAATGCTCTGTACTCTGTAATCGAGTATCATCGAGCTTGTTTTTTATTGGAACAACCCCGGTCTTCACTGAATGATCTATTTTATAAGTGAAAAATCTAAATCTATATATATATATATATATATATATACAGGGTGTCCCAAAATAATGTATACACCCTTTGAATTGTTATAACTCGTTCAATTTACTGATTTTTATTTGCAAGATTGATAAACAAGATTGAGTAAAATATTCATTTAAAAATACTGACAGTAAAATTAACAAAAACATAGAAAATTAACTTTTAACAAAGATAAAGGCTACTTAGGGTAATTTCAGAATGTTCATAAAATGAACCCTCATCCTAACCCCAACCCGTTCTGCTCAATACACTTTCCATATAGTGAAGACGTGAAGAATTGTACCTACAAACGTCCTGCGACATTTACTCCGGTATTTGAGCACATTCTACTATAATTACTACTCCCATTTGTTTGCAATTGCTTCAGGTTTCTTGCTTTAAACATTGTAGCCTTTACATTTATTAAAAGTTAATTTTCTATGTTTTTGTTAATTCTACTTTCAGTATCTTTAAATGTGTATCTTACTCTTTTACTCTTTTATCAATTTTGTTGGTAAATTGAACGCGTTATAACGATTCAAACGATGTATACATTATTTTGGGACACCCTGTATATATATATTTGTAATATAGCAGGAAAAATCCCAGCAGAGTGCTCGATTAATTAAGAATTAAAGTTAAAAATTAAAAATTAAAAGCGTAATATTTATTTATTTTGGTACAGAAAAATTAGTACAACATTCGTACCGTCGGTTTCAAGCACAGAAGGACTTAGCCATCCGGCTCTCTTCAGCTTCTGTTGTCATCATGACAACAGAAGCTGAAGAGAGCAGGATGGCTTAGTCCTTCTGTGCTTGAAACCGACGGTACGAATGTTGTACTAATTTTTCTGTGCCAAAATAAATAAATATATATATATATGATTATTTTTATTTACACAGAGATGTACAAAATCTGCGACACTGGCATGTAGATGTTATCGATCAACAGCTATTATAAACTGAGATCTCATCAGGAAGAGTTAGAATCCGATCTTAACCTTAGATCATATTTAGAAAGAATGAAATGGAGAAAAAAGAAAAGAAATTTTAAATTTTAAAATTTAGAAAGTCACATGGTTTGGGACCGTTAAGAATCAAAATCTCAAATTCAAAATCAAAATATTAATATAAAATATAAAAGATAATATATAAAATACTGGAAGAGTGCGGAAAGTGCCACCCAAATTCCAGGGAAGACCAATGGTTGTTGCCAGCGCAGAAATCATTGGTAAGCGGCCGGTGCGATACCCCAAGGTCATTTGCGGTGGCGATCGAAAAGAGGTGGAGAGTACTGGGAATCTGGGGAGGCGTGTTGTCACTCAGAGTCCAGGGAACACCACCGGTTGTTGTCGGTGAGCAGTCACTGACGATAACCCGTGTGATAACTCCTAGTGAATACAATGAATAATAATAATAATAACGGTGCTAAAAAAGTATGTGTATTGCAAAATGGACAACTGGATAAATGGTTGTTTTATTCTATTGCTCCAAGAATTACATGACTGCTGAAGCAATCGTCCACCTGTAGAAGAGTCAGATAGGTGCCAAGATGGAGTACTGCTAGCACATCCGGGAAAATGCGGTTCAGAGAATTCTTCGTTGCCTTCACAGAATTCAGAATCGACTTCGAAATTTTGTTTTCTTTTTAAAATGATCGATCTCAAATTACGTTAGATTCGAGTTGATACTCTTACACGATCCGAACTTAACAAAGATTTAGAGATAATGAGTTCGTAATCGCTGAAGCCAATTACTAACTTTGCTTCAGATCCTTTCCCCCTTATTACTCGTATATGATGGCCGTTGCTATCAAATGCTTATTATTCTTGTCATGGCTTTCTCAGCTTACACATTATATCAATATTTGATCCGTATCTATAAGTTTGTTTTTTCATTATTATTTATGCATGACGTCATGACAAACTCTGTAAAACAAGCCGCGCATGCGTGGTCGCCCTCTGTATGTGACTCGATGTGGCGAGTGTAAAATGCAATAAATTTGGGCAATTTGGGGCATTTTTGACCCCCCACCCTTGACCCCCTGGGGGCGCGAACCATAATTTTTCTGAGATCAAGGATGCTCATTTTATATCCAGAACAATTACCTCTATATTTTGGCCAAGTTTCAGAAAAATTGAATGGATGGATCAAACGTTATGAGAGGAAAGGGTCATTTTTTGCCATTTCGGGGGCTTTTGACCCCCTGGGGGCGCGACCCAGATTTTTTCCAAGGTCAGCGATACTTATTTTCTATTAGAAACAATTGCCGTCACATTTTGGCCTGAGAAATTGAATGGATGGATTAAAAGTTATGGGGCAAAAAATGTCATTTTTTGCTATTTCGGAGCCTTTTGACCCTCTGGGGGGCGTGGAGCTAACCAGATTTTTTTTCAAAAATCGGAGAATGTCACTTTCTAACCTGACCAAAGTTACAACTTCATGCAAAATTTCAGAGAAATTCAATGGATAGTTGCGGAGAAAAATCCGGACGGACGGACAGACATCCCTCAAAACATAAGTCCCCCGATTTTATAAATCGGGGGACCAAAAATCTTTACCAAAGAAAAACAAATAAGTAATCTTCTTTTTTTTTCAATATTATAAACGGATAAAAACGTACGTTCATTATTTTTACGATTTACTCTTCCCATACGTGTCTTTTAGAAATCTCATCCGAAAGCCCCCAACACATGAAAATCGTAATGTAATATCGAGATCAAAAGGCACACAAAGACGCGTGAGAAAACTATAAAGAAAATAATGATATTAAATTTTTTTCTAACGTAGTTCACCCCGAACAAGACAGGCCGCCACTGTAGACATAAGGGGCTATTGAGAAGAAAGAAAAGGGGAGAAGGTTGGGGGGGTCAACCTAAATTGGGATCTGCGCAGCGAGATGTCTGTTTACATTAATTTTAAATTTCTACATGTCAGTACTGTCGGGGAAACAGGGGATAGCGAGGGAGTTCCAGATGCCAGCAGCACGAGGAAAGAAGCTATTTGAGTAGAAAGCTCTCCAGCATCTGGGGACCTCCACAGTGAATGGATGGGATTTGGCAGATAGTCGAGTTGTATTAAAGAAATTGATATTCAGAGAATCTTTATTAATTAATATCTAATGACTATGGATCAAATTCAATACAAATATTATATCTACGAAATATAGTTACGCCTTACGGCATATCAAACATCGTTGGGTCAGTTTTTTTGCTGAAATCGTACATGATTTTTTTTTTCGTCTGAGATTTATTTGGATATTAATTTCAAATCGGACGAGATTTATTGTTACACAAAGCGCCTTGGCGGAAAAAGGTTCCCCTTTTTACTTACTTTCTCTTTGAAAAAATTAATTATTCAATGTAGGCAAGTGGTCACAGTTCATTTTTGTTCTTTTAGAATATTTACAATGTATGTGCAGATATTAAAGAAATTGATATTCAGAGAATCTTTATTAATTGGTGTCTGATGACTATGGATCAAATTTAATACAAATCTTATATCTACGACATTTAAAATTGGAGATTTTTGCGCATATTTTGCTCCCAAAAACTCTTTAAAATATAAAAATATAAAAATATAAATTTGGGGAATATTTATTAATTGATTTTGGTGCTTCTATAATAAAAAGCCGAAAAAAGATTTTCTTATCTTTTAGTATTGGAGAGTGGCAGGTAACTCTTACAACGAATTTTAAACACGATTTTCCAGTAATCAAAACTGATGGCTTTAAATGGCGTTACACATGTGGCTACTGTGCAAGGAGAACGTCGATTATACATAAAAGGGTAAGGGTTTAGGGTTAGGGTTTAGGGTTAGGGTTAGGGTTAGGGTTAGGTTTAGGGTTAGGGGTAGAGTTTAGGATTAGGGTTAGAAAAATATTGTTCGAAAGCTAGAGCTGTTGTGAAGAGTTACCTGCCCCTTATTTAATTCTAGAACCTCTATCTCTGCCAAAAAATCAGCTGAATCCATCAAATAGTTGATGAGATACAGGGTGGCACGTACATACGTACACACAGATAACATGATTTCATGATTGAATTTTCTGGATCTCTAGGTTGCCTTGACTAATGATGCTGAAATTATAGACACTTATAGAACCTATCAAATAAAAATGTTGTGCAAAGTTTTAACTAATTTGGTTTATTGGTTTTTGAGTTATGATTGATCAAAGAAATGAGATTTCCAGCATAGGCCGTTTTTGAAGTCTATTAAGAGATAGAGCGCTCTCGCGCCTCCCTTGATTAAACAAACTATAACTAATATCACCCATCCTCATGTCTAGCAGCTGTGCTCCAAAATTTATATTGATCGGTCAATTAATTTACGCGTGAATCCTGTGCATAGAAATAGATAAACACCTAACCCTTACCCTAACCCTAACAAATACACACACTTAAATTTGCATGTATCATTTGTGCAAACGAAGGTGATTCAAATAAATACAGCTATGTAAATATTTCGTTTGTCGTGTGTAAATATATCGGATGGCAATAAAGTCTTTTTTACTATTTCAAAAACACATTTATTACGTCGTCAGTTGATGAGATATCTTGACAATTGTTTTGTTGTTGTTTTAATCAGTGCTTTGTTTTTAATATTTTTTATTAAGAATAAGATGTTGTGTTTCCGATAGTTTGTGAACGGGAAAAAAACTGCTAAGTATAGCCCGCTTTAAAATAACGACTCTTCTAAGAGAAGGTGTACAATTTTTTAAAGATTTTAAATTGTGAAACACCCCGTATTATATAACTTGTTGGTTAGGTTTGTTTAAAAGATGATCAGAAAGAAAATGTTAAAATCTCATTGCCAATATGATAGGACACCTGGGTAAATAGATTTATGCAAATTAATTCGGGAAAACTGTGATAAATGGTGTTTACTGTTCATGTCGACTTTGCTTTATATTGGTCTCCTATTTGCAATATATACATACATACATACATACATATATATGTATATATCTATATGTGTGTGTGTATGTGTGTGGGAGTATTATTGTTGGAAATAATGTGTGTGTGTGTATTCTGCGCCAAGAATAGCTGTTATCATTGATATCAAAAACCCTTCCATTAACAAGTAATAAAACTAACATATATATATATATATATATATATATATATATATATATATATATATATATATATATATATATATATATATATATATATGTGTGTGTGTATGTGTGTGTGTGTGTGTGTATGATTCTTTCATGCATCCACATAAAATGTTATGAAATATAATGTTTGCATATCAATTTTCCGTATTTACTTCAACAGTGCCCGATACGTGAGTAGAGCTAGTTAGTAAGATATGAAAATATATTTATGACAATTAAGCTACACAGACGTTTCCGCGTTTCATCACGGAAGGAATTGTCAGTCTAATATATATGTATATATATATATATATATATATATATATATACATATATATACATATATATATACACATATATATACACATATATATACACACATATATATACACATATATACATATATATATATACACATATATACACACACACATATATATATATACATGTGGAAACTGAAAAAGGAAAAATCAAAACCATTTATATATTTATAAACGTTTCGTCTTTATTACAAGACTACTTAAGGTTTTGAAAAAATAACATACAAGTACAAACGCACCACATATTTAAGCATAGTGTACTTGTATGTTAATTCATATTAATTAATAAATATATATATAAAATAAAATAATTACACGTCCTAATTAAAAAAGGGCGACTCAATGCAATAGTCTTACATATATTTATATATATATATATATATATATATATATATATATATATATATATATATATATATATATATATATGTTGTGTGTATTTAGGCAGCATTTTTTCATTAATGCATGTGTTGTTGGAAACGACAGAACTCTTCTGTTTAGTGATTCCTTTTTTTATTTTTTCCATTCGTCGAATGATCTTTTTGACGTTGAAATAGAATGAATTAATGTAGGATCCGTGTGTTTGACTAACGTTTTCGATTCTCTCCGGAATACTCTTCAGGTCTTTAATGGAATAAAATGAATAAAAAGCGAGTGAAAGGATGGAATTTCTTAAAAAATACGCCGGCAAACCGTTCACGTAAAATATATTTATTTAATATATATAATATATATATATATATATATATATATATATATATATATATATATATATATATATATATATATATATATATATATATATATAGTATGATAAAATATCTATGTAACTTAAGCTACACAAAGGTGTCCATGCTTCATTCCAGCAGGGATTCAACTAACTAATTATTACACACGTTTTTCTGTGGCTTACTTGACATATATGACAATTTTGATACTACTACACAGCTTTACTAAAGTACTGAGATCTGTTGAACTAAACACTGAAAATACACAAAATATATTACGTTAAAATAATGTATCCATATATACATGACAGAGTAAATATATATATATATATATATATATATATATAACATATATATATATAACATATATATATAACAAATATATATGTATAACATATACATATAGTCACTAAGAATATATATATACATAGAACTATATATACATATAAATATAAATGTATATATATACATATTATGAATAGAAATATATATACATATGAATATAAATGTTTATATATATACATATAATAACTCAAAAAATATATATATAAATATAATTACTAGAAATATATATTTACATATTATAAGTAGAAATTTATATATACATATTTTATATAGAAATATATATACATATTATATATAAAAATATATATACATATTATATATAGAAATGTATATATATAAATATATATATAGAAATATATACATATACATATATATACAGAAATTATATATATATATATATATATATATCATATTGGTTTTGTTCATATTTAAATATAATAATATACATATATTATATATAGAAATATATATATATTAGTACATATATATACATATTATATATACATATTATATATAGAAACATATATGTATATATACATATTATATAAAGAAATATATATATGTATATATATATATACATATTATATATACACATATTATATATAGAAATATATATATGTATATATATAGATATTATATATATACATATTATATATAGAAATATATATATGTATATATATACATATTATATATATATACATATTATATATAGAAATATATATATGTATATATATACATATTATATATAGAAATATTATATATAGAAATATATATATGTATATATATACATATTATATATAGAAATATTATATATAGAAATATATATATGTATATATATACATATTATATATATACAGATTATATATAGAAATATATATATATATGTATATATACATATATACATATTATATATATACATATTATATATAGAAATATATATATGTATATATACATATATACATATTATATATATACATATTATATATATATATATATATGTGTATATACATATATACATATTATATATATACATATTATATATAAAAATATATATATGTATACATACATATTATACATAGATATATTATATATAGAAATATATATATGTATATATATACATATTATACATAGATATATTATATATAGAAATATATATATGTATATATACATATTATATATAGATATATTATATGTACATATTATATATAGAAATATATGTGTATATATGGAGAGAAATATAGAAATATATATATATATACATAGTATACATATATACATATTATATATGCATATTATATATAGAAATATGTATGTATATATATATAAAAAAAATATATAGAGAGAGAGAAATATAGAAATATATATATATATAGAAATATAGAAATATATATAGAGAGAGAAATATAGAAATATATATAGAGAGAGAAATATAGAAATATATATATATATAGAGAGAGAGAGAGAAATATATATATATACACATATTAGATATATACATATTATATATGCATATTATATATATATTTATACATATTATATATATACATACATATTATATACACATATTAAATATACATATTATAAAGAAACATATTATATGTATATATATATATATGTATATGTATGGATATATATTATTGAAAGAATATCTGAAGAGAGCATTAATGCTTTAACGCGTTATAGAATTATGAAATAAAAATTAATAAACTATTGTTGAAAAAAGTTTTTTACAAACATTAGTAGCCTCAATTCTTTAAAAAAAATAGACATATATATATATATATATATATATATATATATATATATATATATATATATATATATATACCCGAAACTGGACGACCATATTGGATTTCTGCAACAGTATCAACAAAAGCTGGTGAACGTGTGGAACCATTTTGTAACTAGAAACCGACGGTACTGATGTTATATTAAATCTCCGTATTAAATATATATATATATATATATATATATATATATAAATACAATTAGTATATATATATATAAATACAATTAGTATATATATATATATATATAAATACAATTAGTATATATATATAAATACAATTAGTATATATATATATATAAATACAATTAGTATATATATATAAATACAATTAGTATATATATATAAATACAATTAGTATATATATATATATATAAATACAATTAGTATATATATATATATAAATACAATTAGTATATATATAGAAATACAATTAGTATATATATATATATAAATACAATTAGTATATATATAGAAATACAATTATGTATATATATATATATACAACAATTTAATTAGTATATATACATTGTATATATATATATATATATATATATATGTATATATATACAACAATTTAATTAGTATATATATGCATATTTATATATACATTGTATATATATATATATATATATATATATATATATATATATATATATATATATATAATTGCATTGTTGTTGTTTCCTAGATTTTAATCTAATAACACATCAGTATTTATAAAATAATGCTCAATAACAGGTAGAGCTATATTTTAATATGAATCCATTTATTTATAAAACCATTATTGGCTACATATGTGTATACATGTTTCAGCTACGATCTCGTTCGAAATCCAGCTTCATCGCGCCATATTAGAAACCGTTTGTAAGATTGGGTGATGGAGCTGGATTTTGAACAAATTGTAGCTGAAACATGTATGCACATATGTAGCCAATAATGTTAGTATAAATAAAAAAATGTGTAATGTATTTATATATATATATATATATATATAGTCTAAAGAAGATTTGAGTTATTTTAAACAAAAAGACAACAACAAAAATAAGGAAAATGCTGTTTAAATTCCCAGAGAAACTAACTAAATCCAAAATAGTGCAGACTTAACATTCGTTGGAAAATTCATAAATAAATAATATACATTAGTAAGTAAATAAAATAACAAGGGGGATTAAGTATCTAACAGTGAAACAAAAGCAGGAGACCTTAACGTAAGTATCTAATATTAACACGGCGATCATCAGCTGTTTACCATGTAACTGCTATAATGTATATATATAAATATATATAAATATATATATATAAATTATATATATATATATATAAATATATAAATAGGTATTTGTGTGTTTTTGAATGTCGTGAAAATGGTAAATGTTTGTTAAAAATATCTGAAGAAAGGTGAACAACTCCGCTTAAGTCAACAGGTGTTCAATATTTCATGTTTTAGAATGGATACCAGCTGATCATTTAACGATGTCTTCTAACTTTTTTGATTGTCTAAAACTCATGGTTTCTTCTTCGGTGCTACGAGATATCAGCTGTCGTTGTGTCATTTTATGTCGAAATTTATTTTTGTATACGATTGGTTGATAGATCAATTTGAGTTGTATTTTATTAGCAAATCGTCCATAAAAGATTTTTATTTCATTTAACCCGTATATATACATATTTAAATATATACATCTAAATACTTTAATATATACATATATACACTTAAATATATACATATTTAAATATATACATATTTAAATATATGCATATATATATATATATATACGTATTTAAATATATATATACATATATATATATACATACATATTTCAATATATATATATATACATATATATATATA
>OY744534.1:5586259-5591259 GCA_963556195.1 Sepiola atlantica | reverse complement strand
TGTACAACAGAATGGTAGGATTAAATTTAGAGGAAGCATTATTAAAATCAATGAAACAGACGAGTGGGGAAAAAAAAAAAAGGAAAATTGTTAAAATTACCTTAAGGCCTTGTCGTCTGACCCTCTGAGAGGAAACGTCAGAATGGTAAATTAAAAACTAAAAGTCGAATGAGAAATGAAGGGGGGAGAGAAAAAAAAATAAAAATAAAACTTATTTCAGTTGGAGGAAACGAATGAGAAGGGGAAAAAAAAAAAAAAAAAAAAAATTAAATCTCTCAACGTTATGGTGGCTTTCAACAATATTTTAACAATATTTTAACAATTTTCCTTTTTTTTTTTTCCCCCACTCGTCTGTTTCATTGATTTTAATAATGCTTCCTCTAAAATATATATATATATATACGCTGTTTTTTGTTATTGTTATTTGGCGATGATTTATTTTTAAGTTTATTTAATTATTTTTTATTCATCTTTGTTGATGTTGACTAATTCTTTCAAATCTATTGAAATATATTAAACTAATTAAATAAATGTCTAAATTTATTTACATAATTAAATAAATATGTGTTTCTTTACGTTTGCATATTTTCACCTATCGCGTGCGTGTGAGCCCGGAACTCACCTACTGCGATGAAGCGCTTTCTACCGACGAGAAAACAGATAAGAACGTTGCTCAAATTTAAATCGTCAACATCTAAAAAATAATAATAAAAAATAAGTCGGCCATTTATTTCTCGCACTCCACTAAAACGCTACAAATAAGAAAACGGTGTATGTTGTCTTCTTTTTGTAGATTAAACAAACTCGATTGAGGAAAGCCGTAAACGAAATATACGCAAAAAAAAAAAATCTTTTTTTTTTTTTTATAGAATCACTTCCGTCTCTAAACAATTTTTTTTTCTTACGTATTTTGGATCGTTATAAACGAATATGTTATTTAAATCCATAACAGAATATTAATTTATCATTAAATTAT
Source organism: Sepiola atlantica (assembly GCA_963556195.1). Lineage (NCBI taxonomy): Eukaryota > Metazoa > Mollusca > Cephalopoda > Sepiida > Sepiolidae > Sepiola > Sepiola atlantica. The sequence continues at coordinate 5,590,283 of OY744534.1, read as the reverse complement.
TAATAAATATAATAATTAAATATTTTATTAAATTATTATTATAAATAAATTATTAGTAAATTATTATTATAATTAGATATCATAATAAAATTATTATTAAAATATTATTAAATTATCATCAAATTATTATTATAGTTTAATATTATAATTAAATTATTATTAAATTATTATTAAATTATTATTAAATTATTATTATAATTACATATTATAATCAAATTATTATGAAATTATTAATTCAATTATTATTAAATTATTATAATAATTAAATATTATAATTAGATTATCATTAAATTATTAGTATAATAAAATATTATAATTCAATTATTATTAAATTATTAATTTAATTATTATTATAATTAAATATTATAATCAAATTATGAAATTATTAATTAAATTATTATCAAATTATTATTATAATTAAATATTATAATTAGATTATCATTAAATTATTAGTATAATTAAATATTGTAATTCATTTATTATTAAATTATTAATTAAAGTATTATTAAATTTTATTTTTTTTTAATTATTAAAATAATTCAATATTATAATTAAATTATTATTGAATTATTATAATTAAATATTATAATTAAATTATTAATTTATCATTATTTTTTTTATTTACATTTTAAATTACATTTTTGTGTGTACTTGTTCAGTCCCCAATTTATGCCTTCGCTCAAACGTCCCTATTCTGAATTCTTCGTGACCAACGGTCATAAACAACGTTTTAAGTGTAATTTCGACGGTTTATTCGAATTATTTGATGGTTTTCCGTAATCCAGTAAATTTTTTATTATTTAATTTTAATTAATCAAAATTATTTCAGCAAATTGTAATACATTTTAATTATAACAGCACTTTTTTTTGTCTTCTCCGTTCATTTTTCATGTTGAAATCAGCAAAAATACGCCCGTTTGTAGACGGGAGTGATTCTATAAAATGAATTTTATTTCAAAAGAATTTCGTATCCACTGTTGTGTTTATGCATCGTGTAAAAATGCCACAGATTTGGCATTTTTAAAACTTTGGTAGACCAGAACATTCAGAATTGTCGTAAAATATATACATAATTAGTGACTTAAAAATATATACATAATTAGTTAATTAAAAATATATACATAATTAGTTACTTAAAAATATATACATAATTAGTTACTTAAAAATATATAATAATTAGTTACTTAAAAATATATACATAATTAGTTACTTAAAAATATATAATAATTAGTTAATTAAAAATATATACATAATTAGTTAATTAAAAATATATACATAATTAGTTAATAAAAAAAATATATATAATTAGTTACTTAAAAATATATACATAATTAGTTACTTAAAAATATATACATAAATAGTTACTTAAAACTCTATGCATAATTAGTTACTTAAAAAATATATATATAATTAGTTACTTAAAAATATATACATAACTAGTTACTTAAAAATATATACATAATTAGTTACTTAAAACTATATGCATAATTAGTTACTTAAAAATATATAATAATTAGTTACTTAAAAATATATACATAATTAGTTACTTAAAAATATATAATAATTAGTTACTTAAAAATATATACATAATTAGTTACTTAAAATATATATGCATAATTAGTTACTTAAAAATATATACATAAATAGTTACTTAAAACTCTATGCATAATTAGTTACTTAAAAAATATATATATAATTAGTTACTTAAAAATATATACATAATTAGTTACTTAAAAATATATACATAATTAGTTACTTAAAACTATATGCATAATTAGTTACTTAAAAATATATAATAATTAGTTACTTAAAAATATATACATAATTAGTTACTTAAAATATATATGCATAATTAGTTACTTAAAAATACATACATAATTAGTTACTTAAAACTATATGCATAATTAGTTACTTAAAAATATATACATAATTAGTTACTTAAAACTATAGGCATAATTAGTTACTTAAAAATATATACATAATTAGTTACTTAAAACTATATACATATAAATGGCGTTGGATGGAACCGAAATATTTTAATATATAAAAAGGGACATTTTTGTATATTTAATATGAAAAAAAAAAGAATCGAAATTATTATTAGAGAGATGCTTAAAAGTGAATTATTGTTTGGTAAATATTTTAAAATAATTCTGAAACGAATATTTTGTTTTCGAAAAGACGTTTCTAGTGTCAAAACGTCATGCGACAAAGTTGACAAAGTTAACACACACAAACACACAAACACACACACGTACTCACTCACTCACACACACACATGTAAACAATGTTTTTTTTGTTTTAAAATTAAATGTGTCCATTTTTACTGATCCTACAAAAATAAGTTTCTATATCGACATTATTTCTAATCTTTTAACAAATTTAAATCGAATCTTGAACACAAAATTAAGTTTATTCTTTCAAAAAAAAGTCAAAGCTGAAATTTTGTTTCTAATTTTTGCCTGAAGAAACTGACACGAATTTTGCTGAAGTCGAGACGTGTTTGCAAATTTGTGGCAAAAATATGCGCGTATGAAGAAAATAAAAATAAAAAATGCAAAAAAATAAAATAAATGAATAAAAAAAAATTTTTTAAAAAAACACAAAAATAAAAAATAAAAAATAAAAAAAATAAAAAATTTTTTTTTAAATACATACGAAATTAATTTGGATTTTTTTTGTATTATTCGGACTAACGTTCTAATGTTGCATGTTATTCTTAAGTGTATATTGTCGAACTCTAACATTTTTGTGTAAAACTTGTGAATCTGTAAACCTGTATTTCGAATGGAATCCTTTATTTCATGATAAATCTCTAAGGAATAATCAATTTTTAGTGACAGTGTTCTGGGGGTGGAGGGTTCAATCCTCACTTCGGGCGATACTAAGATTACAATTACGAATTATTTCAGAATTCTACCCGGTCATGGCCGACAGAACGAGAGCATAGTACCCCAGTGGATTAAATAAACCGTTCCGTTCAAAATTCCGTACAGATTCCCGAGTTCGACAGAAAGATCCACTTGACATTTAGCACTCTTCTATAAGTACTCTAAGCTTCACATGAAGGTGTGTACAACCTTTCCGATTAATGTTAAAAAAACAAAAAAACACTAAGCTCAATCGCATTGTTATAAGTGTGTGGATGATTCAGATGACTATATTTTTTAAAGTTCTACGCGTTCTTGTTGTACCATGCATGTATTGAAGAAGAGTTGTGTCACTTCATTATTCCGTGTGTGATTGTGGGGTTGGGGTGATTGAGGCAACCATGTAATTGAATTCATTATTGATATGGAGTAAAAAAAAACATCAGAAAAAAATAAATAATTAGCGATTTTGAATATAAAAATAATAAATATATATATATATATGATAGAGAGATAGAGAGATAGACAGAGAGAGAGAGAGTATTGATTTACTCCTCTCCAGGAGTTAGGCACAAGGCCAGTTTTTATCTTACTCCCACAAGTAAAATGTGACCCAAGGTCGGGTCGGGAAAGTGGGGTTTAAAAATTGCCTGGGCAGCCCCGTCGGCATTCCCCGGTAGGGGCGCCTCAGGCAGTAAGCAATAAACTTACTCCTCCCCAAAGAGGGGAGGGGGAGCCTGGGAGGGTGGACCTCCTAGAACTGCACAGGACAGACCCATAGACCGGCGTAAATCAAGCCCCGAAGGCCAAGACAATACCAGTCTATGGGGTGTAGTATCCATCGGAACAGATACTACACTTTGATCTTGGCCAAAAGGCCAAGAATAGAGAGTGAGAGTAAGATAATACTTTAACGATATAAATAATATCTTTAACGAATTAAGATAAAAAACAAAGCTCAATATCGTGTACAGAGCAATAATAATAATGGATTAAATGACATAATAAAAGGAATTAAAGACGCAGTATCACTCCTTGTTTTTGAAATTTAATAAAATCTGATTATTTCACATTTTATTATATCATTCAATCCATTAACATATATATATATATATATATATATATATATATATATATATTATATATATATATGA
>OY744534.1:5506259-5581259 GCA_963556195.1 Sepiola atlantica | reverse complement strand
TCTACTACAAATCCCCAATTACGATTGTTTAATTTGTCAGTAAAAACATGTTTATCAATTGAATCGACGCCTAACAACCTCGCCCCTTAAAGAACACACACGTAAATACGATGGCACGTTTTTATCTATCTATGGGTCACGGCTTCCCAAGGCCAAAAGGCCACTCGAGGATAAGGGTTAATGAGTGTGTCATGATTGGTGACGAACTGGGCAGAATTTGATGATTTTTTTTCATTTTTATGTTTTCATGGCAGAGTCGCTCCAGACAAGGCATGAAGCCACTTGATGTAAGGAGCTAAAAACAAATATTTCTAGCCAACGATAAGTGTTATATAGATAGATTCCAACCCAGAAAACAGCAATTCTTACCCCTTTGTCAGAAACATCTTTCATGGAATGTGATGACTAAAGGACAAAATATGGGAAGCGAGAGTGACGAGGCTGTCGAAATTAAACCCAAGACCCACTAAGAGAACTGCTTAACATAAATTTATTAACATTGGACTTGAAAACGACCATGTTGTAGTCAGCTGGGAAGCAGCCCTGTGGTATTGTGTTCCGTAGACGGGTAGTTCTTGGAAAGAAACTTTGCTCATGGAAGTTCCGTTTAGATTTAGGTACATGGAGGGAAAAAGGGAAATTATTTACAGTTGTGGTAGATAGACGAGTTTTTGTTTTACGTTGTTTTATAACACAGGAATCTTCAGTTCTTGTTTAACCGACGACATTGAATCGAAAATTAATTTCTCGTAGTAGTATATTCACTTCAAACGATACAAAGCAATAAAAGTCGACAATCTAATAGGTCCCACACTGTCCACGAAGCTCCAGCCCCTGTCCCATCGCCGCAATGCTGCATCCTTGTGTTTGTTTTACAAGTACTTCAATGGAATGTGCTCCGATGAACTTGCTGCTCTACTATCCCCCTCGGCGTAAATACACTCGAACAACTCGACAATCAGCTAACTTCCATCCATTCACTGTGGAGGTCCCAAAATGCCGGACAGCTTTCTACTCCAATAGCTTTTTTTCCTCGAGCTGTCAGCTTTTGGAAGTCCCTCCCTGCTCCCTGTTTCCCCTGGCTGTACCGACATGCAGGAATGTAAATGTAATGCGAATAAACATCTCCTTTCTTAGGATGCTCCCTTTAATTTCTGACACTCAACACACAGTATTGATTTACTCCTCTCTAGGAGTTAGGCACAAGGCCAGTTTTTATCTTACTCCCACAAGTAAGATGTGACCCAAGGTCGGGTCGGGAAAGTGGGCTTTAAAAATTGCCTGGGCAGCCCCGTCGGCATTCCCCGGTAGGGGCGCCTCAGGCAGTAAGCAATAAACTTACTCCTCCCCAAAGAGGGGAGGCGAAGCACAGGACAGACCCATAGACCGGCGTAAACCAAGCCCCGAAGGCCAAGACAATACCAGTCTATGGAGTGCAGTATCCATCGGAACAGATACTACACTTTGATCTTAGCCAAAAGGCCAAGCCCCTTAACACACAGTAGCCCGTTACGGCAGTATGCCTGGAGTGAACTCAAGTTTTTAAAAAAGAGACAGAGAGAGAGAAAACCTTAGTTATTTTGGTACATTTGTAGACCCCCCCCCCCCAATAACAAAATGAGATTCTACTTTTTTAGGCGATTACGTGTAGAAACCCAAAAGACTTGGAAGAAGAAAATAAAAACGACAAAAAGTTTTTGTTTTAAATTGTTTCGAATTTTTGAGATGAGGATTGATAATTTGTATAATTTGGATTATTCGGACTACTGTTCTCATCTTGGATATTATTCTCACAACGTTTCGGCCGATGTAACCTCCGGCCGTCTTTAGGTGCATCTTGTCGAATTCGGGAATCTTTCTGTCTTTTACGAGTTCGACAAGATGCGCCTGAATAAGGTCGGAGGTTACATCGGCCGAAACGTTGATATATTTGCATTTTAAAGTGGGGGATTGTGCTTATATTATGCCTCCTAAAACCCCTTGAAAATACCCCAAAGAAACTGAAATTTGGAGAATATTTATTAATTGATGTCGGTGCTTGTACAGAGAAGCGTCCGTATTAAAAAAATTAAAAACACTATTATATACTTACGCAGCAGATTTAAATAATTATCCTCACCAAAAAGTAGGGAAAATGATCGATTAGAATTTTAATTAATAATAAAAATCAGTTTATCGTATTTTGGTGCATGCCATTGATTTATTACTTGTTAATATGACAGACTGAGTTATCTCCCCCTGAAGTTCGTGTTTTTCGCTCGAATCAATGGCCGAACACGATTAAACGATTTAACGGATTTTTATTTTTTATTACAATTCTACTCGATAGTTTTTGCTAATTTTTGGTGTACATACATATTTTTGCTTGATACATAAGTATTTCAAAGAGTTTTCCAGTTAATTTAATTGGAACTACGATTTACAGCGTTTTTAATATGTACGCTAATATGTACAAGCACCTTGATGTCTATTACCTATAGTTAACCAGTTTTAAAAATCGGAAGTATCTGAATTTTTATGAAGGCTTTCACCTCTTTTTACCCCTTTTTTAACATAAAACTAAATTCAACTAAATATGGCCCACATTCATACGCCTCACCTCTAAAAGTTGTATTCCAAAATTCATAATGGTTGGTTGATTGGTTTAGAAGTGAATCTTGTATCTACAAACACCCCTCAACGTAAATAACCCCTGGAAACCTGACAAGCGGGAAAAGCCGCCCACATTCGCCGTAGAGGTCTTATTTATCTACCTGCCACAGAGTAAAATGTGACACAAGGTCGGAAAGTGGGAATTGAGAAGTCAGCACTCTAGAGGAAGAGCACTTATGGCCGTCAAAAAATGCCTGAGCAGCCCCGTCGGCATTCCCCGGTAGGGGCATCTCAGGCGATTAGCAATAAACTAAGCCCTTCTCAAAGAGTGAGAAGGCAAAGCCTGGGAGGGTGGACCTCCTAGAACTGCACAGGGCAGACCCATAGACCGTATCATAAGCATTGTCATATAGTGAACCCTCCACTTGTTTACACAAGGGGTAGTTGACGATTTCGCTTACGAGTAAGCTCGACCCAAGGAGGAGTGAATATTTAGTCATCCAGACATACACACACACACACACACATACATACATATATATATATATATACATATATATATATATATATATATATATATATATATATATATATATATATATATATATATATATATATATATATATATATAAACATTCAATGAATTCAAACATTACAATTGTTCCAAGAATTAGAACATCAAGTCCAGGATGGCGTACGATCGTTTCCAAAACATTTTGGAAATACTTTATTTTATTTTATTTTATAAATTAATGAAGCTAATCCAAAACGTCTCTTCGTCAGCGCCTTTAGCAACACGTCTTACAGAAAGTCAAAGAAAAAATTTTAAAAAAGTTCGTTGTAGAGAAACATCTACTGACAGAAAGAGTCACCGGTTGATATGTTAGCAGCATAGGAGGGGGAACAACACAATGGTACCTATAAACCAAAACACAGCTACATACAAAAGAAATAGTCCAATATTTCCATAAACCTCCTCTCTAGGAGGTTAGACACAAGGTCACGTGTAGGGTTTGATGAAAGTGTTTCTGTGGAACGAACTCGATTCGAACCTGGCACGCGTAGGTTTTCGGTTCGCGTTTATAGTTAAAGTTTTTTTTACATTTAAATATAAATTTTACAACATAAAGAAATAGTTATAGCTCAATAGTGTGATGCTAGAGCTATGTTATATACAATATTTTAATTATTTAATTTTAAACCATGTCAAATGTTAGGAAGAACAGATTCACATAATTTCACAAAAAACTGTTTTTATTTTCAGCATACAATTCTTTCGGCTTACCACGAAGACATTTGTAAAATGCTTCTATATCCTATGCATTTATTTCCTGGTGTGGCTATCTTCAGTGCTCATATATAAAACAAAGAAAGACACATTCAAAACAAGCAAAGCCTGAATTACAATCCGCAATCATCATCATTAACTTTTTTTTGCAATGAAGCTTCAACCTCCTACTAGCAAATATATGCTTCGTCCGATCGCTAGTTATTTTATTAAACTGCTCTCTCTCTCTCTCTCTCTCTCTCTCTCTCTCTCTCTCTCTCTCTCTCTCTCTCTCTCTCTCTCTCTCTTTCACTCTCTTTCTTGAAATAGAACTTTATGTGCGTTCGAATAATCAGAGGACAGGTAACCAAATGTTAAAATGGCCGCCGGCTGTTCTACCATATTCCATTACAATCCAATTTAATTACGTAACTCAATTATATAGATTTAAAAAAAACAATGTCTTTAATTAATTATACTTATAATTTTTATTAAGATTATTATCGAGGAAAATATTTTAAATACATATTGAAATCTGAAAAAACAATCATGAGCGTATATTTGCGAATATTCATTGATTAGAAGCTTAACATCGAATTAATTATATAAATTTGAAAGACGCGTAATGTTTGGAATAGTTTCGGCTTCAAGGAGATATAAAAAGAGAGCGATCAAAACTAATAATATAGTTTCGGCTTCAAGTAGATATAAAAAGAGAGCAATCAGAACTAATAATATAGTTTCGGCTTCAAGTAGATATGAAAAGAGAGCGATCAAAACTAATAATATAGTTTCGGCTTCAAGTAGATATAAAAAGAGAGCGATCAAAACTAATGATATAGTTTCAGCTTCAAGTAGATATAAAAAGACAGCGATTAAAACTAATCATATAGTTTCGGCTTCAAGTAGATATAAAAAGCGAGCGATATAAATTAATAATATAGTTTCGGCTTCAAGTAAATATAAAAAGAGAGCGATCAAAACTATTAATATCGTTTCGGCTTCAAGTAAATATGAAAAGAGAGCAGTCAATATTAATAATATAGTTTCGACTTTAAGTAGATATAGAAAGAGAGCGATCAAAACCAATACTATAGTTTCGGTTTCAGACAGACATACAGACAGACAGATACATAATCTTAATTATTATAGGGGCGCGTTTTTGTCGCAACATACATCGTTATGCGTTTCGCTATAGGTTTTTTAATTAGTTTTAATTCACCCCAAAATCCTTGAATTAAAGTATATGTTTTTACTGACTGTCTTTTGTTGTTTCCACCTAATTATTTCCTTCTCATCCGGGTTTTAGTCGTTGATTTTACATCATTTGTTATGCCTTTCTCACATTTGTATATCCGTGCAATGAACAACTTCCGTTTTATCGGGCAACCGGAAGTACACATATTTATCTATTCAATCCATTCTATAATTATCTATATCAATAATATTTGAAAGTCGGTAGTATTTAAGAAATATTTTTTTTAATATTTTTATATTTAATCCTAAATATTATCGAAATATCACCCACGTGATTAATGACGGGATAGCAAGAAAGGTGTTCGTGTAAAATAAAATGACTAATTATATGAAGAATATTTGAGATTAAAAATATTTAAAAAAAATTTTTAATATTTCGTTTCGTCTTTATTTTAAGACTTCCTCCGAATGATTGATTTGAAGAAATAACCCAAAAGTACAAATATTTGAAATAGTTGTTTGAATTTCTTTTTTTCGAATTTTCCATATATAGGTATGTGTTACTGTTTATATCTATCTATCTATCTACTATCTATCTATCTATCTATCTATCTATCTATCTATCTATCTATCTATCTATCTATCTATCTCTCTCTCTCTCTATCTCTCTCTATCTCTCTCTCTCTCTCTCTCTCTCTCTCTCTCTCTCTATATATATATATATATATATATATATATATATATATATATATATATATATATATATATATATATATATATATATATATATATATAAAATCCGAGTATGGTATAGATCCACAGGGTATAAATCTAGGGGAATTGAACCGGGTTTATGATGGTGCTCAATAAAAAATATAGAGCGAGAATATAAATATAAATTATAATTTATTTCATTTTGACTACAAAATTGATTTTGTTTCACGAGAGCAGTTTTTAGGAGCTTCCGATCTTCGGGTCTTGAAATAGCATCATGCCTGTTAGAATAAGTTTACAATTCCACAAAGTTATATAAAGGTGACAGAAAATTAAAATAGAAATTGAATATGAATAGAAATAAAACAAAACAAACAAAAACAAAAACAAAAACAAAAACAAAAACAAAAACAAAAACAAAAACAAAAACAAAAACAAAAACAAAACAAACAAAAACAAAAACAAAAACAAAAACAAAAACAAAAACAAAAACAAAAACAAAAACAAAAACAAAACAAACAAAAACAAAAACAAAAACAAAAACAAAAACAAAAACAAAAACAAAAACAAAATACAAGTAAGAAGAAAAAGAAAAAGAAAAAGAGAAAGGAGAAGAAAAGAAAAGGAAATATTCAGAGCTGCACGGGACATAATAGTTTCATATTTGATTATATATCTATATATATACTGAATTACAATTTATAAATATCCGCACAATTTTTAGTATGTGCTAGCTCTGAACTGAAAAATTCAAAATGGCGTACTAGTAAATTTCTCCACGTGTGAGTTTGCTTTTTCCTTTGTTTTTTTTTTTTAATTTGTTTTCATTTAAAAATGATCCACCGTATAGTATAGGTTTTCTTCAAGACATTTCGATCCAAGAACTTTTTAATTCTTTTTGGATTTTTCTGATGATTTTGTTGCAGAGACGATATTAACATAAAAATATTGTTTGGCTCACAGCAAAAGAAACGGACCGTAAAAAATACATCGCACATAAATGTCATGCTTTTGGAAATGTGAAAAGATAAAAATGAAATAATAAAAAACATGGTTATTGGAATATAAAATAACCCATATATATACATATATATATATAATATTTATAAATAAATATTAATTATTTACTACCTGCAGACATCGATGTTTCATGCTAAGCAATCTTCAGTGCAGGAAGCTAATTCCCAACGGTCGGCGGGCGCGAACCCCGAACACAAATCGCTGATTTGTAGTCAAGACTCTTAACCCCTCGGCCATAGTGAACTAGTTATTAATTAGGGAGGAATTTAACTTTGTAAATAGCGAATCGCCGGCTAAATTTACCCAAGCAGTTTAGAGTGATCAACGAATGTATTCGGATCGTGCATATATATATATATATATATATATATATATATATATATATATATATATATATATATATATATATAATAATGGTAATAATCCAGGTGAAAAATATCCACAGGGTGGTAATCCAGAGAATTTTAACCGGGTTTATAAAAAGTGCTCAATATCAAAATAGAGCTTTATATATGATAATTTTATTTACACAGACATGTACAAAATCTGCAGAATTATCATATATATATATATATATATATATGTGTGTGTGTGTGTGTGTGTGTGTGTGTGTGTTCTGATGGTTTTGTTGTGTTGCAGAGACGATATCGACATAAAAATGTTGTTTGGCTCACGGCAAATGAAACTGACTGTAAAAAGTACATCTCACAAAAATGTTATGTTTTTTTGAAAATGTTGAAGAAAACAAAAAAACATTGTTATTGGAATATAAAATGAACCTGACTTGAGTACTTTCGGTGATATACACCCTTGTCAAGGTATATGCATATTTTTTCTCTTCTTTTTTCGTTTAACCCTCCTTGATTGAGACATATTTATCGTGGTCAAGTTGAAATTCTGTCTTGATGTTATCGACGATTGATGTTGATATGCCGCTGTGTGTAGCATGCGGTTACGTGAATAAGGTAGATTGAAAAGCCACACATGGAAGCGTCGGTGAAATGGCAATAATAAGGAGAATATTTTGAAAACATATTTTGAAAACCTTAACAATGTAATTTATTTTTTTTTTAAATAAAGTATTTATTTACTTTAAAAACTTGAGTACTTTCGGTGTAATACACCCTTGTCAGAAGTATAAGCATATTTTTCTCTTCTCTTCTCTTTTCGTTCAACTTGACTGCGATAAATATGTCTCAATCAAAATGGATTAAACAAAAAAGGAAGAGAAAAAATATGCCATTTCAGCAACGTGTCCATGTGTGACTTTTCAATCTACCTTACTTATTCTCCATATTATTGCCATTTCATCAACGCTTCCAAGCGTGTCTACCTTATTCACGTAACCGCGTGCTACACACAGCGACATATCAACATCAATCGTCGATAACATCAAGACGAATTTCAACTTGACTGCGATAAATATGTCTCAATCAAGGAGGGTTAAACGAAAAAAGAAGAGGAAAAAATATGCTTATACTTTTGACAAGGGTGTATTTTACACTAAAGTACTAAAGTTTTTAAAGTAAATAAATAATTCATTTTAAAAAACATAAATGAATTGCGTTGTCCAGGTTTTCAAAATTATTTTTCAAAATATGTTCCTTATTATATATATATATATATATATATATATATATATATATATATATATATATAAATATATATATATATATATATTCATATATATATATATATATATATATATATATATATATATATATATATATATATATATATATATATATATATATATATATATATATAAGGTTAATACAACAACAGATATAAGAGGCAACTAATATCTTTAATTAGTGAACATCCGGATAAAAATGAAGCTCAATATACCGGATAGAGCATTAATAGCATTAGATAAAATGAAAGAATAAAATAAGGTGGGAATCAAATTTTATTACAATTCAAAGTTCAAGCAAAGTAATTGAAAGTCCTTAACCCATGGGTTTTCAAAGAAAATTCTTCTCGTCAGAGGATAATTACCGCAGTGGAATTACAGCGAGTAAATAAAACTTTACTGTGAAAATATAAAGATAAAAATATAAAAATATAATAATAATAAACAAAATTAATAATAAAATTGATAATAACAAAAAAAAATAATAAAAAAATAATAAATATATGCAACACAAAAACATATTTAAGTTGAAATACCCATCAAGGTACGGCTAGAAATAATATTGATTAAAGTAGTTTTTCAAAAATAAGGCAGTCTGACGAGAAGAATTTTCTTTGAAAACCCATGGGTTAAGGACTTTTAATTACTTTGCTTGAACTTTGAATTGTAATATAATTTGATTTACACCTTAATTTATTCTTTAATTTTATCTAATGCTATATATATATATATATATATATATATATATATATGTATATATATGTATATATATATGTATGTATATATATGTATATATATATATGTATGTATATATATGTATATGTATATGTATATGTATATATATATATATATAGCATTAGATAAAATTTAAAGAATAAATTATATATATATATATATATATATATATATATATATATATATATATATATATACATATACATACATACGTACGGCACAATCACGTTAGATACCGAAGTTAAGCGGCGTCGAGCCTGACCAGTACTAAATGGGTGACCATTTGGGAATGCTTATCACGGCATTATTTCCAGTCGTCTTGTATTACTACTTGCCATTGGAATCAACCCTTGCAAATTCATGCGCGGGCACCCCATGGCGGGGCACTCATACGTCTCGAAATCGACGGGAGAGTCCATCATATATATATATATATATATATATATATATATATATATATATATATATATATATATATATATATATATATATATATATATGATTACTTTAAAAATAAGATGACAAAGTCTACATAGGGCGGGCCGCCTATTCTTTCCAAAGGCGCTTTTATGTGAAAAGTATAGAGTCATACAAAATGGCGATCCGTTGAATGCATTAGTTATGCCGAATCTAACCAGCCGTCACTCGTTGAACACAAAAGACAGAAAACTGATAATAAAAAGCACAACAATACGCACAGATTAATCATACAATCGCGCATTAAACTGAATAAGAATACAATTAAAGAGAGAACAACTTCATATAACATATCACCTTACATTAACGCATATATCTTCATACCAAACAAAATCCTCTTTCTAACATGACAAATATCGATATATAATTCACTTAGAAACTCGAGCGCTAATCCACACAGACCGGTCATTTATTTGTTAAAGAAACAATTTTATATATTTGTAAGTAATAACGTAAACACCTAAGACTAATGCATTTTGCCCACACACACGCACACACACATATATATATATAGCAATGCCAGTGATAACATACAGCTTTGGAATTATTGATTGGCCACAAAAGGACATTAATAGATTAGACACTAAAACGAGAAAAATGTTGACAATGTACAGGGTAATGTACTGAAACCAGTGACTACCAAGGCTGTATCTCCCAAGAGGAACAGCGGGTATGGGTCTCTCAGAAATTGACCATCAACATCGAGCCACTATTGTGAGCACCGGTCAATATCTGATGAGCTCCTAGAACCCAAACCTTATGATGGTATGCCAACATCAAGAAACCAGAGCAATCAGAACAACCTCCATCACAAAACTGGCCAAACATTTTGGACAGGACTGTCTTACAAATGAGGCAGAATCAGACAACAATCCTGCCACAGAAATAGCTCACAAAAGCCATCAGAAATACACCAAGACCTTCCATTCCAGAAAACTTGAAAAATGGGCCAACCAACAATGTGCTAGGTATTTCCTAGGTGAATTATCCCAGGAATATATAGATAAGGAAGGCTCTGTAGACTGACTGAAAAGAGGATCTCTCCACTATGATCAGGAGAGATTGATAATGGCTGCTCAAGATCAAGGCTTGATGACCAATGATTTTAAAAAGATGAGTGGTCTCAGCAACAATAACAAGTGCAGGTTCTGCCACACAGAAGTAGAGAGTGTGAGCCACCTGACATCCAGTTGTAAGGTTCTCCTGGGGGATGGCTATTATACAATGCGACACAACGGAGTGTGTAAATATCTTCACTGGACTATTTGTGAAAATTTTAATATCCAGTGTAGCAGCAAGTCCTGGGAGCATATACCAGAAAGGACAGCTGGAAATAATTTATACACCATCCACTATTACTATGCAATCCCATCAGCTACATATCTAGAAAAGGGAGCTGTTAAATCTGACATCGTCATATGGGACAAAAGGGAGAAAGTAGCAACCTCAGTTGAAGTCAGTGTCCCTAATGATGCAGGATTGAACAGAACAGAAAGGGAAAAGATTACGAAATACCAAGGTCTTATGTACGACATGAAAAGAAACTGGAAAATCTCCACCATACCAGTAATTATAGGAGCAACAGGACTAATGAAAAATAATTTTAAAAGCTATCTGGCGAATATACCCGGTGAACCGAGTGCAAGAGAAATACAAACAACTGCACTTAAAGGGACGGTTAGAATCTTAAAAAGATCTCTAGGCTGGAGTGTATAAAATAGCCGGTGAATGTCTGGCATCCGGAAGGATGCCCCATCTCCAGAAAAAAACAGAAAGATAAGAAAAATTTTAAAAAGAGATATAGGACTTGAATGCCTACTGGGGAGGACTTGAATGCCTACTAGATACCACCCTTGGGTGTCTTCGGTCTCTCTGTACAGGGGTTTGTCAGAGACTCTGACATGAAGATACTCTTTACTTGAAGTAAACTCTGACCAAATATTAAAACGAAATTCTGTGCTGTCTCCTCAAGCCATCCAGCACGTCTCCCGAATTTCGGACGGGGGCACCCCCTCTATTCATAGAGGGCAGCTTCGAATAATGAATTAGAAGCCGTTGACAATGATGAAATGAATAATAACAAAATATTAATAAAAACTAAAATAAATACTGGCAGGCCGGCACCAGGATTAAAAAGTGCCCATCAACCCGTTCATACACTAGGCGGGAATATGTAAGGAATGGTGTAAACCTTCCTGCCTCTGGAAATGGTGCTCTAGTCAATACAGAGTCCAGCAAGTGTCAGCCATCAGGCCTTGACACAAAAGGTCCTGGCCCCCTATCTCCCTCAAATAGAGCAACTAAAGAAAGAAACATAAGACTGTTGCACAAAAGAAGGTGCTATTGTTTTGCTACCACTACTCAAAGTTTGAAAAGTGGAGCAAAACATCCAATGAGATTCTAGCTGATAAGATCCAAGAAGCTACTCTCCTCGTAGAAAAATATATGATGAGTTCGAATGCAAAACGCGATAAACGCCATTTAAAGCTATCACTACAAAACGTGTTGTATTTACAAACACGACCCCACCCTAACCCTAAACCCTAACCCTAAACCCTAACCCTAACCCTAAACACTAACCCTAACCCTAACCCTAACCCTAAACCTAACCTTAAACTCTAACCCTAACCCTAACCCTAACCCTAAACCCTAACCCTAACCCTAACCCTAACCCTAACCCTAACCCTAAACACTAACCCTAACCCTAACCCTAACCCTAAACCTAACCCTAAACTCTAACCCTAACCCTAACCCTAACCCTAACCCTAAACCCTAACCCTAAACTCTAACCCTAACCCTAAACACTAACCCTAACCCTAACCCTAACCCTAACCCTAACCCCACCCTAACCCTAACCCTAACCCTAACCCTAAACCCTAACCCTAACCCTAACCCTAACCCTAACCCCACCCTAACCCTAACCCTAACCCTAACCACACCACAGAACAATGTTTTACATAATATGATACCGAAATAAGTTATTTTTGCATTTAATTAAATTAAGTTATTAGTCAAAGTTTAGATTTAATATATTTGCCATTTTATTATTTAGTGTCTCAATTTAAACAAATTGGATTGATTCGTGGTGAATGAATATGTATGTGCGAAGGAGTTAGTACGTGAGTGTGTATGCGGGGAGTTCAACACATTCTTTCAAACTCACTTATATTCACACATTCCTGACATAGCCAGCTGGTCAATACACATACCCTCCAAAAATGTCACACCTGACCACAACAAAATTTCCCCTCTCCCCTCTCTTACCCTTTCGACTACTTCTTTCATACTCTTACCCCCCGCCTATTTACAAGTTACTTTCATTTCTTCAAATCTTTTTCTAAAACTATGATACCACCTACATACCAAACACGAATAGTTCCCCTGTTCCCTCCTCTTTCCCCAGCCCCCCGAAATCCATGCCACACCTCACCACGACAAAAATCTCAGCCCCCTTCTCTTCTCTCCCACCCTAAGGCAAATTCACTAATACTCTCACCCCTCCCTTTTTCACTGCTGCCTTAATGGTACCCACTCAAAGCTTTCCATATTCATTTCACTCTTCGCCACTACTGACTGCTTGCAGCCTGGACCCTCCTCCAGCGCTCTTAGTAGCCACAGCTACTTCTTTTTCTTTATCAACCCATCATGACAACCCAATATTTTAATGTACTTGCATGACATTTTTCTTTAAATTATCTTCCCGAGGAAGTCTTACAATAAAGACGAAATGTTGATGAATATATTAAAGGTATATCTTGGTTTTTCCTTTTTCATTTCCCATTACGTCGGATTACTCATCCTTCCTTTCACACACACACACACACACACACACACACACACACACACACACACACATATATATATATATATATATATATATATATATATATATATATATATATATATATATGTATATATATATATACGGGCTCTGTAAATATATATATATATATATATATGTATATATATATATATATATATATATATAGAGAGAGAGAGAGAGAGAGAGATAGACGGGCACTGTAAATAAAGTATTAACACAGCATGACGTCGCTATAAATGTAAGTTGAATGCTCTGATGACGTCTAGCCGCCGAAATAAGTGTTAAAATTATCAGTGCTGGCCGAGCGGTTCTAAGTGTCGGGATTTGAGTTGTAAAAATACTCGTAACTCGGGGTTTCGAATCACGCGATCAGTAGTGAATAGTTATATCTCTATGCTGATGAGTCCCGATTAAAAAGGACGAAACGTATATGTACACAGATAATAAACAAGAACACACATACATATCTATCTATATATATATATATATATATATATATATATATATATATATATATATGTGTGTGTGTGTGTGATATTAAATTATATTTGTCATATTGTACCTACGTACGACGTCGTTTCGAGCTTACAGCTCTCATCAGCGCAGGGAAATAACAATCTCAGACGGTCACAGGGCTCGAACCCGGTTCACAGAGATATCTTGAATATGTAAGCATTCACTTAGTCCTTAGGTCCACAGTAGAGATTCTCACGTGATTACGGCAAAATTAAGTGATATTTACACTGAAAACGGCGAGTATGAATATCTAAACATACGATAGGACTCAACGAGAGAGTTGGAGGATTGCACTGGGGTTTCAGGTAAGTGTCTATTTTTAATCTATTCGATAGTGCTCTACTTTCAAGTTTACTTGTTATAAGTAGGCGGAAAACAGTCATCAGGAAGAGAGTTCCACAAGCCTGCGGTTCTTGGAAAGAGCCTACTGGAATAGGAAGCTGTATTACAATGAGGTATCAAAACAGCGAATTGATGGAGACCACTAGACAAACAAGTCAAATGAGCTGGAACAAAAGAAGCGGAGAATAGATCACATAATTTCTGAAGCACACATGTCATAATAGTATTTATAGAAAAGACTGAGACTAGCAACATCGCGTCTGTGAGAGAGAGAGGGTACGGAGAAGAAGTAAATCTACAATGAGACCATGTATGGAGTACTGTTGACATATTTGGGCTGGTGAATCTCTGTTCCATTTGAGGGTTGTTGATAAGGTGCAGAAACGTATCTGTAATTTGATTGGCCACACCCTTTCTTCTTCTCTGCACCATCTCTCTCACAGACGTGATGTTGCTAGTCTCAGTCTTTTCTATAAATACTATCATGGCATGTGTTCTTCAAAATTATGTAGTAGTACACCTTGACGACAGCTGCCTTTAAATAGAATTACTCTCTTGCTGATTTTTACCAGGTTGTTGATAACGGCCGTGTGGGCTAAGACGCCGGAATTTGAGGGTTTTTTTAAAAATTGTTTTTTTAATGGAAATCGCTCCAGACAAGGCATGAAGCCACTTGATATAAAAAAGCTAAAAAAAAATACTACTACAAGGTCAAAAACTAACCAATGATAAGTGTTAGATGGATAGATTCCGACCCAGAAAACAGCAATTCTTTCCCCTCTGTCAGAAACATCGCCCATGGACAAAATACGGGAAGCGAGAGTTACGAGGTTGCCAAACGTAAACCCAAGTTAGTCACTTTCTACTCTCATATGTTTAATTTTAAGCATAGAGAGAGAAAGGGAAACTATTGAAAGTTGTTGTATTTATTTTCCTCCTCTCCAGGAGGTTAAGCACAAGGCCAGTTTTATCTTACTCCCACGGGTAAGATGTGACCCAAGGTCGGATCGGGAAAATGGGACTTGAAAAGCCAGCGCCCGAGAGGTGAGCACTCTTACCATTTTAAAAATTGCCTGGGCAGCCACGTCGGCATTCCCCGGTAGGGGCGCCTCAGGCAGTAATAAATAAACTTACTCCTCCCCAAAGAGGGGAGGCAAAGCCTGGGAAGGTGGACCTCCTAGAACTGCACAGGACAGACCCATAGACCGGCGTAAATCAAGCCCCGAAGGCCAAGACAATACCAGTCTATGGGGTGCAGTATCTATCGGAACAGATACTACACTTTGATCTTAGCCAAAAGGCCACGGTAAAGTTGTTGTATTGATTTACTCCTCTCCAGGAGTTAGACACAAGGCCAGTTTTTATCTTACTCCCACAAGTAAGATGTGACCCAAGGTCGGGTCGGGAAAGTGGGGTTTCAAAATTGCCTGGGCAGCCCCGTCGGCATTCCCCGGTAGGGGCGCCTCAGGCAAAAAGCAATAAACTTACTCCTCCCCAAAGAGGGGAGGCGAAGCCTGGGAGGGTGGACCTCCTAGAACTGCACAGGACATTGAAAGTTGTTGTAGCTAGACTGGTTTCAAGTGGGTTTTATTTATATCTTCACATGTGGGGACCTATCATTTAGAAAAATCCATATTTTAAACTTAAATAGAGAAAACTGAAGCGTGACGGATGTGCCAAATCGACCCAATGACGGACGTATCTTAGTGTATAGTATAATTTAAAAACGTGAAATACTGATTTTAGTCGGGGGAAAATGGCCACTTGCTAGATCAAATAAAGCTCGCTAAAATTGCATATAACGGACCACTTCGTCTAATTTCTTTCGTGACGCCGGTTTTTTTCGTTAATGTCAGGAGAGCGGGGTTACGAAGCAACAGGCACTGCATAGCGAGGGGAGAAAATCTATCTCTAAAATTGATAAGCGAAACAATACTTTCCCTTTCTTCTCGTTCAGACGAATGTGATGTATTAGCTAATAACTGTCACGCGCCGGCTTTTTATCACATATAAACATTGTCGAGCGACCATCGCCGTTGCGCTTCAGATAAAGAAAGAAGCGGTTGAAGGATGGAAGCCCGACTCGGAGTTAAGAGTCATTAAATTCGCTAAACTTTAATAGCTCTTACGATTCGGCTCCTTATTCTTTTCTTTTTTCTTTTTTATTTTTTTGTTCTTTAAATGCTTCTGGATTTTTGTAACCGATCGATTATCTCCCCTTGTTTAATACACTCTCCTTTTTTTCTTCTCTCGTTTCGTTTCTTTTTTGTTGTTGTTGTTTTGTTTTTTTAAATATATATATTTACAGAAAGGCGAATTTATCTGTAATAACCACCGTATTTTTTTATTTTATTTTCAAGTTTTCGATAATAAACATTCAGTCTTTGCTCATATTTATTTATTTCCTCGTATTTTATTTTATTTTTTTTTTTTTAGGTAAATTGTCATAAATGGTCATAAATATTTTAGGCTCAATTTAAAACAAAACAAAACAAAACAAAACCAAAACAAAAAAAAAACAAAAATGAAAAATTGTCTGACTTATTTAAATGCACTGTGGCATCTTTGTTATTTGTATTTATGTTGTAGGCATAAACATAACTTACTTGCATGCGTAGTTACGTTTAGAATACACACACATACACACACACACACACACACACATATATATATATATATATATATATATATATATATATATATATATATATATATATATATATATATATATATGATGTCTGGTTGAATCGCTGGGGAGAGAAGATTACTTAGTTTTTCGCTCTGCTGGCAAGATGCGACCGGGATTCAGTCTTATTTTGCTCAATTCGGATTTAACGGGTTTTCTAATTGAACAACGAACTTTGATTTGATTTGGGTTGCACATGTCGGGATTTTGGAATTTTAATTGAACTTTCTATATTATTTGATTTATTTATCATTAACATTGAATATGGACACATTTCGCGACTGGATAACTTTGTCAGCCTCTTTCAATTTAACGTAGATGGACTGCTGTTTATAACTTGGAGTGATGTCTTTCCTGATTATGTTTCTCAATTTGTATGACCTGGATGGGCTGTATGGATTCAACAAAAAGTATGTTTTTGGGTTGATATGTTTGATGTTATGTATTTTTATGTATTTGTGTATATAATTTTATATATTTTCAAAGCGTAATTTTATTACCTGTAGTAGTATAACTGTGGTAATGGTCCTCTGAAGAGAAGAATTATCTTTGAAAACTCATGAGCTAAGGACTTAAGGATACTTTGCATGAACTTTGAATTCTAATAAAATTTGATTGACACCTTATTTTATTACTTCATTTTATATTATAATATTAATGCTCTATCCAGTATATTGAGCTTCAGTGTTTATCCGGATATTTCACTAATTATAAGATATTAGTTGACGCTTATATCTTTTGTTGGATTGCTTCATATATATATATATATATATATATATATATATATATATATATATAGATAAGTCAGGTTCATATTATATTCCAATAACCATGTTTTTATTTTACTATTTTTATTTTTTCACATTTCCAAAAAACATAACATTTCTGTGAGATATATTTTTACGGTCCGTTTCATTTGTCTTGTGCCAAACAACATTTTATGTCAATATCGGCTCTGCAACATTACAAAATCATCAAAAAAATTTACAAAGAGAACAAAATTCCTGGATTAAAGACTCTTAAAAAAATCTACACTATACAGTAGTTCATTTTTTGGTGAAAACAAACAAAAATCAAAGAAAAAAGCAAACTCACACGTGGGGGAACCCACTAATACGCCATTTTATATATATATATATATATATGTATATATATATATATATATATATATATATATATATATATATATATATATATATATATATATATATATATAAATACACTATTTCGTGTTGAGTGTTTGGACGATTTTTTAAGCAAGATAAATCGTAATTGCTTTTTATTTTTAGTAAGGGTATACAATAAGATAATTAGATAATTTTCGGAAAACCTTTTCTTTCCTCAAGCTTTAGATAAACTGTCCATAAAGGCTTAAGGAAAGAAAGTTTTAGCCTGAGAATTTCCGGCAGGGATGAAACATAGACACTTCCATATAGCTTCATTGTCATAAAAAAATACTGTCATACACCTACTGAGCTCTATTCATGCATTGAGCACTGTTGAAGTGATTAGAGCAAATATATACAAAATGTATCATATTACCTAATAATATTCTATATGTTGGAATATATATATATATATATATATATATATATATATATATATATATATATATATATATATATGAATAAATTATATATATTAGGGTTGGGGCGATTAATTGGAATCGGAATTCGGAATCTGATTTTTTATAAATCTCTTCTTTTTCAAGCGTTTTTCTTCATTTTCTTTTGACACCTGAGGATTGGTCGACGAAGAATCGAAAACGTTCGTGATACCTATGGAACATTTATTTTTATTTTATTTTAATACACAATGGACTATCGGAAAAATTGAACACGTTCTGTTATTTTTTTAATGTTTCATAAATGAGAATACACAATATATATATATATATATATATATATATATATATTTGTCTTTTAAGGGAAGTGGGGTCTGATCAACTCTGCTGGGAAGCCATGAAATTAAATACTGTCTTGTTTTTAAATTCCCGAAACAGTTTTTCATGGTAAATAACTGATGATCCCTTAAAATAGTGTTAGAAACAAACTAATATAATAACTAGAAAAATAAATTGACTTACATGAGTTTTTTCCACTGAAAGACTTGGGACTATAAGTTTTTTTTTGTTTATTTTAATATAGCTTTAATGATTGAGAAACTTCCGAGACTATATATATATATATATATATATATATATATATATATATATATATATATATATATATATATATATATATATATATAACTTTGAAATGTAAGAATCAGTTAACATGACGCAAGATTTTGAAATGAAATATTTATTAAATCATTTTTTTTTTATATATCCAAATTTTCGGTTTTATAAACCTTCTTCATGGGACAGACTATATTTTCCTTTTTTTTTCTTTTTTTCTTTTTTTTCATAGTCGAAGTCTTACGCAGAGTCTTCCGTGTTTCATCCCTGTAGAGAATCGCCAGAACAAGAATGCATTTTGGCCGGACGATTTCCTACGGGGATGAAATGCGGAAGCCTCTGTGTAGCTTAATTGCCATAAACATATTTTCATAACTTACTACTTAGCTATACTCACGTATTGAACATTGTTAAGGTAAATACTTAAAATCGGTACATAAAACGTTATATATATACATATATGTATTAATTTTAATTAAATAATATTAAATTAGTTTTACCTACATACGCAAGCGTTTCAAGGTGTTCGCTCTCATCAGTGTTAGTGTGTTAATCTCAGACGGTCGCCGTGCTCGAACCCCTAATACAGAATCAACCAAGACTCCGCAAGCATGCGCCATAACCACCAGACCATGAGTCATTATCGTCACCAAATTAAGTTCTATTTATGCGAAGGGCAGTATCTAGAAAGACTGACTAGAGATTCTACGGACGTTGTCGGAATATGCATTATAGCTACGTGTCAGTCTATTTTAACTTCATAAAATGCAGGTTTAGCATGAAACACATGTGTATATGGGTTTGTTTGAAAAAATAATATTTATTCATCAATAATTATACAAAGCTCTCGGAAGATGGAGCACTTTTAGTTAAGTTGACAACACGCCGTCATTCTGCATAATTCATGACTCCGATGTGAGTTTTAACATTTTATGTTGAAAGAATAATAAGAATAATAAGAATTATAATAATACATAAATAGAAATGTATATATATATATATATATATATATATATATATATATATATATATATATATATATATATATATATAGTCTCGGAAGTTTCTCAACCATTAAAACTATATAAAAATTAAAAATATATATATATATATAAAAAAAAACTTATAGTCTCAAGTCTTCCAGTGGAAAATCACTCATGTAAGTCAATTTATTTTTTACAGTTATTATATTAGTTAGTTTTTAACACTATTTTAAGGGATCATCAGTTGTTTACCATGAAAAACTGTTTCGGGAATTTAATATATATATATATATATATATATATTTATTTATTCTGGTACAGAAAAATTAGTACAACATTCGTACCGTCGGTTTCAAGCACGGAAGGTCTTACCCATCCGGCTCTCTTCAGCTTCTGTTGTCATCTGTTTTGGAAATGTGAGGTCACATGACACTCTTGTTGGGACGCGTTATTTGCTCAGTGTGTTGTGTGTGTTTGTTTAAATTTGAATTTAGTGTAATAAGACCGTTGAGATTTAAAACACGAGGGAATTCAAGATTAAAGGGAATAAAAAAGGGGGGGGTAAAAAATAAAAAAATATATATGAAAAAATATATATATATAAATAAATATAAAAAAACCTATATATAAAAAAACATTTCAATACTAAGAATAAAAGAATAAAAAAAGAGAAAGAGTATAAAAAGGTATAAAAAAGAATAAAAAAAGGAATTAAAAAATAATAAGAAAATATAGAGAATAAAAATGTAGAGAATAAAGAGTGAGAGAGAAAGAAAGAATAAAAATAGAAAGAATAAAAATATAATAAATAGAAATAAAAATAAATTAAAAATGAATTTAAAGATTAAAAAATATTAATAATAATAAAAAATAAAATTAAAAATTAAAAATTAAAAATTAAAGATTAAAAACAAAAATAAAGAAAGGGTTTCTCTGAAATTCCCGTGAGCCAAATTATGAATTTGTATCATTAGCCGTTATATTTTTGAAGGTATGCGTTCTAAAAAACGGTTAGTGTGTAAAAATCTTTATCCCAGATTGGAGTGATTTTAATGAAGAAATTCGGATCTAAGGGAGGTAACTTAGTTGGAAATATGAAATATTTGAGTTTGTTAAAATGGGTTTGTAGATTTAGATTAATAAATTAAATGATAAATAAATTAAATATTTTTGCATTATTGTATTTTGGTGAAAGTCGAAGTTTTTGCTCTTGGAATTTATGTGGATATAGTTTGTTTAAATGGATTTGTAGAGTAATCTAGTGACTGATAAATAAATTAAATATTTTTGTATTTTTGTGAAGGTCGGAGTTTTTGCTCTTGAAGTTTAAGTGGATATAGGTTGATGAGGTATTTATTCGTTTTTATTGTGTTTATATTAGTAGAGGGGGGGTAGTTAGACATTATGTGAATCGGTCAGACCAGTTTATAAGCAATGCTTGTCTCTTGTGGACACACCCCCTGAATATTTCATCGCGGACATTTAAACATGCTGTATTCGGATCGATGATGGCCTTTGAAATGTGGTATTTTTCAGCGTCACATAGAGGACATCTGTTTATGGCTGGAGAGAAGGATGGTTTTCTCTCAATTATTTTCCATTTGATGGTGAAGGGTGTATTTTCTTCTTTAAGCTGCCATATTCGGGTCGCGAGTGCCGTATTAGCCTTGTTTTTGTATCTGAAGGAGTTTCTGTGTGCGTATAGCCTTTGTTTGAAGTTTCCCTTCGTCATCCCAATATATTTTTCTGCATTACTGGTATTCTGGTCTGTGACGGTTGCTTCATATATGATTGAATTGATTTTGCAATTTCCCTCCAGGGGGCAGTTGTTTTTGTCTTGGCATGAGCAGCCTGCGTTTGTAATTGTTTTGGGTTCTGCAGAGATAATTTTTCTTATTGAAGGGGCAGTGGAATAGCTGACCTTAACAGAATTTCTGTTAAAAAGTTTGTGTAATTCATTTGTGGGTGGGAAGTGTTTGTCGAGTAACTTGAGGAAAAGTTGGCCTACCTTTGTTTTGGTATTGGTCGAATAGGGTGGGGAAAACCAGATCACCGATCTCCTTCTATTGCGGGTCCCCCGTGGTTGGTCTCGGTTGGGGGTGTATGAGATTTCTTCTCTGAATCCGCTGTCGCGGAGTGCTTTGTTGTAATATGGTGCTGCTTGGTTGAAAATTTCGGGACTGGATGAGAGGTTTGAAATTCTTTGGCTAATATTATTGATTAAATTTTTAAAGATGGTGGGGGGGTGGCAGGATCCCTTGTGTATGTATTGGAGTGTTTCATTGGGTTTGTGGAAAGGTTTGTGTGTATTGTTTTTAAGGTTCAGTGTGGTATCTAGGAAGTTTACTTGGTCTAAATTTGTTTTAATGGTAATTTTGAAGCCGAGATTATGGAAGGTGTTTGTTAATTCTTTTCTAAATCTATCTAATGTGTTTCCGTTGTGGTTGCGTGACAGACAAAGTCCGTCATCTCTATAGAGACCAAAGAAATGGTCTGGAAATTTATTTTGGAGTGTATCTAATATAAGCAAGCCGACTAAGTCACAGATGTCTGCACTGTCGTAGGCCCCCATTGCAACATCAAATGGGTCCTCTGGGTTTGATTTTTTAACCCAAGCCCTTCCCTCGAAGAAGAGAAGGGTTTGTCTTGCTTGCAGTATTGTGTCCCTTTCTAGTTGACTGATGTTTGTGTGTGAAAGTGCAAATGTTAAGGCCTTATCTAGGGTGTCTTTTGTAATGGATGGGTAGAAGTCTACTATATCTAATTGTGTGAATTTGCATCTGTGTTTATCTTGTATGTTATGGAACCAATTTAGGACTGAGTTAGTATTGCCCCACAGACTTAGGTTTATTTTTTCCTTAAGTTTATTTTTTCCTTAAGACCTTCCGTGCTTGAAACCGACGGTACGAATGTTGTACTAATTTTTCTGTACCAGAATAAATAAATATTATGCTCTTAATTTTTAACTTTAATTCTTAATTAATCGAGCACTCTGCTGGGATTTTTCCTACCATTCTACAAAGAAGTATATATATATATATATATATATATATATATATATATATATATATATATATATATATATATATGTGTGTGTGTGTGTGTGTGTGTAATACAGTAAGTTAGAATAACATCCGTACCATCAGTTTCAGATCTGAGAAATTCAGACCTTCGTCAGCGAAATCGTTCGGCTTGACGAAGGTCTGAATATATATATACATATATTATTATTATTATTTTTTTCCCCCCCACTCGTCTGTTTCATTGATTTTAATAATGCTTCCTCTAAAATATATATATATATATATATATATATATATATATTTATACATATATTATTATTAGAAATATATATATATATATATATATATATGTGTAAAACAGTAAGTTAGAACAACATCCGTACCATCGGTTTCAGATCTGAAAAATCCAGACCTTCGTCATCGGAGTCGTTTATTAAGCCGAACGACTCCGCTGACGAAGGTCTGAATTTTTCAGATCTGAAACCGATGGTACGGATGTTTTCTAACTTACTGTATTACATATAAATAAATATTATGCTCGTATTAATTATCTAGTTAATTTTATTTTTGTCTTAATAATTGAGCACTCTGCTGGGAAACTCTCCCAATATCATTTAATATATATATATATATATATATATATATATATATATATATATATATATATATATGATACTAGTTTTATAAATAAATATTAAATTATATTTTTACTTCGAGCTGATTGCTCTCTTCAGTGTAGGAAGTTATAATTTAAGACGGTCATGAGGCGCGAACCCGGTTCACAGAGCCACGTTAAAATCTGCACGCTTTCACTCTTACTTTTTTTTCTCTCTCTTTCTCTCTCTCTCTCCTTCTCTCTCTCTCTCTTTCTCTCTCTCTTTCTTTCTCTCTATATATTTTGTTTTCATCAATAATGTTATTTATTTGCTCATGACATAGGATTTCTCCTTTAATATTTATTGATATCGATCTATAGAACGTCGATAGATTATATTCACATTTGGATTTTACTTGTTGTGTTTGTCATCGGATTAATGAAGCGCACCTTTTATTTGAACCTCACCCCATCTCCACCCGATTCATTTATTCATTAGGGAACAAATGGGGCTTTAAGTCGGTTTTCCCGCTTATATTAATTGCTTTTTGCCCGCTCACTTGATTAGCGCGCCATGTTGACCTAATTTCCAATTTTACGATCCTATTTCGAGACTTATTTTCAATTTTGTTTGGGACGTTCTCGTGGATGTATATATTGATACGGGTCGTATTCACCCGGCGCTGCCCGTGTAGAGATATATTTCTAGTCGGAAGGTGTCTTAGTAAAAAAAGAATTTCAAATATATTCATGTTTTCAATTTTTGTCTTCAAGTGATAAAAACTTTGTTAGAGCGGTGGTGTTCCTAAAAATAACTATTATTTTAAAAATACCGTTCATAATATGAGGCCAAGTAAAAAAAACAGTTAGCGCTGTGTTGTCATTAAAATGACGTTGCTAAAATGGAAACTGGTTTAACGAATCAAAACAAATTTGAATTATTAAAAAAAAAAACGAAGCAAAATATTTTAAATCTTCGAAATACCCCCAAAATAATGATTTAAATGTTCAACCCTTTTTTAAATACATTCATCACTGAGATATTCTTTATTTAATTTAATTTATGTTTTATGAAAGGAAGAAAATGAATACCTTATGGTATATTTCAGTTTTTTTATTGACCTAACCGATAATTTCCCCTAGTGACCCCAAATTAACTGAAGAAAATCTTAATGATGTCTTTAGATTTCGTGAAATATTTAACCCCTATAAATGTTTTTTGAATTTTCTGTTAAGATATAAATTGCTATAACACACAAACAAACATTGATTTAATACATATATATATATATATATATATATATATATATATATATAGTCAAAGTACCTTATATATATATATATATATATATATATATATATATATATATATATATATATATATTTATATATATAGAACAGTTTTTTTTATTACATTCCAATAACCATGGTTTGTTTTATTACTTTTATTTTTATTTTTTTCACATTTCCAAAAATTCCAAATTTCTGTGAGATATATTTAACGGTCCGTTTCATTTGTTTTGTGCCAAACAACATTTGTATGTCAATATCGTCTCTGCAACACTACAAAATCATCAGAAAAAGTTCACAAATAATAAATGTTCTTAGATTAGCGTGTCTTGAAAAACACCCACATCATACATCAGTTTCATTTTAAGGTGAAAATAAACAAAAACACAAACAATTTTTTTTAGAGCAAACACTCACACGTGTGCGATCAAACTAATCCGCCATTTGGATTTATATATATATACATGTTATATATATGTTATATATATATATATATATATATATATATATATATATATATATATATATATATATATATATTAAGTCAATGTTTGTTTGTGCGTTGTGACAATGTTTACATTGATATATTACTTACATTCAGTCAGTGTCGTATGGTAGCGCAAGGGTAGGAGAGTCGACTCTCAGCTCGCCGGTTGAGTTTCAATCTCGGCTGTGATACAGCGAAACAGTCTGTATGTGGATTACTATATATATATATATATATATATATATATAGGCATGAAATGCGGAAGCCTCTGTGTAGCTTAATTGCCATAAATATATTTTCATACTTTACTACCTAACTCTACTCACGTATCGAGCACTGTTGACGTAAATACTGAAAATTGATACACATAAAACCTGATATCCCCTTATAACATTTTATGTGGATACATTATATATATATATATATATATATATATATATATATATATATATATATATGTAGAGAAAGAGAGAGAGAGAGAAAAAATACGTTGAGATCAAAAAATTTGAACATTGTTGCAAGAATTCAAAATCAACGAATTATTTGGTGTACGATCGTTTCCAACACAATTTGGAAATATTTTATTAAGTATTATTGTTATAAAGACTCTAATTGTCTTCGTCAGCGCCTGTATAATCACTCTGCCCTTTATTGTCGAGTGGGGTTTGTCCTTGATAAATGGTGATTCAATAGTTAAAAAAATAATAATCGCGGAAGAAAAAACTAGCGGAATTCACCCGGAATTGCCCGTGTGGAGAAATATTGCTGGTCGGAAGGTCTTTTTTTATCGGAAAATATAGTCATGTTTACAAATTTTTGCATTGAAAGAAAGATGAGTTTCTTACAGCTGACACACCATGTTTTCCATGATTTCGTCGTCAACGTTCATGCAGGGTTTTTTTTTTAAATTTAATTTTTTTTTTTACATTTTTTGTCAATTTTTTTCAACTCTCGGCCGCTTCTGATACCTGCCCGAACGTTGACGACGCGAAGTTACGGAAACATGGTTCGCCAGCAATATGAGTACCAGAAAGATTAATAATAACATTTTTATATGAAGATAATAAAAAAAAACTGTAAGCGCGGTGGTGTGCTTAATAAACTGAACCCCCTAAGAAACAACGTGATGACACCAGTCTCAGTTGCTAGCACACAAAATAGTCGTTAAGAGTCAACGAGGATGGACAGACCGAGGGGATATAGCACTACCCAGACCTCCATTGGAAGGTGCAGAGCGTACCGGGCTTTTGGGGAGGCTTATAGTCACTGAATCACAGAGAAGACCAATGGCGGTTTGGCCGTTTCAAACGATAAATAAATGGTAAGCGACTGTTGCGATGACGCAAAGGTATTTGCAATTGGTGTTGAAAGAGGTGGAGAGTACTGGACATCTGGGTAGACTGGTTGTTACTCAGATTCCAGGGAAGACCAGTGATGATGACCTGTGTGAAACTCCTAGTTATTATATAGTAATAAATGACACTGCAATTCGAGAGAAAGCCAATGATCTTTATAGGCGAGATCTCAATGGTAAACGGCTATTACAATAATATAAAATGATGTGCTAGAAATATGGGATGACTTGTTGTCACTCAGATTCCCAGCGAATAGAGCCGTTGCCTTTCTTAAGCCAATTATACCAGTCGAAGATCCGTCCTCGAGAATCAGTCCGACAAAGACGTGGCCATTTTGACGGCAGTGGCTCTTTTGCTGTTGGGCTGTGGTATTTCTTCTGTTCAGCTCTTGGACGTCAACCTTCCCAGGCTTTACCTCTTTGCTTTAGCAAGGAGGTACTTTATAAAAAGCTGTCTGAAGCGCCCTCACTGGTGAATGTCGACAGAACTGCTCAGGCAATTTGTAATGGAGTCAGATTGCACCACCTCTTGTGCGCTGGCTGAGTCTTCTCACTTCCCGGCCTTGTGTCACATGTCCTCGTGGTTGAAGGAAAGTAAATGCACTCAGATTCCAGGGATTTCTACTTGCGACCAATGAGCTAATATACTCCTAATAAACACGGATATATTTTGTCAAGTTTTCAAAATGGAATCGTGCTGTCATCAAAACTCAAACAGAAACGTCGACTGCATATTTTACATTGTTCATCACCCACCTTATTCACCAGATCTTGCTGCTTCAGACTTTCCATTGTGAAATAACCTTCAAAGTTTTAGCTCAGCAACGTTGTTAACACCTTGCCCTAGGGTGTTCGAGACAGTTTCGTGCTGCACCCGGGTGAAATTCTATTTAACCAATAGATGGAAACCTGACGGGAACTACCACTTCGGATCAGAGAGTACCTGGGGGTACTGGTTACCTAAAGGGCAATTCCAGAGCCCCAAAGCTCCCAATTTGGGGCCTCACCACAGAATGCGCTTGAAAATCATACTTAGTATTGTATGTGACCTATGATGGAAGGATTAATGAACAAAATAGGAACAGGACATTGCGCAGTGTTCCCTGTGTCCTTCCTAATTATAGAATGTGTGGACAATGCAAATGCGTAGTCGGCGCGATATGATTAATTAATAGTTAATAGACGCCGAGATTTCTAATAACTATTTAATGGCGTTGGTAATGGATATCTGACGTCACATCCTAATTACATCCGGGACACTTTACATTTACAGTTGTCAGGGTGGGCCAAAATAAGGGTCCTATCTTTAAATTTGAATAACTTGAATTTGAATAACTTCCACAAAATAAAAGTTAAACTCACCAAACTTTATGTGTGTGTAGACTGACCCTTCCGAGATTTTTTGAAATAAACAAAACAAATTTTAGCCGAAAAACACTTCTTAAAACTTACAAAAACTAAAGTATTGTTTTTTACACTGTTTTGAGTTTTTTAAGCAAAAATAATGTTTTCTAAATGAGGGTACGTTCCTTAGGGCTAATACGGCTCATGCTTGCTTCGGAAGGGGTCCTTTACTTATTCTAAAAAAAAAAAAAAAAATCAATAAATAAAAAAGTTATGAATTTTTAAAAATAGGACCCTTATTTTTGCCCACCCTGTATATATATATATATATATATATATATATATATATATATATATATATATATATATATATATAGGATCAAATATAAACCAAAAGTAAAACTTTTAGTAGATGGAACCTATAGTGAAGAGGTTTAGCTCAATATACGAGATAGAGAAATTGTAGAGATAGAAGAAAAAAGAGTGATAAACATGCGACGATTGTCCAAATTTATTTCAAATTTCAATTGTTCAATGCAAGGTGTATTCAGTAATAAATTAGTGTTTATTATTCTTTCCTTAAGCCAAGGCTTTTCAAAGATCGAGATCTTATCATCAGAGGAGAAATACAGATAGATAAGTTGTATATAGGAAAGAATAATAAACACTAGTTTATTACTGAATACACCTTGCATTGAACAATTGAAATTTGAAATAAAATATATATGTGTGTGTGCGTGTGTGTGTGTGTGCTTGTGTGTGTGTGTGTTAAAAATGACAAGAGATTTGACCGGTTTCGTCTTTTTATTTTTTCAATTTTTCAGATGGTCTTTTTTGTTTTAAAATCCAAAAAAAAATAACAAATGTTCCATAGGTTTCACAGGTTTCACGAACGTTTTCCATTCTTTGTTGAATACTTGCAGGTGTCAAAAGCAAATGAACAAAAAAGCTAGAGAAAGAATAGAATTTTCAAAAAGACGTCAGAAAAACGCGCAGAGAACGTTTTTCGTATTGTTCCAGGAAGTCGTTGACGATTTAAATTCAGCAACGCTGGATGGCATCACAGAACAATCACAAAAATTGAAAAAATAAAAAAAGTATAATTAAACAGCCGAATTCTGTTATTTTTAACAATGTTTGCATAAATGAGAAAATGCTGCCTAAATACACACAATATATATATATATATATATATATATATATATATATATATATATATAGCATTAAATAAAGTGAAAGAATAAAATAAGGTGCGAATCAAATTTTATTACAATTCAAAGTTCAAGCAAAGTAATTGAAAGTCCTTAACTCATTAGTTTTCAAAGAAAATCTTCTCCTCAGAGTACCATTACCGCAATGACATTACTGCAGGTAATAACATTTAACTTTGAATATATATTAAAAAAAATAATAAAATACATGAACGTATATAAAAGCTCAAATATATCGGCTCAAAACACACTTTTTTATTACCTGCAGTAATGTCATTGCGGGA
This sequence comes from Sepiola atlantica, assembly GCA_963556195.1. Lineage (NCBI taxonomy): Eukaryota > Metazoa > Mollusca > Cephalopoda > Sepiida > Sepiolidae > Sepiola > Sepiola atlantica. The sequence continues at coordinate 5,551,507 of OY744534.1, read as the reverse complement.
ATGGTCCTCTGAGGATAATATTTTCTTTTAAAACTCATGAGTTAAGGACTTTCAATTACTTTGCTTGAACTTTGAATTGTAATAAAATTGGATTCGCATCTTATTTTATTCTTTCATTTTATCTAGTGCTATCCAGTATATTGAGCTTTATTTTTATCCGGATGTTCACTAATTAAAGATATTAGTTGCCTCTTATATTTTTTGTTGTATTAACCTTATATATATATATATATATATATATATATATATATATATATATATATATATATATATATATATATATATATATATTAGGTAAAAATAATTTAATATTATTAACTAAAATTAATATTGTTATAATCCCCTTCAATAAGATTAAAGTTGAGAAGATATTTAAAGAAACATAAGAAAATAAAATAAATTTTAAAAATTAAAATAAATGTCTGTTTTTGTCAATACAATCAAGAAAAAAAATGACTTTCGTAAAATAATTGTCATTGTCACTTTAATATACTTTAAATACATATAAAGAATATGTCACTTCTATGTTTATTTATTTAAAATTGTAGCAATTTATTATTTTGTAAAACATTTATATTATCTGTTTTCTTATCAGAAAAATTAATTCTCAGCTAAATATTATTCAAATCAATAAAAAAGTCACTTTTTCGCATGTATTTATGTAAAATAATAATTTATGTAAAATAATAATTTATGTAAAATAATAATTCATGTAAAATAATAATTCATGTAAAATAATAATTTATTTAAAATAATAATTCATGTAAAATAATAATTTATGCAAAATAATAATTTATGTAAAATAATAATTCATGTAAAATAATAATTCATGTAAAATAATAATTCATGTAAAATAATAATTTATGTAAAATAATAATTCATGTAAAATAATAATTCATGTAAAATAATAATTTATGCAAAATAATAATTTATTTAAAATAATAATTTATGTAAAATAATAATTTATTTAAAATAATAATTCATGTAAAATAATAATTTATGTAAAATAATAATTCATGTAAAATAATAATTTATGTAAAATAATAATTTATTTAAAATAATAATTTATGTAAAATAATAATTTATGTAAAATAATAATTCATGTAAAATAATAATTTATGTAAAATAATAATTTATGTAAAATAATAATTCATGTAAAATAATAATTCATGCAAAATAATAATTTATTTAAAATAATAATTTATGTAAAATAATAATTTATTTAAAATAATAATTTATTTAAAATAATAATTAATGTAAAATAATAATTTATGTAAAATAAAAATTTATGTAAAATAATAATTTATGTAAGATAATACTGTTTTAGTCGACGGGACGACATAATTGGATTTTGGAACAATTCATTTTAAAATGGTGAAGTCGGGATTGTTTAATATAGCGACATAAGTTTAATCCCCAATCACTAAACGATCTAATGTTTTAAATATGTGTGAAAGGTGATAACGTACGAACGAACATGGAATGTTTTAGCGTATTATTTTATAGATTCGATTTTGGAACAATTAATTTTCATGCTCCAGTCCCTGTCCCATCGCCGCAATGTTGCTTCCTTGTGCCTGTTTTACAAGTACTTCAACGGATTGTGCTCTGATGAGCTTGCTCCTCTGGTGACCCCACGACGTAAATTCACTAGACCAACCCGACAATCTGCCAAATCCCACCCATTCACTGTGGAGGTCCCCATATGCCGAAGAGCTTTCTACTTGAAAAGCTTCTTTCCTCATACTGCTGGACTCTGGAACTCCCTCCCTGCTCCCTGCTTTCCTGACGTTACTGACATGCAGAAATTTAAAACTAATGTTAACAGACATCTCGTTGCACAGCTCCTAATTTAGGTTGACCCGCCCCCAAACCTTCACCCTTTTTTCTTACGTCTAGAGTGGCGGCCTGCCTTGTTTGAGGTGAACTATGTTAAAAAATTAAAAAATAAAAATAATAAATAAGTAAAGTCTTTATTTTTTATAAGATTATACACCTGATTGTATCCTATATCTAAAAAAAAGTCACTATTCGTCCAGGCATGGGGTATTGTGACCACATCTAGGCTGGTGCACCAACCACTAGCATATCCCTCTCGAACAACATACAAAACTACCTAATAGGTCCCGCACTGACTATCAACCTCCAGCCCCTGTCGCATCCCTGTGCTTGTTTGACAAGTACTTCCACGGAATGTGCTCCGACAAACTTACTGAACTTACTGATGCAAATAAGGTGGACTCCTTCTACCGGGCTAGTTAACTTCTCACACCTGCCCGTATCCTATATCTCAATAAAGCTACCATTTGCCTATGCATGGAGTATTGTTTACACATATGTGCGGCAATGTTGCATTCTTGTGCTTGTCTTGCAGGTAATTCCACAGAATGTGCTCCGATGAACTTACTTGTAGCCTTTCAAGTAAAAAACCCCCGGACTTAGTCCACTAGAAGCAAAATCCCACCCCTTCTCTGTAGAGCTCTTTAGAATCCGAAACAAAGTTTTTACTCTAATAGCTTCTTTCTTCGAACCATTTGCCTTTGGAATTCGCTGTCTGCTCCCTGTTTCCCCGACTGTGCAAACATGCAAAATTTTAAATGTAATGTGAACAAACATCTTGCTGACCAACTCCCAACCCGAGTTTTCGGCATATGGAACAAATACATTGAAGATATGGCCAAGGCTGCTGCAAAGAAGGTAGGCCCCCTTTACCGTGTTAGTAAACTCCTCACATCTGACATTATCCTGTATCTCTACAAAGCCACCATCCGCCCATGCATGAAGTATTGTTGCCACATCTGGGCTAGTGCATCATCTACTAGTCTCTCCCTCCTTGACAGGGTTCAAAAAAGAGTCGCCAACCTCATAGGTCCCTAACTGTCAACCAAGCTCCAGTCCCTGTCCCATCGCCGCAATGTAGCATCCTTGTGCTTGTTTTACAAATACTTCAATGGATTATGCTCCGATTAACTGACTACTCTGATGCCCCCTCGACGTAAATTCATTAGACCAACTCGACAATCAGCTAAATCCGATTCATTCACTGTGGAGGTCTCCAGATGCCGGAGAGCTTTCTACTCCAATAGCTTATTTCCTCGTGCTGCTGGCCTCTGGAACTCCCTCCCTGTCCTCTGTTTTCCCGACGGTACTGACATGCAGAAATGTAAAACTAATGTAAACAGACATCTCGCTGCGCAGCTCTCAATTTAGGTTGACCCCCCAAACCTTCTCCCTTTTTTTCTCAGTAGCCCCTTACGTCTACAGTGACGTCCTGTCTTGTTTGGGGTGAACTATGTTAATATATATATATATATATATATAAAATATAAAATTCTGCTGAGGCATAGCCTTTACAAAAGTAGTGACATTCCATGAAAAATGCCAGTATACTAAATGTACAAAAGCAAGGAAATTCCCAAATGTTTACACTTTCATTGTTATTAAGGGTATGACTACATATACACCAAGCCATTTCATTATCACATCACTACAGTATAAATCTTTATGCATGAGTGGATGAAGTGTGTGAGATGCGCTGAAGAAAAATTCCTACCAGTAAAATACATAGCCCTGTTGTGCTCGCATACTCTTAATGACAATAAAAGTGTAAACATTTGGGAATTTCCTTGCTTTTGTACATTTAATGTATATGAATTTTCATCTTAACCCTATTAAGGGCATATGATTTCAGTATACTGGCATTTATCATGGAATGTCACTACTTTTGTAAAGGCTATGCCTCAGTACAATGGTCATTTTTAAGGTGTTTTGGAATTTTCTGGAAAACTAAGGTATATGGTAAACTGAAATTAAAATGCCATCAACTAGACCCTAGAACCTCTATCGCTGCCAAAAATCAGCTGAATCCATTAAAGAGTTGATGAGATACAGGGTGGCACATACGTACGTACGTACACACGGATAACACTAAATCATGCCTGACCTTTCTGGATCTCTGGGTTGCCTTGACCAAAGCATGCTGAAATTCTACACACTTATAGAAACTATCAAATGAAAATGTTGTGCAATGAAATTTGGTTTATTGGTTTTTGAGTTATGATTGATCAAAGAAATGAGATTTCTAGCATAGACCGTTTTTGTAGTCTATTAAGGAATAGAGCGCTCTCGAGCCTCCCTTGATATATATATATATATATATATATATATATATATATATATATATATATATATTTCTTTGTCGTACAACACTTTAAAAAGGCATTTAAGAGACAATATTTATTACTCATAATGAATTAAGAAATTAAAAAGATGAAAGGTCAGCTGACCGGTTTCGTACCTCGCTCAACAGAGCCAAATATCGAGGTAATGTATAAAAAATATAAAAAAGATGCTATGAGAATTATAGCGAGGGAAAGGGGTAAAAAAAGGAAAAAAAGGAAGTTCAATAAAATAGAAACAATATATATATATATATATATATATATATATATATATATATATATATATATATATGCCCCCTATCACAGTAGCCTTTTTATGCTTCAGCGGTGATATGCCTTGTTTTGGGCGAACAAACGAATGAATTAAAAATAATAATGATAACAGCAACATCAGATAATCACGGATTACTTATTGGTTGAATGTCATCTTTCGCGATCGGACGAAGTCATTTTTATGTAAATGTTCGTCGAAAATGTTAACGTAGGTATACATGAAGCTGCGAGCGTCTTCTTTATACAGACTTGGGTGTGGTCCATTATGACTGATGGAGATTAAGTGGCGATGTGTTTATCAGGGGTACGGCCTGTGCAGTTAATTGCGTAAGCTTCGGCTGCGCCAACTGTCTGAAAGAAAAGAAGTTTGGCTTGGGATGACTAAGTCGGAAGAAAAAAATAAAAGTGATGACGCCCCTCTATGAGTCGTACTCTAAGAAAGATAGTAAGATGGTGCGGGGGCCGAGCTGAGTGGTCGGGGGTCGGCGACTGATGATTGGCCATTTCTGAGGTGATAACAAACAAAAACATATTCACACTTCGTTTTAGCAAACGTCCTCGCGTACCAGCATGAGGTTTTGTCGACCCGCCATTCTGTCACGCTTCAAGTGGAAACAGAACATTAAACAGTATTGATTTACTCCTCTCCAGAAGTTAGGCACAAGGCCAGTTTTTATCTTACTCCCACAAGTAAGATGTGAGCCACGGTCGAGTCGGGAAAATGGGGTTTAAAAATTGCCTGGGCAGCCCCGTCGGCATTCCCCGGTAGGGGCGCCTCAGGCAGTAAGCAATAAACTTACTCCTCCCCAAAGAGGGGAGGCGAAGCCTGGGAGGGTGCACCTCCTAGAACTGACCAGGACAGACCCATAGAGCGGCGTAAATCAAGCCCCGAAGGCCAAGACAATACCAAAAGGCCAAGAACATTTAACAGTAAGCGCGTATTTAGAACGGACACATTATTTTTCTTCTTTTTGTTTTTCTTTTTCAACATAGTTCACCCCAAACAAGACAAGTTGCCACTCTAGACGTAGGGGCCTGCTGAGAATAAGAGTGAAAGTATTTAGGGGTCATCCTGAATTGGGAGCTTTGCAGCGAGGTGGCTTGTGCACATTAGTTTTAAATTTCTGCATGTCGGTACAATCGGGGAAACAGGGACCAGGGAGGGAGTTCCAAAAACCGGCAGCTTGAAAAAAGAAGCTATTGTAGTAGAAGGCTCTCCGACATCTGGGGGACCTCCACAGTGAATGGATGGAATTTTGCTGATTGTCGGGTTGCTCGAGTGTATTGACATCGAGGGGAACCAGAGCAGCAAGTTCATCCTAGTTTTAGACGAGTCCAAGCATCTCAATTAGAGGCTTTGTCCGTATTGATTGCCTGACCGCGAGGGTAAAGTTAGGCACACGGCGGTCGTTATTTTATGTCGGGGATATCTACCCCCCCCCAAAAAAAAAAACAAACAAAAGGGACACACTGAATGGAACAACCAACTATCTTTCCTAACCGAGGACAGAACAGATACTACATTTTGTGCCCAGCACGAAGGTCAAATAAGGCCAAAACAAATCTTAACTGATACAAACTATAAAAAAAAGGTGAGAATGGGAGCAATCTATATCCATACTTATATATTAAATAAATATATTTATGCATTATTTAAACTGATTACAACACGGTGTAATAGGCAGTTTGAAATGGAGACTATACTTCTCACCTGACTAGCTTTTTTTGTACCAGTCAACGGATCAATGTATTTGGAGCAAGGCGATGCATAATACAGGCCTGCTAAACATGCGCGACTCTTCTTTGACTGGAGGCGAGTTATTTGGCATTATTCGCAGTCAATTCTGACACAGCTAGATATCAGAGGCATTAAATTGAATATTTCATTTTAACATATTTTTAAAAAACTTTTTGGTCCGTCGAGCAATATGTTACACTTTATTTTGAAGCAACATTGTTGTCGGTCTGTCACGATTTTTTTGTACTAATCAGTCACCGCTTATCAAGCCCACAGTCAACTCGAGAATAAGTGTTAATGAGTTTGTCCGGTGGATGGTGAGACCAGGGCCGGCGGGACAGTTATAAAAGTGTGGGGGGGGCTTCTCCTAAAAAGTGTGGGGGGGCAGTTAAACACATGCATATATAACTTCATTATGGATGACCGTAAAGTGGGGGGGCAAGTCAAAAAGTGAGGGGGTTGAGCCCCCCCCCCCCACTGTCCCCCCCCCCCGGTGCCGCCGTCCATGGGTGAGACAACACTGTGAGGATTTGTCTGGGCAGAATTTGATTATTTATTCGAGGACGGCTCAACAAGAATTTGTTTACATTGGACTTGAAAACGACTATGTTGTAGTCAGCTGGGAAGCAGTCTTGTGGATTGTGTTAAATATGAAATAGATTTTAGATATGTTAGTGACGCTTTAGTTTGAAATAATATTTCCATCACTCCGTCACGCTTCAATATGAAATACAATTATCGGCTGTCTGTCACGCTTCAGTTTTCAATAATCTTTTCGTCAGTAACTCGTAAGTTTAGAAATAAGATTTTCATTGGTCTGTCAGGATTAAGTTGAAATAGGATTATCATTGGTCTGTCAAGATTAAAATAAGTTTTTTTCCACGCTTAATATTGAAATGGTATTTCCATCAGTCTGTCACGCTTAAGTGTGAAATAGGAGTTCCATTGGTTTGTCGAGATTAAGTGTGAAATAGCATTTTCATTGGTCTGTCACGCTTAAGTGTGAAATATGATTTCCATTGGTCTGTGAGGATAAAGTCGGTCTATCATCCTATATATTTTGCAAAAGACATGTACAATAGTCAGTCGCGCTTGTTTGAAATATTTATGTCTTCACTCAACGCGCAATTTTGATGGACGCATCTTCCGATTCTCCACACTTGTTTATTTATCAACTGACCAATTATAGCGACACTGATTTCTTTGTAGGACTCCTTATCGATAGGAGAGGGCTGGCTCGCTTTCACCTCTAGTAATTAAGCGAGGAATTTTGGGTGTGGTAAGGGGGGGGGGCAGAAGGGACGACGCCGACAAACAAAGCGGGGTCAAAATTGATAGAGCTGATTCATAGGCAGAGGAAAAAAAGATTCTGCTTACCCTGGGGTTTGTGGAAAGGGGGAAGGACCGCGTGATGGACCCAATGGATACAATTGCGAATTATGAAATCGAATTACCGGGTTCAAATCTATAGGGACCGATTGTGGTTATTTATGTATCGATATTTTCGGAAAGTTTACAAACACGTAGTTTCGCTTCAAATAAAAGAAATATTGGTCGACAGTAGTCGAGGACGACCCCGAGGGGTTTCTTTTTCATTAGCTACTTTGATTATGTGCAAATGACGGCGACGCTCATTTTCCAGTATTACTCCACTTACCCTTGATCCGTACCTTATAATGGTGAGTGTTTTGCAATGGGGCATCAGGTACTATTTCTGAGTTATTGTTATGCCCTGAAGATTGAACCTTGGTCTCCCGTCTCATTACAATTATGCCAAAATTGACTTCTCAAAATCGTAATACAACCAGATCAAGACAGCAGACCGTGCACGCACAAATGACTTCATATTCTTTCAGCTAGAGCCTCAAAATGATAATTAATAATAAATGTGACTTAATCTAACACTTCACTAACACTTTTACTGACCTAACACTTTACCAAAATCTAAACCTTTGCTAAGCTAACACTTTAGCTGAAACTAATACTTTATTAACCTTGCACTTTTCCTTAAACTAACACTTTACTATCTTAACACTTTTCCAAAAACTAACACTTTATTAACCTAACACTTTACCAAAAACTAACAACGTACTAAGCTAACACTTTACCTAAAACTAACACTTTACTAACCTAACACTTTACCAAAAACTACCACTTTATTAGCCAAACACTTTACCTTAAAATAAACACTTTACTAAGCTAACACTTTACCTAAAACCTACACTTAACTAACTATACACTTTACCAAAAACTAACACTTTATTAACCAAACACTTTACCTTAAAATAAACACTTTACTAAGCTAACACTTTACCTAAAACTCGCACTTTACTAACTTAACACTTTACCAAAAACTAACACTTTACCTAAAACTAACACTTTACCAAAAACTAACACTTTATTAACCAAACACTTTACCTAAAACTAACACTTTACTAAGCTAACACTTTACCAAAAACTAACATTTTACTAACCTAACACTTTACCTAAAACTAACACTTTACTGACCTAACACTTTACCAAAAATTAACACTTTATTAATCAAACACTTTGCCTAAAACTAACACTTTACTAACCTAACACTTTACCAAAAACTAACACTTTATTAACCAAACACTTTACCTAAAACTAAAACCTTACTAAGCTAACACCTTTCCTAAAACTAACACTTTACTAACCTAACACTTTACCTAAAACTAACACTTTACTAACCTAACACTTTATTAACACTTTACTAACCTAACACTTTACCTAAAACTAACACTTTACTAACCTTACACTTTATTAACACTTTACTAACCTAACACTTCACCAAAAATTAACACTTTACTAACCTTACACTTTACCTAAAACTAACACTTTACTAACCTAACACTTTACCTAAAACTAACACTTTAATTACCTAACACTTTTGCCGTAAACTAACCCTTTACTAACCTAACAGTTTACCAAAATCTAAACCTTTACTAACGTATCACTTTGCCTAAAACTAACACTTTACTAACGAAAAAAAAAAAATTTTAAATACAGGAAAAAATCATCAAAGAAAACGATAGGTTTTATCGGTTTCGTTCGTTTATCCGAACGAAACCGGTAAAATCTCTCGTTTTCTAATTTTCAGTATTTACTTCAACAGTGCTCGATACGTGGGTAAAATGTTAGCCTGGTGATTCCCTCCGGGGATGAAACGCGGAAGCCTCTGTATAGCTTAATTGCCATAAATATATTTTCATAACTTACTATATATAGAGAGAGAGATAGAGAGATAAATAATAGTAAATTATTTTTTTAATATTTTACTTGCGTACGGCGTCATTTCGCATGGAAATAACAATCTCAGACGATCATAGGGCGCGAACCCGGTTCACAGAGACAGCTTGAATCTGAAAGCGTTCACCCTAACCCTAACCCTAGTTCACTTAGGATGTCCCAAACACATGTGTATTCCGTTTAAATCTTTATAACTCGTTTACTTGCTATCGAAAATGAATTATGAAATAAAAAAGAAAAAAAGAATAAACTAAAGAAAACAAGCCGCGCATGCGTGGTCCCCCTCTGTATGTGACTCAATGTGGCGAGTGTAAAATGCAATAAATTTGGGCAATTTGGGGCATTTTTGACCCCTCTTTGATCCCTTGGGGTGCGAACCAGAATTTTTCTGAGGTCAAGGATGCTCATTTTATATCCAGAACAATTGCCTCTACATTTTGGCCAAGTTTTAAAAAAATTGAATGGATGGATCAAACGTTATGGGAAAAAAGGGTAATTTTTTGCCATTTTGGGGGGGTTTTGACCCCCTGTGGGCGCGAACCAGATTTTTCCCAAGGTCAGCGATACTAATTTTTTATTAGGAATAATTGCCTCCACATTTTGGCTAAGTTTAAGAGAAATTGAATGGATGGATGAAAAGTTATGGGGCAAAAAATGTTATTTTTGCCATTTCGGGGCCTTTTGACCCCCTAGGGGCTAACCATATTTTTTTTAAACATCGGAGAATGTCACTTTCTAACCTGACCAAAGTTACAACTTCATGTAATATTTTAGAGAAATTCAATGGATGGTTGCGGAGAAAAATCCGGACGGAGGACGGACGGACGGACAGACGGACGGACGGAAATGCCTCAAAACATAGGTCCCACGATTTTATAAATCGGGGGACCAACAAGGAAAGGCGAACTAAAAAAACGCGGGTAATAAAAAATAATGGCGATATTGAAAGAAGAGAAAAGAGGCCGGTAAAAGAACAAAATGGCGTTTGTTTGACGATATAAAAGAATCAAAGAGCGAATGTATCGTAAACACATGAACTATTTAGACAAATAGTAATTTACTGTAATATCTGTCAAGAAATGTGAGTTCGCTTCTGACTGGATCGAACCCCAAATAATACCTACGTCATCTTCGCACTTCAACTTTGTAGCCTTTTATCAAAAATAGAAAAGAAAAAAAAAAACGAACAGGTCTTTTTTTTTCAGTCGTTTATCGTTTTTTGTTTTAAGAAATGTTTGTTTTGTTCTTTTCTTTTTAACATTGGCGTCGTGTGAAGCGAAGGCGATAACATACTGTCGACATTCTCAGTCAATGAACTGTCATGCGCACAATCTGCGAACGACAACTTAACAAGCAGAAATACGCCCCCTCCTCTCCCACCCCCCCCCCCCGCTCCCCGAAATCAGGGCGGTGGGGTCTGGAGAGAAAAAGACAAAAACGAGAAAGGAAATGGGAGCGAAAATAAACACAAGACAGATAAAGTTCAGAAAGAATGGTAGAAAAAATTTTTTTTTTAAATAAATATGAATGTTGGGATGAAGAACTTGGCCCGAAGGCCATTCCTATAACAGGCCGAGAAATCTAACATTTGGAGTCTTTTAATAGACCAAAGATTTCCAGCCTGTCCGCATGAATTTTTTGTGCTTCCCCAGAGTAGGACGAAAGCTAACTTTTGACCCCGTTGTTAGGGTCAGGGTTAAGGTTAGGGTTAGGGTTAGGGTATGGGTTAGCGTTAGGTTAGGGTTAGCGTTAGGGTTAGGGTTAGCTCGGGTCTTAGGGGTAGGGTTAGGGTCAGGGTCAGGGTTAAGGTTAGAGTTAGGGTCAGGGTTAGCTCGGGTCTTAGGGTCATGGTCAGGGTCAGGGTCAGGGTCAGAGTCAGGGTTAGGGTTAAAGTCAGGGTTAGCTCGGGTCCTAGGGTTAGGGTTAGGGTTAGTTTTACACAGAGTAAAATTCGGCAATTTGTTGGAAAACAGTTCCCAGTGCAGTGTTCTTTCGAAATGTTTGTTTCCACAAAAATTCGGCTTGGCACGATTCCACTATTTGCGTGTGGGTGCCACATTCAACCTTGTTTCTTATTCTTCGCTGCATTCCACATTCGTTCTACGTGGTTAGTTGGTGCACCTTGCAAGTTCAAATTGTTAAAAATCCATTTTCAGATAAATCGTGGTTGAAACTTGAAACTAGAGTTCTCTCCCTTTTATTTGACTCTCCTCAACTTAAAGATAATTTTTTTTTTAGACCTACAGTTCACAAGCACCGCTTCTTATAGCTTCTTCAAAGATATGGCCATTCATTTCGATCATGGGGCAAAACGAGGGTCGGAAAGGACGTAAATTAAAAATGTAAGCAAGACGTAAAACAAGATAAAATATACGTCATATAACCGGAAATCAAAATTTTCTTTTCTTTTAATATAAGTTTTTAAACTTTTATTTCATAAAAGTTAAAACTCAGAAAAAGAAAACAAATTTTTGTTTACCATTATGTTTAACTAACAGGGCTACCCGGCGTTGCCCGGGGCAAAAAAGTGTAACAGATTTTTTATTAAAACTTCTATCTCTCTCCAGTTTTCCCCTTCCGACTCGCTCTTTTTTCTCAGCCCCGCCCATGCCCCTCTCTATCTCTCTCCCTCTCTCTCTCTCTCTCTCTCTCTCTCTCTCTATCTCGACATACACACACACTTGTATAGATTACTCGAGGAATGAGTTGGTGTAAGGGAAATAACTCATTAGAAAAATATCAGAGTTAGTTCCCTTTAGTTATTAAGAAAAAGGTGAAAAACCTACCCCCTTAACAAAATCGTGTCCAGTTTACCTTCAAAGAATAATTGTTTTTCTTCTGATTTTTATATATCATTCGTTCCGGGCAACGCCGATCAAGAATACACATAATGCATACACGTCCAAAACAAAATAATCATCGCTCACTTCCACAGAATATGGGAATGACGAATTACATAGTTAGATCGCTACGTTATAATATCAGGTTGGAAAGAAAGTAATGTCGATTTTGTCCAACACATTTATTTCATCTGAAACATTTAGATTAGAGCATTTTTAATCTTTACAATAATTTTCCTCATTTTCTATGACTTCTGTCCAACGATCAACAATAATAATATCTAAACATGGGAAAAAACATCACTGTAAATGAGTGATATACCATAGGAAGCTATCTGCCATCGTTGATTTAAATCTCAACATTGATGAGGTCAATCGTCCAAAGAAAAATAATGCAAATAATATCAGAACTACTTTGAACTTTCAAAGAATTTTTCGGACCACTCACTTTATAAAAACTGTCATGTGTAGAGAATATCTGGGTGGATTGGTCGATTTGGATGTTCTATGTGAACTAAAACAAATTATTTATATTTTAGCTGAGTGTGAAAATTTTTTTACCATCTGTGCAAAAAAGCAATAGAGCAAATAATTAAAATGAAAAGATAATTCTCGATGCCTTCTTCAAAACATTCTCTGATTTTTGAGAGGAAAAACAAATTTACGTCATTTTCGAGTTTGTCGTTATTTTCATAAATGTTATTGTTTAAGTGATGCTGCAACGACCGGAAAACATGGTAGTCAGATGGAGCAATGTCAGGTGAATAAGGCGGATGGAGCAATGTCTTTGTGGGTGTTTTGTTGGTAGTTTTTAAAACTTTTAGCTGAGCATACACACATACACAGACACTTCCCTTTATATAATAGATTTACATTTAAAAAAAAAAAATTCCCGTTAATTCGTTTTTCACTGTTTTCTGAACGCACCTGTTCTCGTTGAAACTATTTTTGTGCGACGTATTTTCGTTTACAAAATAATTAACGCCCCCCCCTCCGTAATAATTGTTTCTTGAATGATGTAAAGAAAGAATCTATAAAGTTCCAGAATAGTTAACCGTTTAAAATACAGAAACAAAAAAACAAAAAACAACAAAAAATGTATATGTTATGGTCCTATGGTTCTATACGGACTCTTCCACTCACCATAAATACCGGCGTCATCTGCTTCTTAGTGTTGGGCCTCGCCCCATCCTGTTCAGTCTCTCATTAACTTCGGTTGATTGAGGACGTCGGGATGGGTTAATACCAGTCGAGGATTCGTTCTCGACAATCAGTCCGGCAGGAACTGGCCCATTTCGGTGGCCTTTTATCTGCCGGGCTGAGGTATATTGTCCTGGGTTTTCCTAGAAGGTGCACCCTCCCAGGCCTTGCCCCCCCTCTTTGGGGAGGAGTAAGTTTATTGCTTGCTGCCTGAAACGCCCTTACCGGGGAATGCCGACGGGGTTACCCAGGCTATTTTTGATAGGCCAGAGTGCTCCTTCTTTAGGTGCGCTGGCTGGCTTGATCTCCCCACTTTCCGACCTTGTGTCACATATTGCTTTGTGGGAAGCGATTAAATACCTGGGTCTTGCCCCATCCTGTTCAGTCTCTCATTAACTCTGGTTGATTGAGGACGTCGAATTGGGTTAATACCAGTCGAGGATTCGTTCTCGACAATCAGTCCCGCAGGAACTGGGCCATTTCGGTGGCCTTTTATATGCCGGGCTGAGGTATACTGTCCTGGATTGTCTTACGAGATGCACCCTCCCAAGCCTTGCCTTCCCTCTCTGAGGTGTAAGTAAGTGTATTGCTTACTGCCTAGGATTTACTAACCGGGGAATGCCGACGGGGCTGCCCAGGCTATATTTGCACACCTACATGCTACAAATGTATATTAAACGTAGTTATATCACAAGCTAGCACATGGCGAGACTTCACAAAAATATCCCTTCCAAAAGGAAGTTGCCAGCTGGTTTTTCAACCGTAGAATTACATTGCGATTGCACGAAATATTGTCCATGGTATTCAAGCGTCACCTCAAATTACTGCGATTTCATTAGTCGAACAATGGTTGATGGGGAAGACGCCCAAGTACGGACAACCAGTGGAGCGTATCAAAGAAACAGTTTACGAACGTCATCCACAGAAGGTTGTCTGTCGGGTGGGGGGCATGGGTACTAAACAAATATATTATCGTAACATCCATTTTTCTGCTTTGAAAATATAAACGTTTATACTCAGATGACACCCATTAACAATTCAACACACATAAGTAAAAAGTTTTTTTTTGTATATTCGTAACCGATTCAATCACCCTAACCCTAACCCTAACCCTTACCCTAACTCTTACCCTAATCCTAACCCATACAATCATTTTTGATGAATTGATTTGAAGAAAATACTGTCTTATTATGTCTTATTATAGTAAGAGCATACAAATCCTCATATAGTTTATAATTATGTTTCACTTACACACACACACACACACACACACACACACACACACATATATATATATATATATATATATATATATATATATATATATATATATATATATATATATATACTTGCCCCTCCCCACTTTACGGTCATCAATAATGAAGTTATATATGCATGCATTTAACCGGGCCGCCCCACTTTTTAGGAGAGCGCCCCCACTTTTATAACTGTCCCGCCGGTCCTATATATATATATATATATATATATGTTTGAAAAAAAAAGACAAACGGAAAACAGTTTAGAATGCAGGAAAAAAACAAAAACAAGAGATTTGACCGGTTTCGTTCGTATTATCGAACGTCTTCTGAAAAAGTGAAGACGTTCGTTAATATGAACGAAACCGGTCAACTCTCTTGTTTTTGTTTTTCTCCTGCATTCTAACCTGTGTTCTGTTTGTCTTTTTTTTCAAACATTTTGTCTACCACGGCATTTAATTTGCATGACTTATCGTGTACCTCACCCCATATATATATATATATATATAAATATATATATATATATATATATATTTCTATCTCTTTCTATTTATTTTTCTTCCTTTCTTTTTATTCCATTTTAATCCATTTTAATCCATTTTAATCCATTTCATATTTTCTATATTATATTTTTGATTTTGATTTTTAACTCAGATTCCGACGTCTTAACTCATGCGGCCACCATGAACTACTGCATAAATCGGTGGGAGTTTGAACTAATTGTACTAATCTGGCGCAAAGCCAGTTCACACACACACACACACACACACACACACACACATATATATATATATATATATATATATATATATATATATATATATATATATATATATTGAGAGTTTACCAAGATATTTTTTTCCTTTTCTTCCAGAGAGGATTCATCACAACGAAAACTCTTTAATTTTATTTTTTATTTATTCTATAAAGCGATAGTTCCCTACGCGTGTTTCGCTACCTAAGTAAGATACTTGCTAGGCAGTTCATCAGGAGAGATACAAACCTAAGATATTGACCTGAAAACTGACAATACCCCACAGAGGTATGACCCAGTTGAAATCAATTAAGAAAAAAAAAACAAGTTCAAACGACAGCTGAAACAATTCGGCAATATGTGGCCATTGTGATGTGCCCCCACAAGAATCAAGTCCAGTGCAATCAAAAAGTGGGGAAAAATAGAAAGCACGAGGGAAACCCCTCCCCACATCTGGCGGAATACATATGCTTAGATCAACCCCGGTATAGCACCCCTGAAAAAACAAATCTTCCTCGGTGCAACCCCTGAATAATATATATATATAGAAAGAGACAAAATCGGCAGTTAAGCTTATGAACGCCGATTAGAAACGCTGTGAGTTTAAAAAAAGAGGAAGAAGAAAGAGAGAAAAAATCGACAGTTAAGCTTATGAACGCTGTGAGTGGGTAAGGAAGATTAGTATTTATTTAAAATTGATGACAAGGAATTAAACAAAAAAGGTGAAGGAGGCGGGGAAGGAGAAGGGGGAGAAAAAAAGACTAAATGTATATATATATATCATTGTAAATTTTGTTTATATTTTGATACATTGATATTTTTTATATTTTTAATATAAAACTAAAACTAAAAATACATTAATCACCTAAAAAGTAGTGTAATGGATTCGTCCAAACACTTTAAAATGCAGCAACATTTTTGTAAGTAACGGATAAATTTTATTAGACAGACGAACAACACAGGTAAGGAGGACTTTTTTTCTTTCTTTTTTTTAATAACTAATATAAGTTAGCAAAACATTTATACGGAACAAAACTTAGATTTAGTATACGGAACGTTTATGTTTTTGTCTTTTAAGGGAAGTTGGGTTTGATCAACTCTGCTGGGAAGTCATGAAATTAAATACTGTCTTGTTTTTAAATTCTCGAAACAGTTTTTCATGGTAAACAACTGATGATCCCTTAAATAATGTTAGAAGCAAACTAATATAATAACTGTAAAAGTGAAATTGACTTACATGAGTGATTTTCCACTGAACGACTTCGGTTTTTTGGGTTTTTTTTTCCTTAAGTAAGAAACTAAAAACTAAAAGTAAACTTTTAGTAGAAAGAACCTATAGTGAAATGGTAAAAGCTCAATATACGAGATAGAGCAATTATAAAGAAAGATTGTCGAAGAGTGATAAACATGCACGGATGTCCCAATTTATTTCAAACTTCAAATGTTCAATGCAAGGTATATTCTGTAATAAAATGCTCTTTCCTCACGCCAAGGCTTTTCAAAGATCGAAATCTTATCATCAGAGGAATTTTACAGATAGATAAGTTGGCAATAGAAAAGCCAAAGTTCAACATTTGAAAAAATATTACCTTTGGACAATTACCACCTTGACAAACCCAATACCTTTTTACTCGAACTTTTTTTCACCCATCTTTTCCTAAATATTTTTTCAAATGTCGAACTTTGGCTTTTCTATTGCATACTTATCTATCTGTAAAATTCCTCTGATGATAAGATTTCGATCTTTGAAAAGCCTTGGCTTACGGAAAGAGCTATAAACGTATAAACATAATTTTATTACAGAATATACCTTGCATTGAACATTTGAAGTTTGAAATAAATTTGGACATCCATGCATGTTTATCACTCTTCAACAATCTTTCTGTCAACAAGACCAAACGATAAATAATCTTTAGAGGCCATGAGGAGATTAACTTGCGATTTTAAACTCCGGCAAGATGACGAAGAAAAAAAAGAGTAAGAAAGACAGGAAATTATTCTTTGACAAGGCTGTTTTATTGGCGAAAGTCTCAGACATATATTTATGAAAAAAATATGATTTTATTCATTTTATATATATATATATATATATATATATATATATTAAAATAAACATAGTTTGAGTATCCGACAATCGTTTCAGAACCTTCTAGATTCCTCTTCAGGGATGTACTGGTGATCTGAGATTATACCCGCCAATACACAATCATAAGAAAGAAAGAAAATGAAAAAAACACAAGCAGACAAATTACATTTCAAAAATCTTCAGACAAGAACCCCCTTTTCCATAAGATGACACGTTTGACACCTATCTATCAACTCTCCATAAATTGGGTCATGCTCATATATATATATATATATATATATATATATATATATATATATATATATATATATATATATATGTAAATTAATAGATACACAACTAATAAGAAAACTACAAATACAACTCTTAGTAACAATAAGACACAGCCGCCTGAAAACGCCTTTTGGTGAATGCTGACGGGGCTGTCCAGGCATTTTTTGTAGGCCAGAGTGTTCACCTTTTCAAATCCCACTTTCCCGCCTTTGTGTCACATATTCCTGCTGTGGGAAGGAGTTTGATATTGTCTCCTGAGGGCGGCCGAGGGACCGAAAGCGCTAGAGGAATGGCCCACGACACAAAGCTAGGTGCCATACTCCACCGGTTAACACCCGAAAACCGAACAATAGCTCGCCGCGTCGAGAAATTGACAAAAAAAAACGTGAAGAGAGAGAACTTCGTGGTCTTTAATGACGCTTGCATAAAACATGACTTGCTGCCGAACTATACATACGTCTGAAAAACATACGTCGGCAATTAACTTCCTGCACTGAAGATTGCGTAAGCATGAAACATCGATATCTGTAGGTAATAAATAATTAATATTTATTCATAAATATTATTATATAGCCCCCTTTACTAAGGTTGGGCACTCTGAGGGAATTTAATAACGAGCAGTACTACTAGCTTCGTTGCGAGATCCAATACGATTTGTTGTTGTTGTGGATCACTGTTTGGCGCTTACTATGAATACCCGCCGACTTGGTATTTACAAAGTTAAATTCCTCCTAAAATTCCAAGCTAATTTCTGCGAATCAGTGGCGATTTGTGATCGGAGTTCGCGCCCGTCGACCGTCGGAAATTAGGTTCCTGCACTGAAGATTGCGTAGGCATGAAACATCGATGTCTGTAGGTAATAAATAATTTATATATATATATATATATATATATATATATATATATATATATATATATATATATATATATATAAACATTCAATGAATTAAAATTTTACAATTGTTCCAAGAATTAGAACATCAATCCAGTATTGCGTACGATCGTTTCCAAAACATTTTGGAAATACTTTATTTTATTTTATAAATTAATAAATCTAATCCAAAACGTCTCTTCATCAGGGCGTTTAACAACACGTCTTAGAGAAAGTCAAAGAAAAAAATTAAAAAGCTCGTTGTAGAGAAACATCTACTGACAGAAAGAGACACAGGTTGACATGTTAGCAGCATAAGAGGGGAAGAACACAATGGCACCACAAACCAAAACACTGGTACATATAGAAAAAACAGTCCAATAATAATGTTTCTTGTTTGTTTGTTTTTTTCAAAATTCTATAATACAATTCAAAAAACGTTTTCCTATGAATGTGTGACACATTCATCTTACATTAAATATTTTTTCTTGAGGTCTTGAATCCATTACTATAATACCCGATGTATATATAGCACCAACGTTAATTTCAAAGAAACCTCATATTCTACCCACGAAGGGAACGGGAGCAGCTGTACAACCTGAAGACGGTTTGCTCTTAACAATCAGGTATTGCTGTAACGTTTTCGACCGGAAAGCCCCCGCGCTGTGAATCATAACACACAGGTGAATTAATTATTCGTCATAATTACATCTTTTCAATGAAGACAAGAAAATCAAGTCGCTATTCAGTAAGTTTGTAAATATCTGTTTTATTGCGATGTGTTTCTAAAGAAAGCTGAAAAACGGATCAAGATCTGTTGTTTGAAAGACGATACTAGTTCTGACGAGAAACAGTTATGGAAATTAGTTTTTTGGGGTTTTTTTTTTCTTTCGTTTTTTTGTTTTTTTTTACTTTGTTTCCTGGGCTGGGTTTGGCCAAGGCGCGGATGACTTCGGGGGTCGGGGCGACGCTTTAAAAGCCTTTCCAAGCATAACGCACGAGTGGAAAACCTTTTGTTAACACGGCACATTTCATGGCCGTTTTGCACTGGATACGACGATTAAATAGACCCTATATCAAGAACTTAATCAAATAAAGATAATTATAACAAATATACATTTAAACGAAAAGAAATTTCTTTTTTATTATATGCATAATCAAGTATTTACGATTCCAGAAGTTGTACGCTGTCAACCTGAATTTGTAGAGGTCATTTGAATTACACACAGAGAACCATTTTTCTTGTGTGCGGTTTCAACGACTATAATCACGTTGACAAAACGGTTTCCGTACGATTACCGAAGTTAAGCAACGCTAAACGTGGCCAGTACTTAGAGGGGTGACTATTCGAAATTACATGCGTTTTTCAGTGCTCGAGGGCGCCATCCTCCCGTGCATTACTTCCTCCTCCTTATTGCTAGTCATCTGAAGGGCATCCACCGGTTTCTTGGTAGCACTTGCATAGTTGATTGTTTAAGAAAAACAGGTGGTGTATAGATTGAACTAATTCATTATAGCTATGCACTTCTTCAGCGTTTTTAATAGGCATTCTTGAATGTCATTAAAATTACCGTGAACGTACCCGCCGTCATTCTACGGTGGCGGCGCTCTAGATGACTGGCAAGAAACTACACTCTCCATACCGAAGAGGAGGTAATGCTTTGGAGGATTGTCTCCTAATAGCTGACTTAGGGATCAGAATGTGCTAAAGATTTTTCCGGGTGTGTAGGTAAGAAAAATGACAATAGGGGTGGTAATGTGAAACGAGTAAATAACCCTTATAGCAGGGTTGCGGAGTCGGAAGGTATAAGGTTCGATTTCGACTCTTGGGATTAAAAAGAATATCCGACTCTATCTCCAACTCCGACTCTTTGTATACTTACGAGTCCGATCCGACTCCTTCTTAAACTTCCGACCCCGACTCCATAATCCTATCATTATAGTCCAATCTGACAACCCTGCCCCCACGTGTGGATCTAACTCGCACTATACGAGGTGTTGTAAATAATGACGAGACGCCTACTGTAATGAATGGTCAACAAGTAAGTCTGTCGCACCCGGTGAACTCCACACTGGGTGCGATCCTAATCTGTCTGTATATCTTCAAACCTCTATTTAGTAAGTACCTGTTGATTAATTAAGAGCTTTTAAAAATGCGCGATGAACTGCGAAATACACTCCCTCTCCCGCTGTCGGCACCTTCGTGTTTATTTATTTAAAAAAAAAGGTGAACGGTTTCGAACTGACCTCGATCGGGTCAAGTGGACCTCCATTTAAGTATGTGTGAAATGGGATGAAGATACAATCGTCTGAATCGGAGGTTATCAATGGATGTGTGGGGGTAGCAGTTGTTAAGGGACTGACGACCTGGGCGTGCCGCGTTCCAATCCTGTCTGTTCCATAGCATCACTTTCACTACGAAGTTGGCCAAATTTTATGTGGCCCATCCTGTAAGTACCTGATGAACTGGGGAAAACAATGCCAACAACAGGGAGGTGGGGGAGCCGGTCAAAATGTCATACCATACTAATTCATTAGAATTCACGTTTTTTTTTTAAATATAAAAAATACCGTCATGAGGAAGTGGTATTTTGATTAATACTGCGTGAAAACCAATGAATTTAATAACTGTTCCGTTTTAAAATTTCCGAAACAGTCACATGGTAAACCGCTAATGATTCCCTTTTCTATTTCACATGGTAAACCGCTAATGATTCCCCTTTTCACATGGTAAACCGCTAATGATTCCCCTTTTCACATGGTAAACCGCTAATGATTCCCTTTTCTATTTCACATGGTAAACCGCTAATGATTCCCCTTTTCACATGGTAAACCGCTAATGATTCCCTTTTCTATTTCACCTGTGAGCGTTGTGTCCCTCGTTTACGTTGCACGACTGATATAGGATATTGGTATTTGTGAATTTTCCAGTTGTGAGATCGGCTTATACAAATTCTAAGTTTCTAATATGCGGAGTAAGTTAATATTCCAATGGTTCAACTCCATTGGGAGTCGTAGATTATTGTTAGGATGGTACAACAGTCACTAGGAATATGGAAGAGGGTGATTCTTCTGTATTGATAGCAGTAGTGGCGGTTTCTGTGCATAGCGTTGCATGTGGATGGCCTATATAATTGTTTTTCGTGTTGCATCATATTATTACAGTTTAAAACACACACACGCACACACAAGGTCTAATGTATGATATGAAAAGAAACTGGAACCTCAAAGAGATCTCCATCATTCCAGTTATCATAGGAGCTACTGGACTCATGAAGAAGAATTTGAAAAGGTTTTTAGCAAGTATACCTGGTGAACCAAGTGCAAGAGAAATCCAAACAACTGCACTCAAGGGAACAGCCAGAATCTTGAAAAGAGCTCTCGGTTGGAGTCTGTAAATAATGCTCCGTCCCCAGCAAATGAAGGAAAATAAATTTTAAAAAGAGACATATATATATATATATATATATATATATATAAAGAGAGAAAGAGAGAAAGAGAGAAAAGGGTGGATAGGTTTTGACAATTCAAAATATTTTTCAAATCAAGTTCCAAACAAAGAGCATACACAAAGGTACCGTAAGTTTTTGTTTTCATTATTGTTTTACATTTTTTATTTGAAATATTTAATAAACCTTTTGGAATTTCTAAATATTTATGTAAATCCATTGTTATATCATAATAGACCTTTTCTCTTTCCCATCCCCTCCCTCTTACTCCTCCCCTCCCTCTTACCCATCTCCTCCCTCTTACCCCTCCCCTCCCTTTTACCCCTACCCTCCCTCATACCCCTCCCCTCCCTCTTACCCATCCCCTCCCTCTTAGCCCTCCCCTCCCTCTTAACCATCCCCTCCCTCTTACCCATCCCCTCCCTCTTAACCATCCCCTTCCTCCTACCCATCCCCTCCCTCTTACCCCTCCCCTCCCTCTTACCCCTTCCCTCCCTCTTACCCCTCCCCTCCCTCTTAACCATCCCCTCCCTCTTACCCATCCCTCCCTCTTAACCATCCCTCCCTCTTACCCATCCCCTCTCTCTTACCCATCCCCTCCCTCTTAACCATCACCTCCCTCTTATCTATCCCTCCCTCTTACCCATCCCCTCCCTCTTATCCCTCCCCTCCCTCTTAACCATCACCTCCCTCTTACCCCTCCCCTCCCTCTTAACCATCACCTCCCACTTAACCATCCCCTCCCTCTTAGCCCTCCTCTCCCTCTTAATAATCCCCTCCCTCTTACCCATCCCCTCCCTTTACCCTCCCTCCCTCTTACCCATCCCCTCCCTCTTAACCATCCCCTCCCTCTTACCCATCCCCTCCCTCTTACCCATCCCCTCCCTCTTACCCCTCCCCTCCCTCTTACCCATCCCCTCCCTCTTAACCATCCCTCCCTTTTACCCATCCTCTCCCTCTTACCCCTCCCCTCCCTCTTAACCATCACCTCCCTCTTAGCCCTCCCTTCCCTCTTCATCATCCCCTCCCTCTTACCCATCCCCTCTCTTTACCCCTTCCCTCCCACTTAACCATCCCCTCCCTCTAAAGTACACGCTTTCTCCCCCAACTTCTCTTACTATTCACCTTCCATTCATGTCATTACCCTTTTCCTGGCAACTTTGTTTAAATGCAAATGAGTTACAACTTACTAAGGCTAAAATCCCTCGAGGATAACGGTTAATGAGATTGTAGACTATGAGAACATTCTAAACGATGAATTATTTAAAATGGAAATCTGTCCAGACAAGGCATGAAGCCACTACTTCAAATTAAAAAAAAATAGCCAATGCTAAGTGTAAGATAAATAGATTCCGACCCAGAAAACAGCAATTCTTCCCCCTTTGTCAGAAACATCGCTCAGGCAATGTGAAAACTAAAAGAACAAAATAAGTGAAGCGAAAGTTACAAGGCTGCCGAAAGTAACTCCAAGTTAGTCACTTTCTACTCGAATGGTCAACATGTTATTACTTGAAGACGTATCAATATATATTATAGTGCATAACAGTAATATTTTTGGTAATAATATTTTTGGTTATAATATTTTTGGTCATGTTGTCTATGTAGTTTTGCAAATATGTCGGTAACCACTAAATACGCAAAATGAAAACAAACGTTTAGCAGAACATATATAT
Organism: Sepiola atlantica; assembly: GCA_963556195.1. Lineage (NCBI taxonomy): Eukaryota > Metazoa > Mollusca > Cephalopoda > Sepiida > Sepiolidae > Sepiola > Sepiola atlantica. The sequence continues at coordinate 5,527,643 of OY744534.1, read as the reverse complement.
CGTCTTATTTATAATCCAATTATTTTATGGTTGAAATATTTATTGATATTCTACTTGAAGACGACCAAGTTGTAGTCTGCAGAGAAGCAGTCCTATGCTACTCTCTTCTTCCGTTCTTGGTCTTTTGGCTAAGATCAAAGTGTAGTATCTGTTCCGATGGATACTGAACCCCATAGACTGGTATTGTCTTGCCCTTCGGGGCTTGATTTACGCCGGTCTATGGGTCTGTCCTGTGCAGTTCTAGGAGGTCCACCCTCCCAGGCTTCGTCTCCCCTCTTTGGGGAGGAGTAAGTTTATTGCTTACTGCCTGAGGCGCCTCTACCGGGGAATGCCGACGGGCTGCCCAGGCAATTTTTAAACCCCACTTTCCCGACCCGACCTTGGGTCACATCTTACTTGTGGGAGTAAGATAAAAACTGGCCCTGTGCCTAACTCCTGGGGAGGAGTAAATCAATACTCTCTTCTTCCAATGCGAGGTTCCTGGAAAGAAGGTCAGTTAGTCATGGCTAAATAGTATATTGAATTAAATAGAAATAAGGTAGTTGACCATTAAATACACCCTAACATTATACCTAACCCTAATCCTAACATTAATCCTAACCCTAACCCTTAACCCTACCCCTAACCCTAACCCTAACCCTAATCCTAACCCTAACCCTAGTCCTAACCCTAACCCTAATCCTAACCCTAGTCCTTACCCTAACCCTAACCCTAACGCTGAACCCTAACGCTAACCCTAACCCTAACCCTAAAATTACACCTAATCCTAACCCTAATCCTAACCCTAAACCTTAACCCTAACCCTAACCCTAACCCCTAACCCCTAACCCTAACCCTAACGCTAAACCCTTAACCCTAACTCTAACGCTAAACCCTAACCCTAACATTACACCTAACCCTAACCCCTAACCCTAACCCTAACGCTAAACCCTTAACCCTAACCCCTAACCTAAACTCTAACCCTAACCCTTAACCCTAACCCTAACCCTAACTCTAACCCTTACCGTAACTCTAACCCTAAACCCTAAACCCTAACCGTAACCCTAAACCCTAACCCTAATCCTAACCCTAGGCCTTTACCCTAGCACGAACACTAACCCCGTTACCCTTATCCTAACCCTAAACCCTAACCCTAACCCCAAACCCTAAACCCAAAATGATAGGATTTGGCCTAAAACAGGCAAAATAAACCAACTGATGTTTTAGAATATTTATAATTGAGATTTTTTCGAGGGTTTAATCAAAAGAAACTGATTTTTCTTTTTAAAAATAAACTATAAGATCTGTGTTATAGGTTTGCGTGATTTATCTATAAAATCAATAATAATTGCGAGGTCGACGAGTACAGATCGGGATATCAAACAGTAAAACAAATGATCGATAAATATTAGACAAACAAAAACTCAGATATAAAGAAGCTATTCATAAGATACCTCTATTTAATCAATGCGAAAATCTTATTTTGAAGCTAAGCATGACAGACCAATGAAAATCCTATTTCTAACTAAAGAATGACAAACGAACGAGAATCTTTTTTTTTATTTGAGCGTAACAGACCAAGAACATTTTATTTTAAACGTAAGCATTAGAAACCAACAAACATCTGATTTCAAACCTAAGCATGACAGACCAACGAAAATGTAATTCCATACTTAAGCATGACAGACTAACGATAAATTTATTTCAAACGTAAGAATGAGGGACCAACGAAAATCTTATTTAAAACTTAAGCGTGACAGACCAACGATAAGTTTATTTCATATTTAAGCATGACAGACTCACGAAAATCTTATTTACAGCTTAAACATGACAGACCGACGAATATTCAAATTTCAAATTAAAGCCTGACAGACCAGCTAAAAAAAACTTATTTTAAACTTAAGCGTTTCCAGACGGGTTGATAGAAAGAGTATAATACCATAAGATATCATAAGATATGTCCACGGAATCTACGTATTTAGCGGTTTTAATGCAGTTTAAAAATTTAGCGTGACAGACAGACAGACAGAACTACCGACACACTGGCAGAATCTTATATAGCATCCGAAAAAAACGCCCAGCAAATCGAGTCATGAGAACCCGAAAGATGGACGGACTGCGCCTCTTATAAAAATATGTGGACAGAACAAAAAAAAATAAAATGTTTCCCTTCCGAAACTAATAATTCATTAAAAAAAATGGCAAATGAAAAATTTGAAAAATAAGAAGGAAAAAATGTGACTTTGAACGTTATTGAGTGAAAAAAAAATGGCAAATGAAAAATTTGAAAAATAAGAAGGAAAAAATGTGACTTTGAACGTTATTGAGTGAATAAAAAAGGCAAATAAAAAATTTGAAAAATAAGAATGAAAAAATGTGACTTTGAACGTTATTGAGTGAAAAAAAAATGGCAAATAAAAAATTTGAAAAATAAGAAGGAAAAAATGTGACTTTAAACGTTATTGAGTGAAAAAAAATGGCAAATAAAAAATTTGAAAAATAAGAAGGAAAAAATGTGACTTTGAACGTTATTGAGTGAAAAAAAAAATGGCAAATGAAAAATTTGAAAAATAAGAAGGAAAAAATGTGACTTTAAACGTTATTGAGTGAAAAAAAATGGCAAATGAAAAATTTGAAAAATAAGAATGAAAAAATGTGACTTTGAACGTTATTGAGTGAAAAAAAAATGGCAAATCAAAAATTTGAAAAATAAGAATGAAAAAATGTGACTTTGAACGTTATTGAGTGAAAAAAAAATGGCAAATGAAAAATTTGAAAAATAAGAATGAAAAAATGTGACTTTGAACGTTATTGAGTGAAAAAAAAATGGCAAATCAAAAATTTGAAAAATAAGAATGAAAAAATGTGACTTTGAACGTTATTGAGTGAAAAAAAAAATGGCAAATGAAAAATTTGAAAAATAAGAAGGAAAAAATGTGACTTTGAACGTTATTGAGTGAAAAAAAAAATGGCAAATGAAAAATTTGAAAAATAAGAAGGAAAAAATGTGACTTTAAACGTTATTGAGTGAAAAAAAATGGCAAATAAAAAATTTGAAAAATAAGAAGGAAAAAATGTGACTTTGAACGTTATTGAGTGAAAAAAAATGGCAAATGAAAAATTTGAAAAATAAGGAAAAAATGTGACTTTGAACGTTATTCAGTGAAAAAAAATGGCAAATAAAAAATTTGAAAAATAAGAACGAAAAAATGTGACTTTGAACGTTATTGAGTGAAAAAAAAATGGAAAATGAAAAATTTGAAAAATAAGAAGGAAAAAATGTGACTTTGAACGTTATTGAGTGAAAAAAAAATGGCAAATCAAAAATTTGAAAAATAAGAAGGAAAAAATGTGACTTTGAACGTTATTGAGTGAAAAAAAAAATGGCAAATGAAAAATTTGAAAAATAAGAAGGAAAAAATGTGACTTTAAACGTTATTGAGTGAAAAAAAATGGCAAATGAAAAATTTGAAAAATAAGAATGAAAAAATGTGACTTTGAACGTTATTGAGTGAAAAAAAAATGGCAAATCAAAAATTTGAAAAATAAGAATGAAAAAATGTGACTTTGAACGTTATTGAGTGAAAAAAAAATGGCAAATGAAAAATTTGAAAAATAAGAATGAAAAAATGTGACTTTGAACGTTATTGAGTGAAAAAAAAATGGCAAATCAAAAATTTGAAAAATAAGAATGAAAAAATGTGACTTTGAACGTTATTGAGTGAAAAAAAAAATGGCAAATGAAAAATTTGAAAAATAAGAAGGAAAAAATGTGACTTTGAACGTTATTGAGTGAAAAAAAAAATGGCAAATGAAAAATTTGAAAAATAAGAAGGAAAAAATGTGACTTTAAACGTTATTGAGTGAAAAAAAATGGCAAATAAAAAATTTGAAAAATAAGAAGGAAAAAATGTGACTTTGAACGTTATTGAGTGAAAAAAAATGGCAAATGAAAAATTTGAAAAATAAGGAAAAAATGTGACTTTGAACGTTATTCAGTGAAAAAAAATGGCAAATAAAAAATTTGAAAAATAAGAAGGAAAAAATGTGACTTTGAACGTTATTGAGTGAAAAAAAAATGGAAAATGAAAAATTTGAAAAATAAGAAGGAAAAAATGTGACTTTGAACGTTATTGAGTGAAAAAAAAATGGCAAATCAAAAATTTGAAAAATAAGAATGAAAAAATGTGACTTTGAACGTTATTGAGTGAAAAAAAAAATGGCAAATGAAAAATTTGAAAAATAAGAAGGAAAAAATGTGACTTTGAACGTTATTGAGTGAAAAAAAAAATGGCAAATGAAAAATTTGAAAAATAAGAAGGAAAAAATGTGACTTTAAACGTTATTGAGTGAAAAAAAATGGCAAATAAAAAATTTGAAAAATAAGAAGGAAAAAATGTGGCTTTGAACGTTATTGAGTGAAAAAAAAAATGGCAAAGAAAAAATTTGAAAAATAAGAAGGAAAAAATGTGACTTTGAACGTTATTGAGTGAAAAAAAAATGGCAAATAAAAAATTTTAAAAATAAGAAGGAAAAATGTGACTTTAAACGTTATTGAGTGAAAAAAAAATGGCAAATAAAAAATTTGAAAAATAAGAAGGAAAAATGTGACTTTGAACGTTATTGAGTGAAAAAAAAATGGCAAATAAAAAATTTTAAAAAGAAGAAGGAAAAAATGTGACTTTAAACGTTATTGAATGAAAAAAAAATGGCAAATAAAAAATTTGAAAAATAAGAAGGAAAAATGTGACTTTGAACGTTATTGAGTGAAAAAAAAATGGCAAATAAAAAATTTTAAAAAGAAGGAAAAAATGTGACTTTAAACGTTATTGAATGAAAAAAAAATGGCAAATAAAAAATTTGAAAAATAAGAAGGAAAAAATGTGACTTTGAACGTTATTGAATAAAAAAAAATGGACGCTGTAAAAGAAACAGAAACAACAAGAAACAAAAAAAAACGAATAAAAAGTGGATGCAAACTATTTTGGCGGTCAAAAAGGCGAATTATTAACTTGATCAAAACATGTGTATCATCACTTGTTTGTGATCAAACATGGCGGCCACGCTGATTGATCTCGTAGCCAGCATTCTCTCATATTTGTTCGCGCCGTTGCGACTCAACGCGTCTGGAAACGCTTACGAGTTGACCAAGCGAAGTAGCTTATTTTATCCAGCCCAACCCTTCAATAAAAAAGGGATGTGTGAAGATAACAAAGCAACCCAAGTTGAAAGCGAATGGGATAAATACTCAAGGGGAAGAGGTGGGGTATCAAAAAAATATCGGGGATAGAGAGAAAGGGAAGTATGTAAATTTTTTAATCGTTAACTGTTTTGCTCACAGAGTGATTATGGCTGGATGCGTATGAGTATTTACTTACTCCTCTCCAGGAGTTAAACACAAGGCCAGTTTTAGCTTACTCCCACAAGTAAGATGTCACCCAAGGTCGGGTCGGGAAAGTGGGGTTTGCAAATCAAGCGCCCGAGAGGTGAGCACTCTGACCATTAAAAATTGCCTGGGCAGACTCGTCAGCATTCCCCGGTAGTGGCGCTTCAGGCAGTAAGCAATAAACTTACTTCTCCCCAAAGAGGGGAGGCGAAGCCTGGGAGGGTGGACCTCCTAGAACCGCACAGAACAGACCCATAGACCGGCGTAAATCAAGCCCCGAAGGCCAAGACAACACCAGTCTATGGGGTGCAGTATCCATCGGAACAGATACTACAATTTGATCTTAGCCAAAAGGCCTGTAAAACTGATGCTACCTGATCAGGCTGTCTGAAGATACCGACTTGCTGACGTAAAATGCACCAAACATTGATGTTACTGTTTTATTTCCTTTCCCTTTGCCAAACTCAATTATGTTCTGCAAAGCTTAAAACAAAAACAACGCTTTTCTTTAAAAAAAAAACAACCAAACCAAACACCACGAATAAATATTTGAAGAAATAAAGAATTTGGAGCATCAACACTTTTACTAAAATGACCGGATTTGACATTAAATAATTCGAATAGAGGTTGATATGTCATATAACAAAACAACTAAACCAAACACCATGAATAAATATTTGAAAATATAAAGAACTCGAAACAGTAAATCTTTTACCAAAATGACCAGATTCAGCATTAAATAACTCTAAAAGGGTTGATATGCCGTAAAATAAAACAACCAAACCAAGCACTATGAACTATTTGAAGATATAAAGAATATGAACCAACTTTGAAAAGGAGGTTTTCACCTCGAAATATTAGAAAAAACTTGGACACCATATTACACACGATTGATAAAAGAAGTATAAACAGGAAGTAGAAAATAAAAAATTTAAAAATTATTAGATGTATATCCTGCATCCTGTCTTGAATCCAAACATTCTTTCAGTTTACTCAGTGCTCGCAAACTTACGCTGCATTGTCACCGCCTTCTACATCTCAAATCTATCTATATACTCAATGATGACTGTAACGTCTGGCAGACAAGTGCAACTCATTCATCCAGAAAAGCGATGTTAGGATGTTAGGACTAATGTGGCCTGTTTGCAGATCAGTAACTGTTAGGTCCATACGCCTTCACAACTACTTCATTGCTACAGTGGCATTGCCTGAAGGAGTATCTGTGTTGTGTAAATTTTGATTTTAATCTTTATAATAGATTAGACACTAAAACGAGAAAAATGTGTACAATGTACAGGGTAATGTACAGAAATCAGTGTTTACCAAGGCTGTATCTCCCAAGAGGAACAGGGGGTTTGGGTCTCTCAGAAATTGACTATCAACATCGAGCCACTATTGTGAGCACCGCCCAATATCTGATGAGCTCCCAGAACCCAACCCTTATGATGGTATGCCAACATCAAGAAACCAGAGCAATCAGAACAACCTCTATCACAAAACTGGTCAAACATTTTGGACAGGACTGTCTTACAAATGAGACAGGAACAGACAACAATCCTGCCACAGAAATAGCTCGCAAAAGTCGTCAGAAATACACGAAGACCTTCCATTCCAGAAAACTGGAAAAATGGGCCAACCAATAACGTGCTAAGTATTTCCTAGGTGAATTATCCCAGGAATATATAGATAAGGAAAGCTCTATAGACTGGCTGAAAAGAGGATCTCTCCACTATGATCAGGAGAGAATGATAATGGCTGCTCAAGATCAAGGCTTGATGACCAATGCCTTTAAAAAGATGAGTGGTCTCAGCAACAATAACAAGTGCAGGTTCTGCCACACAGAAGTAGAGAGTGTGAGCCACCTGACATCTAGTTGTAAGGTTCTCCTGGGGGATGGCTATTATACAATGCAACACAACGGAGTGTGTAAATATCTTCACTGGACTATTTGTAATAATTTGAATATCCAGTGTAGCAGCAAGTCCTGGGAGCATATACCAGAAAAACAGTCTGAAATAATTTATACACCATCCACTATGACTATGCAATCCCTACACTTACATATCTAGAAAACGGAGCTGTTAAACCTGGCATCGTAATATGGGACAAAAGGGAGTAAGTAGCAACCCTAGTTGAAGTCAGTGTCCCTAATGATGCAGGATTGAAAAAAGCAGAAAGGGAAAATATTACGAAATACCAAGGTCTTATGTACGACATGAAAAGAAACTGGAATCTTAGGAAAATCTCCATCATACCAGTAATTATAGGAGCAACAGGACTAATGAAGAAGAATTTCAAGAGCTATCTGGCGAGTATACCCGGTGAACCGAGAAATACAAACAATTGCACTTAAAGGGGCGGTTAGAATCTTCAAACGATCTCTAGGCTGGAGTGTCTGAAATAGCCGATGAATGTCTGGCATCCGGTAGGATGCCCCATCTCCAGCAAAAACAGAAAGATAAGAAAAATAAAAAATAAAAAAAAAACAAGTGAGGAGAAAGTTTGAATTACCTACTAGACACTATCCTCGGGTGTCTTCAGTCTCCCTGTACAAGGGTTTGTCAGGACAACCTGATATGAGGATACTTCACCCTACAAGTAAACCCTGACCAAAGATTCAAAATAACATAGTATTCGAAGCCCAATTAAGATCACCTCGATACAGCTATACACCTCAGTATAGCTACATACTGGCTCATACGCGGAATGGTGAACCTTCTCCAAGTGATGTTACCTCAAGTAACAACCCTTAGCTGTACACTCCACCAGACTAGATGAATTCTTGTCCTGGAATCCGGTAAGACCAATGATAACAAGAAAATATACTACAACATAGTTAACTGGTCAATTGAGGAGAGGAAAATTAATATGTTCTTAACTTTTTTTACTAACTCACCGTTTAAAAAATCAAGGAGATCTTTAATAGAATATACGAGATCAAGTGTTAGCCCCAGGTAGAGGCCTCTTTATTTCTGAGAACAAAAAACGAAAAAAAGAAAGAAATGCGAAACTATTCTCTTTGAGGAATTACTTCTACCTGTCCTGGAACAGTTATTTTTCTAGTATATATATTAGTGATCGAACGATTCCAAGATTTTTCCGATTCCGATACAATTACCGATTCCGATTCCAATAAATATACCAAAGTTATATTTTCCGTTACTTCTTTTTGTAAAATACTGCGGTGGAACAAAATCTATAAAGAAAACGGATATGTTCATATTTTTGTATCTTACAGATAAGTTATAAAAAAACAATAAACATTGGTAAACTTTTTCTGGATTAAAACAAAACTAATAGCAATTAATTAATGTTTATTTACATTTCTACGTAAATGAATTTATCGCATTATTTTCAAAGGGAGCAGAAACAAGATTATAATCCTCAGCGTGGTTGTTTTTGTTTACTATTTTGTTTTATCTACTTGACTATATTGTACGTATTTATTTATTTAACTTTGATATATATATATATATATATATATATATATATATATATATATATATATATATATATATATATATATATATATAGGGTGAGCAAAAATAAGGGTCCTATTTTTAAAAATTCATAACTTTTTTATTTATTGATTTTTTTAATTTTTTTTTAGAATAAGTAAAGGACCCCTTCCGAAGCAAGCATGAGCCGTATTAGCCCTAAGGAACGTACCCTCATTTAGAAAACATTATTTTTGCTTAAAAAACTCAAAACAGTGTAAAAAACAATACTTTAGTTTTTGTAAGTTTTAAGAAGTGTTTTTCGGCTAAAATTTGTTTTGTTTATTTCAAAAAATCTCGGAAGGGTCAGTCTACACACACATAAAGTTTGGTGAGTTTAACTTTTATTTTGTGGAAGTTATTCAAATTCAAGTTATTCAAATTTAAAGATAGGACCCTTATTTTGGCCCACCCTGTATATATATATAAGAATAATATTTTGGAGGCGATAACAATGCGTTGTTGAAGTGACACATACGACACGTGGAATCGTAAAAACAAAACAGTGACAATATTGAAAAGTCAATAATTTTCAAAGTTTTTTTTTTATATCAACCAGTGTATCGTTGACCGTGGTGTTAGGTTGGAGTGTGTCCTTTTCATTATTTTTCTTTTTTTTAAATATATATATTTTTTAAATATATTTAAATATATATATATATATATATATATATATATATATATATATATATATATATATATATGGGAAATGAAAAAGGAAAAACCAAAAAGGATGTTTTTTATGTGTTCATCAACGTTTCGTCTTTATTTGTAAGACTTCTTCAGGATGATAATATTAAGAAAAATGTCATGCAAGTACGTGAACATATTGGGTTGACATGATGGGTTGATGAGAAGTCGTAATAGCCACTACTGGGGGCAGTAGGACCAACGTCCAGGCTTGGTGATGTCAGTCGCGTGGAGTGAAATGAATGTCGATGGTTTTGAGTATATATTGCTATTTCATGTATGCACATAAAATGTTATAAGGAGATATAAATGTGTATGTATCAATTTTCAGTATTTACTTTAACAGTGCTCACTACGTGCATAGAGCTAAGTAGTAAGTTATGAAAATATATTTATGGCAATTAAGCTACACAGAGGGGGGAATCTTCAGGCTAAAATGCATAGAGTTAGTCTTGCCGGATCTTTTTATATACACGGCTAGCTAGTGAACCAATCAGATTCTTTGTTGTTTTCTTAGCTAATCGTTGGGCGTCTTACGAAAAAAAGGTCCGGTTAGTTTTACTTCCTATTTCCTGTTCTATTGTTCTAAGATAACAAAAAAGAATCTGATTCGTTAACTAGCTAGCCGTGTATATAAAAACATCCGGCAAAACTAACTCCATGCATTTTAGCCTGAAGGATGAAACGCGGGAGCTTGTTTAGCTTAATTGCCATAAATATATTTTCATAACTTACTTACTAAGTATATATATATTTATATATATATTTATATTTATATATATATACATAAATATATATGTATATATATATATGTATATATATATATGTATGTATATATATATATTTATATATATATATATATATATATATAAATAAATTAAATATATATATTAAAATTAAATAAACAAATAAATATGTATATATATAGTCATCCACATAAGATTGTTTCGCTGTATTACAGCTCTTCAGTGCGGCTAGATCAGCTAGTGCCTCAAGCTGACCGTCGGCGCCTCTACCCCTGCGCTATCATATGACACTGACTGAATATAAGTGATATCTCAATGTAAACATTGTCAAGTGCCGGGAGCTCGAATTAGTTATACCTAATGAGCTAATGGCAATTGGCGATATCCTTACAAAATAAGCTCTACCCAAGAAAAAAGCTTTATATAGTCATCCACATACAGACTGTTTCGTTGTATAACAGCTCTTCAGTTCGGCTAGACTAGCTAGTGCATCAAGCCGGGATTGAAACTCAACCATCGAACCGACAGTCGGCGCCTCTAACCCTGCGCTATCATACGATAATGACTGAATCTTAGTCATATCTCAATGTAAACATCGTCAAGTGCCGAGACCTCGAATTAGTTTTACCCAATGAGCTATATAACTGTCGACATATAATAAAACGTCACTTTATATATATATATATATATATATATATATATATATATATATATATATATATATATATTACCTACAGACATCGATGTTTCATGCTAACGCACTCTTCAGTGCAGGAAGTTAATTCTCTACGGTCGGTGGGCTCGAACCCCGATCACAAATCGCCACTGATTTTCAGTCAAGAGCGTTCCCCCGTCGGCCACAACGAATTAGCTAGTAATTGAAGAGGAATTTAACTTCGTAAATAGCGAGTCGGCGGCTAATTTACACGAGCAGTGAAAGTGATCAACAAACTGTGTTTGGATCCTGCATGAAGCCATTTGTACTGCTTGTTATTAAACTAACTCAGAGCGCCCGGCCTTTAGTAAAGGGGGTTATAATATATATATATATATATATATATATATATATATATATATACAGGGTGTTTCAAAAGTCTTGGGAACATTACAAATGCGTATATCTCATGAACTATTCCAGGTAGAAAAATGAAACTGGTGCCATTTTAAAGCTTGCTTAATCAAGTTTTTGGTCATACTAATGATTTTCGTGTTATCTTTCCAGGTGCAGTAATGGCGTTCTCTAAACAAGACAAGGCATTTCGCGTCCTCCAATTTGCAAAGACTGAATCGTGGACATGTGTTCAGCGTGCATTTCGCAGGAAATTTAAAAAAGAAGCCCCTGAAAGGAAATCAATTGTCAGATGGCATGCTAAATTTGTGAAAGATGGGTGTTTGTGCCCAAGTAAGCGAACAGGTAGCCCTTCAACTTCAGAAGATGCAGTTGAGCAAGTTCGGACAGCCTTTCAGCGGAACCCCCGTAAATCAGTGAGAAGAGCCAGCAGGGAACTTCAGCTTGCTCCAGCAACTGTCTGGCGTGTCTTAAGGAAACGACTGCAAATGGTACCTTACAAGCTCAAGTTGGTCCAAAAGTTGAAGGACACTGATAAGCCACTTCGCCGTGACTTTTGCATTGCAATGCAAGAGAAGTTGGAAGATAACGGCTTTGATGACCGGATGTTTTTAGCGATGAGGCGACCTTCCATCTGAATGGCAAAGTTAACAAGCATAACACTCGCATATGGGGTACTGAGAATCCTCATGAACTTCTTGAGCACGAGCGAGATTCACCAAAAGTGAACGTGTTTTGTGCAATTTCCAAGAAAGGTGTCTATGGACCGTTCTTCTTTGAAGAGGCAACTATCACTGGTGAATCCTATCTCAACATGCTGGAAGACTGGTTAATGGCTCAGTTTGAACAAGCAGAATCTGATGACTTCATTTTTCAACAAGATTCTTAGAGTAAGGCAGTTTCTTAACACAAGGCTGCCTGGTAGATGGATTGGGAGATCTGGGCGAGGTGATGACGTTCTCATGGCCTGGCCTCCTAGGTCTCCAGATCTTACCCCGTGTGACTTTTTCCTTTGGGGCTTTGTCAAGCAACAAGTCTATGTGCCGCCCCTTCCAAGAGATATTGACGAACTAAAGGCTCGAGTAACGGCAGTTGTGGGAACCATTGACGTCAAGATGCTGGAACGCGTTTGGCAGGAAATGAACTATCGACTAGATGTCTGCCGTGTGACGAATGGTGCTCATATTGAGCAATTTTGAAGATTCCCCACAAAACTTGAAACTTTAACCTTTCCAACGGTACCAATTTCATTTTTCAACTCCTAATAGTTTTTGAGTTATTAAAAATCGTTATGTTCCCAAGACTTTTGAAACACCCTGTATATATATATATATAAAGTGACTTTTTTATTATATGTCGACAGTTTGTTGCTATTTCGCTTCTCATGTTTATTAAGTTTGAGGGATCTTAAAAGATTTTTATTTCTCAGTTTTCATTCAAACATAATCTAGACGGGTCGTCTAAATATGTACATGTACTGGCCCATCGTACTATTTGAATTTGCTTATCAGACAATAACCGTAATTTTTTGGACCTGATTTGCCCGTAATATTTTCGTAAAACAAATACCTCAACTTAAAGTTCACCGTAGCTATCTGACTCATGTGACACGCGGATAAAATTAAGTCTTTTTATTCGCCTTAATTTAATTATTAAAATGGTTCTTGAAGACATTTTTATTTTGCTAAAGGCGAAACAGTTTGAATGTCCATAGTTCCAGTTTTAAAATACTAGATTTGTTTAAAGAATATTTTTTTAAAATCCGATGAACAAATCTTTAATGTGATGACTTGTCTGTCAGTAAAATAAAGTGTTAAAATGAGAGCCGCGTGCAAAAACGGTTTGATGACAGCCGTGTTGAGATTTGAAGTTGGATTTTAACATTTCTATCAAATTTGCATTCAAAACATTTTTGCAAGAATTTCGTTTGAAATGTTGTTACGGATTTTTTTTTTTTTGACGCCTTGTCTTCAGATTGGAATTATTTCATCCGTCTATTTTTACCAATTGTCTTTTTTTCTTCTTTTCTCTCCTAGCTTTGTTTCCTTTTACTGTTCTGTTTCTTACGTGTTTTCTTTCTTTTTCTTCTTCTTTTTTTTCTTTCTTTCTTTTTCTTCTTTTTCTTCATTTTTACCTTTTTTTCTTTTTTCTTTTTTTTCTTTTATTTTATTCCCTTCTTTTTTTCTTTCTTTTTCTTCTTTTTTTCTTTCTTTCTTTTTCTTCTTTTTCTTCTTTTTTACGTTTTTTCTTTTTCCTTTTTTATTTTTTCTTATTCCCTTCTTTCTTTCTTTCTTTCTTTTTCTTCTTTTTTCTTTCTTTCTTTTTCTTTTTTTCTTCTTTTTTACCTTTTTTCTTTTTTCTTTTTTCTTATTCCCTTCTTTCTGTCTTTCTTTTTCTGGTTTTATTTTGTTTCGTACTCCCTTCTTTGTCTCTCTTTATTTATTCTATTTTTCTTTCTTCTTTTTTTCAGTGTCTTTCCTGTTTTCTCTTTCCTTTTCTCTTTCCTTTTCTCTTTCCTTTCTTCTTCCTTTTTTCTTCTTGTTGTTCTTGTTCTTCTTCTTTTTTCATTCTCTTCGTCTCGTTTCATTTTTTTTCTTTGTTTAACTTTTTTAATGAACATTGCTTCCCTGAATTTTTGCTGAGGCTGACATGACATCAAATAATTTATGCAAACACGTACAACAGCGACCTTGGCATGGCGATGTTTCGACCTGTAGCCATTAAAACTACGATCTCCTCATGCAAAGTAAGTCGGTCTGTTCATTGGTTGTTCATATTGAAGAAAAAATATGAAATATATATATATATATATATATATATATATATATATATATATATATATATATATATTAGTACTTAGTATCCACATAAAATATTATAAGGAGATATAATTTTTTTTATGTGTCAGTTTTCAGTATTTACTTCAACAGTGCTCGATACGTAAGTAGAGCTAGGTAGTAAGCAATGAAAATATATATGGCAATCAAGCTACACAGAGGCTCCCGTGTTTCATCCCGGGGGGAATTGTCAGGCTAAATTTAGCATTTAGCCTGACGATTCCCCCCGGCGATGAAACACGGGAGCCTCTGTGTAGCTTGATTGCCATATATATTTTAATTGCTTACTATATATATATATGTGTGTGTGTGTGTCTGTGTGTGTGTGTGTATATATATATATTTATTATATGTGTTTCATTTTATTTCATTTCAGTCAGAAATCAAGAGTGCCCCTTCCAGGGGCTAACACTTGATCTCCATATGAGATACATAGATATTCGAATATTCCATTAAAGTTCTCCTTTACTTATCAAACGTTGAGTTAGTAAAGACGTGACAAACATTACTTTTCCTCTCCCCAATTGACCAGTTAATTATGTTATAGTATATCTTTCTTTTGGTCTCTTAGTCTTACCAGATTCCAGGACAAGAATTCATCTAGTCTGGTGGAGTATCCAGTGCTGTTACTTGAGGTAAAGTTAGTTGGAAAAGGTGCACCATTCCTTGGATGAGCCAGTATATAACTGTGTTGAGATGATCTTATTTAGACTTCGAATACTATATTATTGTGAATATGTGCCCAGTGTTTACTTCATCATCATGCCAAGTTGTCTTAACAAACCCGTGTACAGAGAGAGCGAATACACTCAAGGATTGTAAACTCCCCTATATATATATATATATATATATATATATATATATATATATATATATATATATATATATATATATATATATATATTTTTGTGTGTGTATATATCACCTACAGACATCGATTTTTCATGCTTACGCGATCCTCAGTGCAGGAAGTTAATTTCCAACGGTTGGCGGGCGCGAACTCCGATCACAAAACGCCACTGATTCGCAGAAGTTAGGAGGAATTTAACTTTGTAAATTCCAAGTCGGCATATATATATATATATATATATATATATATATATATATATATATATATATATATATATATAAATAGTAAGTCATATTTCGTATCCGATTTATCGTTATTGTTTTTGTTCCTTACAACTTGCATCTTACCCGGAATTTGCATTGCCCACAGCCTTTCAAAAACTTACTACTAATATATATATACATATATATATATGCGATTTACACACAGTCACAAGCATATATATATATATATATATATATATATATATATATAAAGAGAGAGAGAGAGAGAGTGAAATATATATATATATATATATATATATATATATATATATATATATATATATATATGGGAAGAGAAGGATGAAGGTAATCCGACGTGATGGGAAAATGAAAAAGGAAAACCAAAAAATGGATGTTTTTTATGTGTACATCAACGTTTCGTCTTTATTTATAAGACTTCATCAGGATGATAATATAGAGAAAAAATGTCATGCCAGTACAGATACATGTAGGGTAGACATATTGGGAGGAAAAATAAAATAAAATAATGGCCACTACTGGGTGGACGTCCGTACTTGTTGGAGAATAAAAATGAATGTTGAAGAAAATGAGTGGGGAATATATATACAGGGTGTTTCAAAAGTCTTGGGAACATAACGTTGTATAACGCATTTGTATATATATATATATATATATATATATATATATATATATATATATATATATGAATGTGTATGTGTGTAAATCGCGAAGGGTTAGGGTTAGGGTTAGGGCATAGTTGTTTTATATATTAATTATGTAAACTTTTTCTTTGACAGAATATATATATATATATATATATATATATATATATATATATATATATATATATATATATATATATATATATATATATATATATGCACATGCATGTAACCCTGCCGTTGCACTTTGTGCAATAAATATTTACGTCATTTCTGAAAATAATGTTTAGATATAAATTGAAATTTCGAAAAAAATAATTATCAATTATTGATGATTGTGAAATGTTACTTCAATGAAAAAAAGATGATAAAACATCGGAACACGTGAATATTTCATCTTCATCTTCGTTGCAATGGCTGATACGTGTTCTTTTTTTTGTCGGCCACGTCAAATATTTGCGGAAATTATTCGTTTAAAAAAAGTAAGAGTCTAAGAAAATTAGGATTACATAGAATATGTTTTTTTTTCTTTTTTCTTCTATTTATTGTGGTTTTAAATTTGTTAAACTTATGGATTTGCGTTATTTCATTTTATTTTTATATTTTATTGAAAATGAGAAAAAAAAGAATTCTTTTATTTATTGTGGTTTTAAATTTGTTACATTTATAGATTTGTGTTATTTCATATTTTTTTTAATATTTTATTGAAAATGAGAAAAAAGAAAGAATTATTTTATTCCTGTTGACAACTTGAACCATGAGTATAATTTTTGATTTGGGATTTACGGAAATGTGAGGAATATGCCGTGTCTCTTGTATTCGAACATGCATTTGTGTAGGCCAGTGTGCAGTTTAACTAGTGCGCTGACTTTTTAAAACCCCACCTAATCTTGCGATGAACCTCCTGTAAATGAGATAAATAAACGTACAACATGGAAAAGTAAGGACCATATAAGACTTTTGACTCATCCTTACGTTGTCAGGCGGCGGTATGCACTCTCACAGCTGACTTACGTTTTTGCTTTGCATAACACTACGAATTTTTCTTCTGTCCCTCACTATCCACCAAGCTCCAGCCCCTGTCCCATCGCCGCAATGTTGCATCCTTGTGCCTGTTTTACAAATACTTCAATTGATTGTGCTCAGATGAACTGGCTGCTCGACGTAAATACACTCGAACAACTCGACAATCAGCTAAATCACATCCATTCACTGTGGAGGTCTCCGGATGTCGGACAGCTTTCTACTCTAATAGCTTCTTTCCTCGTGTTGCTGGCCCCTGGAACTCCCTATCTGCTCCCTGTTTCCCTGACTGTACCGACATGCAGAGATTTAAAACTTGGAACTCTCTCCCTGTTCCCTGTTTCCCTGACTGTACCGACATGCAAAGGTTTAAAACTAATGTAAACAGACATCTCACTGCACAGCTCACAACTTAGGTTGACATCCAAAACCTACACCCCTTACGTCTACAGTGGCGGCCTGCCTTGTTTGGGGTGTAATATGTTTAAGAAAAAAAAATATTATTGACGATCGGCCAAGATAAGTGTATGGACTTCTGTTTATGTTTTCCCGGGCAACAGCGTAATTTGGGCGACGGAAGCGTTTAGCATACTTCGTGTCTGCATTGAAAGTAAGCTTATCCTCCTTCTTAACTGCTGTTTCAAACACCGCCTTCTGGTTGTAAAAAGACCCCCGGGCAACGCCGGGTATGTGCAACTCCACTTGGCCTTTTGGCTAAGATCAAAGTGTAGTATCTGTTCCGATAAATACTGCACCCCATAGACTGGTATTGTCTTGGCCATCGGGGATTGATTTACGCCGGTCTATGGGTCGGTCCTGTGCAGTTCTAGGAGGTCCACCCTCCCAGGCTTCGCCTCCCCTCTTTGGGGAGGAGTAAGTTTATTGCTTACTGCCTGAGGCGCCCCTACCGGGGAATGCCGACGGGGCTGCCCAGGCAATTTTTAAACCCCACTTTCCCGACCCGACCTTGGGTCACATCTTACTTGTGGGAGTAAGATAAAAACTGGCCTTGTGCCTAACTCCTGGAGAGGAGTAAATCAATACTAAAGGAATGGTACTTATCTGGGTTTTTTTTGTTTGTTTGAGGGGCGGGACGAAAGAGAGGCCGAAAATCAAGATGGCTGTCAAAAGACATTAGCGCTGATTTAATGAATAGACGTTGTGTAACGTGATTTCATCTGGTTTTATAGGCGAGAGAAATCGATTTCGCTCAAATTATCATCCGTTTATCAAACACGAGAACCACCGGTTGTGAAATTTAAATTTTGATTGATGAAGTGCTTTTCGGACTTGCATAGTATCTTCTTATTGATGATTGGGATTTCATTACCTGGTAATTGGCAAGTCAATTTCAGTGAAGACCGCATTCAATCAAATTATATATATATATATATATATATATATATATATATATATATATATATATATATATATATATTAAAATACAGAAATTCAATGTAACATCCGTCGGTTTCAAAGCGAGAGGTTAATTCCGATTAACGTCAGCTGATAAACATTTTAGACACATTTTCTAAAATGTTTATCAGCTGACGATAATCGGGATTAACCTCTCGCCTTGAAACCGACGGTACTGATGTTACATTGAATTTCTGTATTTTATAAATAAATATTTACGCTCTTAAATCTTTCGAAATCTCGGATTTTTTTAATTAATCGAACACTTTGCTGGGTTATTCCTGCCCTACCACACAGTACAAAATTAGTACAACATTCGTACCATCGGTTTTTTTTTTTTTTTTTTTTTTGTCTGGTGCTTCGAACAGGCGTGTTCAGGCTTGCTGGTTGTTCAACTCGCCCTGGCTGATGTGAGGATCCTGTGAGACAAAGGAACCGCACCAGCATGTGCTTGCATGTGCACGATAGAATTGGTGTCGGCTTGCCTGCACGCCGTGTATCCGACAATTTGGGGTTGGTCCGGGATATTAGCGAGGTAGGCATCAAGAGAGCGCTTAAATTGTTCCACAGCAGCATTTTTTATATCCCGAATACACCTAGGCATGGCATTGAAGAGTTGTGACCCCTGTACAGGTAAGCTCGTTTCAAAAATGGTTCGTATTTTCCCACCAGTTTTTAGCGAGGGAACAATACAGTGCCTCCCGCGGCGTTCATTGTCTCGGGCTTGAATGTGGCCATTAATGTTCGGTACCTTTCCTTCCAATATCTTCCAGATGTAAATTATCCGGTACCTTTCACGTCGTCTTTGCAGCGAGAACATTTTTGTCTTCTTCAGACATGACCAGTAGTTCCGATCAGCTTGAATTTTCCGTAGAAAGGACCACTGAATGGCTTCAAGCTTTTGGATGAGCCTAGGGCTACTTGGGTTCCACAAGACAGAACAGTATTCCAAAACTGGAATGACCAAGGATTTATACAGCGTGACCATTGCACGATATTCTCTGGTTTTAAATGTCCTCAGGATCCAGGCAATGAGGTTCTTGGCTTTTTCCACAACTTTGTTTATTTGATTGCTAAAAAGACAATCACTAGACATAGATACACCGAGGTCCTTTACTTCTTGCTTTATGTTTATCATTTTTCCTGACGGAGTGTGGTATGATATCTCGCTTTTTAGCTGGTCGTTATTACCATAGCGGAGAAGCTCAAATTTCACGTCATTTAGCTCCATGTTATTGTCCTCCGTCCATTTGTAGATCTGATCGAGATCCTTTTGAAACAACACAGCATCCTCGGGAGACCGAACGGATTTTGTGGCCCTTGTATCATCGGCGAATGACCTGACTATTGACATGGCGATATCTTCATCAATGTCCCCAATAAGGATTAGGAAGATTATGGGTCCCAATACACTTCCCTGGGGAACTCCAGAAATGACAGGTTGTGGCTTCGAGGTTGCACCATCAACCATAACTGTTTGGAGGCGGTTACTCAGGAAGGATTCGATCCATTTGAAGATGCTTCCACGAATGCCAAGATCAAATATTTTCTGCAGAACTATTTTGTGGTCAACTTTGTCAAAAGCTTTGGCAAAATCTAAGTAGACAACATCTGCATTAGCGCCATCATCAAGAATTGATAGAATGGTGTCAAACTGCTCAAGGAGTTGACTTAAACAAGATCTTCCAGATCTCATCCCATGCTGACTGTCATTGAACAGGTTATTTTCATTCATGTGTCTAACTATGTGTTTCCGTATGACTTTCTCAAAAAGTTTAATGAGGTGGGAGGTCAAAGCTATTGGTCTATAATTGGCAGCCACCGACTTGCTTCCACCTTTGTGAATGGGTGTAATAAGAGAATTCTTTAGTTTGCTTGGAACGACCTCTTCTTCAAGACTTTTCGTCCATAGAAATACGAGAGCATGGACCAAATGGGCCCTGCAGTTTTTCAGTAGTAATGCAGGAAAGCCGTCAGGACCCGCAGCAGCTGACGGAGAGAGTTCATCAATTGCAAGCTCAAAATCGGCTGCAGTTAGAGTAACAGTTGACAGTATAGAACTTATATCAAAAGTGCGATTATGTGAAGCTTGACTGCTTTGCATTGGTTTGCTAAAAACGTCTGTGTATTGTTTTGACAAGCACGGAAGGACTTAGCCATCGAAACCGACGGTACGAATGTTGTACTAATTTTTCTGTACCAATATATAAGACGAAACGCTGATTAATATATAAAAAATATCTCTTGGTTTTTCTTTTTTCATTTCCATATATATATATGTATATTCCGACAAGGTAAACATCCACAGGATAGTAATCCAAAGAATTTCAACCGTGTTTATAAAAAAGTGCTCAATATCAAATAGAGCCTTTATATATGATTTTTTTTATTTACACACACATGTACAAAATCTGCGACACTGGCATGTCGATGCTATAGATCAACAGCTGTTATAAACTGAGGTTCTTTCCAAATATGATCAACGGTTAAGATCGGATTTTAACTCTGCCTGATTAGATCTCAGTTTATAACAGCTGTTGATCGATAACATCGACATGCCAGTGTCGCAGATTTTGTACATGTCTGTGTAACTAAAAATAATCATATATATATATATATATATATATATGTGTGTGTGTGTGTGTGTGTGTATGTGTGTACAGTGAAAAAAAGAAAGCCGAAAACTATGTGATGTATCTATTCATCAACGTTTCGTCTTTATTGAAAGACTTCCTCAGGATGAAGAAAACAATGTAGAGGAATCATACAGAATATTAATTTTGATTTGACAGAAAGTGTCCAGACTTCGGCATGGTTGTTGACGTGAACAAGCAGAGAATGAGAAACATGATTTTGGTCATAGCGTTATCAGCAGTGGCCTGTCTCCTTCAAAGGACGCGAAATGAATGGAATTGATGGCTTCAACTTATTAGTTTATGTCTATTTTTTTGCTAGAAAGTTTGTTTGGTCAAAATATGTCACAGCCAAGCTTGGTTGGCAGTTGA
>OY744534.1:5473759-5491259 GCA_963556195.1 Sepiola atlantica | reverse complement strand
TTCCAAAAACCCTTAAAAATGACCATTGTATTGAGGCATAGCCTTTACAAAAGTAGTGATATTCCATGAAAAATGCCAGTATACTGAAATCATATGCCCTTAATAGGGTTAAGATGAAAATTCATATACACTAAATGTACAAAAGCAAGGAAATTCCCAAATTTTTACACTTTTATTGTCATTAAGGGTATGCGAGCACAACAGAGCTATGTATTTTACTGGTAGGAATTTTTCCTCAGCGCACCTCACACACTTCATCCACTCATGCATAGAGATTTATACTGTAGTGATGTGATAATGAAATGGTTTGGTTGATATGTAGTCATACCCTTAATGACAATAAAAGTGTAAAAATTTGGGAATTTCCTTGCTTTTGTACATTTAGTGTATATGAATTTTCATCTTAACCCTATTAAGGGCATATGATTTCAGTATACTGGCATTTTTCATGGAATAGAAATAGAGGCGAAAAAAAACCAAAATCGGAAGAATTTCAAACTTCTAGAATCTCGAATCGATGTTTTATCGCCGGGAAGTCTCTCGTCGTCGCAGATCACAGTTTGTAAAACTACTAGAATCGGGTTTTACGTACAGCACTTGGTATTCCCAAATCAAGTCACCCATCCGAGTACTGAACAGGATCTAAGTTGCTTAACTTCAGTTATTTGTACGTGAAACTGACGGTTGCTGAAAATCTTTCGAAGAGAACAGTAAGCTTATCCTTCTGTTTTTGCTGGAGATGGGGCATCCTACCGGATGCCAGACATTCACCGGCTATTTCAGGCACTCCAGCCTAGATATCGTTTTAAGATTCTAACCGTCCCCTTAAGTGCAGTTGTGTGTATTTATCTTGCACTCGGTTCACCGGGTATACTCGCCAGATAGCTTTTGAAATTCTTTTTCATTAGTCCGGTTGCTCCTATAATTACTGGTATGATGGAGATTTTCTTAAGATTCCAGTTTCTTTTCATGTCGTACATAAGACCTTGGTATTTCGTAATCTTTTCCCTTCCTGCTCTGTTCAATCCTGCATCATTAGGGACACTGACTTCAACTAGGGTTGCTACTTTCTCCCTTTTGTCCCATATGACGATGTCAGATTTAACAGCTCCGTTTTCTAGATATGTAGCTGTAGGGATTGCATAGTCATAGTGGATGGTGTATAAATTATTTCCAACTGTTCTTTCTGGGATATGCTCCCAGGACTAGCTGCTTTTGGTTTGTCGTATGAAACGTCAAGGTTTACTAAGTAATTTGATGATGTGGCATTATTATATTTTTGAAAGCCATATCAATGCTTATTAATAAAAATACCCAATAACAAGACGCTAAGAAGCTATCATATTTTAAAAAATGAGGACAGTTTATATATATATATATATATGTGTGTGTGTGTGTGTGTGTGTGTATATATATATATATATGTACTTGTGTATCTATTAATGTGTGCACACGTGTGTATTTTATATAAAGC
Organism: Sepiola atlantica; assembly: GCA_963556195.1. Classification (NCBI taxonomy): domain Eukaryota; kingdom Metazoa; phylum Mollusca; class Cephalopoda; order Sepiida; family Sepiolidae; genus Sepiola; species Sepiola atlantica. Next base: position 5,489,785 of record OY744534.1, on the reverse strand, counting down.
TCAGATATTTATTCTTGAATGGGTTCGTAAATAGATAAAAATTTGGAATTGTATAAATAGAGAAAAAAGGAATCCAGGCGAAGTAGGTAATATAACAATATAAAAAAGAAAATAAATAGAAGGCAGGTAATAAAAATAACAAAAAGATAGAAACTAATTGAAAGAGTTAACAAGTAAAGAATGTAATCCGATACTAATTCATAAAAATAACCTATCCCCCAAAAAGATTTATTTAAAGGCAAAGATTTCCAAATCCATCTAACTTCTCTGTCTTCTTTGGTCTGAAGAGGTTGACTCTCTGTGAAGAGTACAACCAAAACATGTATGCACATATGTAACCAATAATGTTTGTATAAGTAAAAGTTTATACTATATATATATATGTTAAAAAATTCGATTAAAACAATGTATCCTTTATTTTTTATTAAAATCATTTTAGCATATCCTCTCTACCCCTCATATCGAGCTTGGTTGATGGTAGGTTTGTTTGTCTCGAATGAGTAAGGCTTCGATTATGGGGAGGCGCCAGTTGCCATTTGAGTCGCGAGGGAGGCAGTGTTTTTTTTTACTAATATATGGAGCTATCGGGGGAGGAGCGGTGACATGTAAGGCATGGAGAAATATTTATATATATATATATATATATATATATATATATGTATATGTGTGTGTGTGTGTGTGTGTGTGTGGTGTGTACGTGTATGTGCGTGCTAAACGCGATATATATATATATATATATATATATATATATATATATATATGTGATGCTATATATATATATATAAGGGTCAAAGTTCTTTAAAATAAATTAGCACTTTTACAAACTCTTTCTGACCCATTTTTTTTAATCCCATGCTGTGCATTTTTTAAACGACTATTCAATTAAAATTCATTGTAATCGCGCATCAGTATTCCTTGGCACGTCAATTTCCCCCTTAGCTCTTTATTTTCGCTAAAATTATTAATTTACTGGTATATCTTCCCTCTCTACATGACCCTACCACTATATATATTCCTCATAATTTATAAACTTTCTCGTCTTTTGTCATTTTTTGCATTTTTTCGTTCGCACTTGACAAAGTCCATTTGGACGAAACGTTGAGCTTTTTAGGTCTTCCGCTTATTCCATTTTAATTTCATACATATATATATATATAATATATATATATATATATATATATATATATATATATATATATATATATATATATATATATGAGAAAGGAAGGATGAAGGTAATCGACGTAATGGGAAATGAAAAAAGAAAAACCAAAAAGGATGTTTTTTTTATATATTCATCAACGTTTCGTCTTTATTTGTAAGACTTCCTCAGGATGATAATTTTAAGAAAAATGTCATGCAAGTACGTGAAAATATGGGTTGACATGATGGGTTCACGAGAAAACGTAGTAGTTACTTTTTCACTCAGAACCATCTTCATCAATTTCATTCCATGCTACTGACTTCACTAAGCCCGGTCATCGGGCCTGCGCACCCAGTAGTGGCTACTACTTCTTCTCATCAACCCATCATGTCAACCCAATATTTCCATATACTTGCATGACATTTTTCTTAAAATTATCATCCTGAGGAAGTCTTACAAATAAAGACGAATCGTTGATGAATATGTAAAAAAAAAACATCCTTTTTGTTTTGTTCTGTTTTTCATTTCCCATATATATATATATATATATATATATATATATATATATATATATATATATATATATATATATATTCCATAAATAGCTATATATATTGCTTTTGATTGATACTTAACCATGTCTTCTATATCGTGTGTGATTCCAAAGCAAAGATTATATATATATATATATATATATATATATATATATATATATATATATATATATATATATATATATATATATATATATATAGCATTATTGAACTTAGGAAACAATCCGAGCTTGAGCCGTGAGCCAAAGTGTGCTACTCAATCCCTGTGTTCTTGGCCTTTTGGCCAAGATCAAAGTGTAGTATCTGTTCCGATGGATACTGCACCTCATAGACTGGTATTGTCTTGGCCTTCGGGGCTTGATTTACGCCGGTCTATGGGTCTGTCCTGTGCAGTTCTAGGAGGTTCACCCTCCCAGGCTTTGCCTCCCCTCTTTGGGGAGGAGTAAGTTTATTGCTTACTGCCTGAGGCGCCCCTACCGGGGATTGCCGACGGGGCTGCCCAGGCAATTTTTAAACCCCACTTTCCCGACCCGTCTTTGGGTCACATCTTACTTGTGGGGGTAAGGTAAAAACTGGCCTTGTGCCTAACTCCTGGAGAGGAGTAAATCAATACTCAATCCCTGAAAGATTAGTAAAGGGCATTGAGATCAATATAGACCACACGTAGTTTAAATAAACACAATATTTCATGTAACACAAAGCTTAAGTGTAACCTTTAATATTTTTTATAAAATTATATAATTACCTATGGCGGACCATGTATATATACTAACATTAAAATGATCTACACTATCTGCGACCGGAACCATTTTAACTCACAAAAAAATCTAGCTCCTTGGTGTATGGTTAGCTTATCGTGTGAGACCACATGGATGTGCATTTTCGGGAAGCATATCACCTTCACCCAGGAATGGACACGCACGCATACGCGTATACATTCACGCCCTCCTCCTCAACATTAACAAGTGCGTGTCTGTGTATGTGTCCTGGGTCTGATCGAAATACCTACCGAGTCGCCTGCACGCACATTTGACGCAGTGTTTTTTTTTACATTTTTGACACTGGATCCGTCGATCGGGATCAGATGGTACATCCAACCCTCCAGAGAGCGCGACTCTTGCATGAAAACCAACACCTCAAAGGTAAGAGGACCCCACTGAACGAGCAACAATTATTATTTCCCACGGGGCGATGGCGCGAAAGGAGAGACAAACAGTTGCATGCGAAACACTTCGCTTAACAAACATATAGAATCGGATCCTGCGTGCGCGGATACGAGGTCTTTTATTTAATATTTATTTGTCACCCCCAGAGGCCGAGTTTGTCAAAAGTTTGCCAATTGAACCTGCTTTTATACAGGGTGTCCCCAAATTATGTATATACCCTTTGAATCGATATAACTCGTTTAATTTATTGATTTTGACGTGTAAATACTATTGATCGCAGTAAAAGATATGCATTTAAAGATTCTGAGAGAAAAGTAACTTTAATAATAACGCTAAAAGTTACTTGGGGTTATTTCAGATTTTTCATAAAATGAACCCTGACCCTAACCCTAAACCCTAACCCTAAACCTAACCCTGACCCTAACCCTAACCCTAACCCTAACCCTAACCCTAAACCTAACCCTAACCCTAATCCTAATCCTAATCCTAACCCTAATCCTAACCCTAAAGCTAATCCTAACCTTAACCTTAACCCTAACCCTAACCCTAACCCTAATCCTAACCCTAAACCTTACCCTAATCTTAACCCTAACCCTAACCTAAACCTAAACCTAAACCTAAACCTAACCCTAAAGCTAATCCTAATCCTAATCCTAACCCTAAACCTAACCCTAATCCTAACCCTAATCCTAACCCTAACCCTAACCCTAATCCTAACTCTAATCCTAACCCTAATCCTAACCCTAACCCTAACCCTAACTCTAACCCTAACCCTTACCCTAACCCTAATCCTAATCCTAATCCTAACCCTAACCCTAACCCTAAAGCTAATCCTAACCCTAACCCTAACCGAAACCTAATCCTAACCCTAACTCTAACCTTAATCCTAACCCTAACCATAACCTTAACCTGCTCTTCTTAATACACTTTTAATAACGTGAATAAATGAACCTCCAAGCGTCCAGCAACGGTTCCTTCGGTACTTGAAAAACATTCTTGTTCAATTGTTCAATATACATATTTATATATATATATATATATATATATATATATATGTGTGTGTGTGTGTGTGTGTGTGTGTGTGTGTGTATCACTAATTTTGTAACACAAAGTACTTATAATAGCTCAATAGTTTAAAGCTAGAGCTATGCTATATCAGTATTTTTATGTAGTTCAATACCACATCATTATCACAGAGGACAGATTCGCGTCATTTTTTTACAACTTATTTTTTATTTCGCAGACAATTGTTTCGGCTAACATCAAGATATTTGTAAAATGCTTCTATGCATTTATTTATTTCTTGGTGTGGCTATTCTAAGTGCAAATTGTACAAAAACAAATTTCAAAAAACATTTAAAAACTTGGCGAATTAAAATCAATATTCATTATCAATTTTTTTTTGCAACCTATAATGTTTGTATAACTAAAAAATAAATAATGTGTGTATAAATAAACAATTAAACTTTAGATCCAACACGATTTGTTGTTGTTGGATCATTCTTCGCCGCTTGCCGTGAATACTCGCCGACTTGGTATTTACAAAGTTAAATTCCTCCTTAATTCTAAGCTGATTTCTGGTCTCTGCGAATCAGTTGCTAAAATGCCTGAAGTCTGAAGTCTGGGGATGAAACGCAAGAGCCTCTGTGTAGCTTAATTGCCATTAATATATTTTCATAGCTTACTACCTAGCTCTGATTACGTATCGAGCACTGTTGAAGTAAATACTGAAAATTGATACAAAAAAAATTATATCTCTTTATAAAATTGTATGTGGATACATGAAATAGTATATATATATATATATATATATATATATAGAGAGAGAGAGAGAGAGAGAGAGAGAGAGAGGGGGGGGGGGGGAAGAAGTAGAGCTTCAGGATTCAGACTCTTGAGTTCTAGTTTCGAATCTCGCTAGTTTCAGCCACGCTGGTGAGTCGCAAGCGGCGAAACACGTGTCTGTGGATAATTAAATTTTGAAAACATATAGCTATTTACATATTTATACATACATATACGCATCTATATTTCAACCGAGTGCAAGAGAAATACAAACAATTGCACTTAAAGAGAAGGTTAGAATCTTAAAAAGATCTCTAGACTGGAGCGTCTGAAATAACCGGTGAATGTCTGGCATCCGGCATAAGTCCCCATCCCCCAGCAAAAACAGAATTTGTAATTGCAAGGGTTGCGCAATGCCCAACAACCGCTCTCCTGGGTCGGCATTGCTTGATTCCAATGGCAAGTAGTAATACAAGACGACTGGAAACAATGCCGAGATAAGCAGAGAGCACATACAGCACCTGGTATTCCCAAATGGTCACCCATTTAGTACTGGCCAGGCTCGACGCCGCTTAACTTCGGTGATCTAGGCAAAATGCCTTCAAAGAAACCATGTATTATATGCGAGTAATTACATCAAAAGAAAAAGAAAAATATTTCAAAACATTTCTCAAAATATTTCAAAATACCTTCCGTTTTTTTTCTTCTTCATCTTTAAACTAATTTTTCGCTTGATAAAACAAGCTTCGACAGAGCTTAGACAATTAAAGGCATAACTTTTTTTTTCTCCATAATATCCTTCTTGGTCTTGTAGAAGTGTCTCGTCCGATGTTGTGGACTAATGGTGAAAATGTCTGTTTTAAATAGAACTTGATTGCGCATGGTCGCTAGTAGTTATAAATTAGGAAAGTTCATTTTATAAAGCATCTTTCGAATGTTAATATAAATATAGAAGCAAATTGCCTTCAAAGAAACCATGTATTAGATGCGAGTAATAAAATCAAAATAAAAAATAAAAATATTTCAAAACATTTCTCAAAATATTTCAAAATACCTTCCGTTTTTTTTTCTTCATCTTGATATATATATATATATATATATATATATATATATATATATATATATATATATGCGCGTATATGTATGTATAAATATGTAGGTATATGTATATTTTTGAACTATTGATACATCACTATACTAAAATAAAAAGATAAAAAAGAGAGGATATATATATATATATATATATATATATATATATATAAAATGATAGTTATTGTTTATTATCTATGTACGTATACGTTTCGTCCCTTTTCAATCAGGACTAATCAGCATAGAGCTATGACTATACACTACCGGTCGTACGATTCGAAACCCCGGATTACAAGTATTTTTCAACTCAAATCCAACGTCGTTAACCGCGCTGCCAATATTTGAATAGCCTATAAACCATGATAATTTTAACACATTTAAAAGCGGCACAATATCACATATAAATATAAATATATATATATATATATATATATATATATATATATATATATATATATAGAGAGAGAGAGAGAGAGAGAGAGAGAGAGATAGAGAGAGAAAGAGAGAGAGAAAGAGAGAGAGAGAGAGATGCGTGTATGTATGTATAAATATGTAGATATATGTATATATTTGAACTATTAATATATAACTATACAAAAAACTAAAATGATGTTTATTACTGTCACTGAGTTCATACGGTGCGTATCTAAGTACGTTACCATGACAACGCTATAGTGTCTTTTCGTCGACTTTTAAAAAGGTTTCTTAATGAATTTTCAGCTCGTGATCCGATGGTTAATGGCCATAACAATTTTTTTTTTAATTTCAATTTTTTTTTTTGTGTGTCTAGAATGCTAATTTAGACCTTCCCAAAATATTGCATGTCACAACAATAAATATTTCAACAGTTTCCGGTTTTCGCCTCTGTTATGCAATTTCTCACTCATTATGTATTCGAGTATATTAATTATTTATTTGAAATCACTTAGAAAATTCTTAAGTGGAGCTATCAAAATTAATTAAAGAAAAATAGAAGCTCAATATTCTTCATACTATAAAATAGAGCTTATATATATATATATATATATATATATATACATATATTTGAAGTAAATACTGAAAACTTATAATATTTTATGTGGATACATGAAGTACTAATATATATATATATATATATATATATATATATATATATATATATATATATATATAATATTTGTTATTGTTTATATCTATGGACGTATACGTTTCGTCTTTTTTCAATCAAGACTCATCAGCATAGAAGTACGACTATTCATCACCGGTCACACGATTCGAAACCCTGGACTACAAGTATTTTCCAACTCCCGTCCAACGTCGCTAACCGCTAGGCCAGTTCTGAACAGCTTATAAATAATGATAATTTTAACACGTTAACGGCGGCGAAGCGAAGAGGCATTCAAACTTCTATAAGTGAAGGAACGATGCATATAAAGCAAGTGACGCTACGCTGTGTTACTACTACCATTTTACGGTGCTCTACTTTTTAACGAGGAGCTTCAAATATAAAATATTTGTTATTGTTTATATCTATGGACGTATACGTTTCGTCTTTTTTCAATCAAGACTCATCAGCATAGAAGTACGACTATTCATCACCGGTCACACGATTCGAAACCCTGGACTACAAGTATTTTCCAACTCCCGTCCAACGTCGCTAACCGCTAGGACAGTTCTGAACAGCTTATAAACAATGATAATTTTGACACGTTAACGGCGGCGAAGCGAAGAGGCATTCAAACTTCTATAAGTGAAGGAACGATGCATATAAAGCAAGTGACGCTACGCTGTGTTACTATATATATATATATATATATATATAGAGAGAGAGAGAGAGAGAGAGAGAGAGAGAGAAAGAGAGAGAGAGAGAAAGAGAATGGTAGTTTGCTTGAAGCATTGCTGGGAATAGTAGTAGTATGTTTTTAAAAGGATGTGGGCAATGCAAATTCCGGGTAAGATATAAGCTGGAAGGAACAAAAATAATAAATCGAATAGAAAATGGGACTTACTATTTATTTTTTCTTAAAATCTTACATAACAGCAAGTGTGGTGTTAGCTGTTTGTGTGTCGTCCGGATGATTATTAAAAATCATTTATTTAAATTAGATTTTATAATCATCCGGACATCACACAAACAGCTAACAACACTCTTGCTGCTATGTAAGATTTTAAGAAAAAAATAAATAGTAAGTCATATTTCGTATTCGATTTATTGTTTTTGTTCCTTCCAACTTACATCTTACCCGGAATTTGCATTGCCTACAGCCTTTTAAAAATATACTACTAATATATATATATATATATATATATATATATATATATATATTTGACGAATTAGTTTAAAAATTGGCAATCATGTCTTATCTGAAATACGTAACAAAGAATCTTACCAAATCATCGCAAGAGTTGAAAAAAAAGCCTACATTACATGAATTATAAATAAATTTAGACAAATCTCAAAATCTATAAACATAGACAAATATATAGATGTGTATAAATGTGTAGATGACCTCACAGATTGCCGATGTTGATGAATGAGTAAAGATTAATGAGTTTCGAGTGAAGAAAGTAGAAATGATTCGCGCTGAGTTCGGACGCTTTTCTCGCTTGTAAAGAAACGCGCCGAAATGGGGTTTCCAGTCGATTGCGCGATAACCGTGAAGATTTCTATCTCGTTGGAAAAAAAAAGAGTTGATAAACGTCGCGCATGCGCAGATGAATTGGATTCTCAATGAAAATGAGCAATTCTTATCCATCGGAGCGGTACAGTGTGACATATTGGAATTCTTAAAGAGGATTTGGAATTAAAACGAATAATATTTTACTTGAGAGATAATAGAAGAATTAGGTTTTTTTGAATTACGTAAACATGGTAGGGTTGGGAAGGGGGACAGATACGTATGAAAGAGGGAAGGGAACAAATTCAAAACACGTTTCAATAATAAAGAAGACGTAGCCCTGACCCATCGGGTCAGAACAACTATTTGTTCTACTTGGATTTCATTCGAGCATTCATAAACTGTGGCATGTCTTTATTTGTGGGATTATTAATACAACTGTTTACTTTTGGGTGCTATTTTTACAACGATGACTCTTCCTACTTTCTTTGAGTGCATCTTGTCGGACTCGGGAATTCGTATTTATTCTTCATGATATCTGTGTGTCTGACAGGTCTGTCTATCAATCTGTCTTTTTGACTGTTCGTCTTTTGCTCTCTCTCTCTCTCCCCCCCTCTCTCTCTCTCTCTCTATATATATATATATATATATATATATATATATAGAGAGAGAGAGAGAGAGAGAGAGAGAGAGATAGATAGATAGATAGATAGATAGATAGATAGATAGATAGATATACGTAGTAATGGTTTTTAGTATTTTTCTACTTCCTAAGCGGTTAAGAGTATGTAGAATATCGTATTCAGTCGCCCTTAATCGGACGTGTCATGATTTTTTATTATATATAAATTTATTAATTAATTTACGTATATAAAATTACGTAAATGTACGTAAATCAATAATTATATACAGGGTGAGCCAAAAGTAGGTGGACAGTAAAAAATAAAAATAAAAATAATAAATAATTGCAGGATACATAAACCTATTCCAAATGCTGTCCACCTACTTTTGGCTCACCCTGTATATATATATATATATATATATATACAATAATATTTTTTATAAATATTAAATATTTAAAATATACCTAGAGACATCGATGTTTCATGCTAACGCAATCTTCAGTCTAGGAACTAATTCCCAACGGTCGGCGGGCGCGAACCTCGAACACAAATCGCCACTGATTCGTAGTCGAAGATCTTACCCGAAGGGGACTGGAAACCAATTAGTAAATAAATAAATATATATATATATATATGTGTGTGGGGGGGGGTGAGTGTAAGTTTTTATAAATGATGTATATTTAGGCATATACTCCTTATAATTTCCGAAATATTTCCAATTGCAAGCTCGATGAAGTTGTATTATAAGATTCAGAGCATATATACTTCATATTTAATTGGAATGAAACTATTAAGTATATATATATATATATATATATATATATATATATATATATATAACTATTTCCACAATCAGACAACGTCACAGCCCACAACCTATGAAAGAAACAAACCGGAAGTCCTAGACTCGAGTTTCGAAATTTGAGTCTAGGACTTCCGGTTTGTTTCTTTCATAGGTTGTGAGCTGCGGCGTTGTCTGATTGTGGAAATAATTATATATATCATTTCACATTCAAAAATCTAATATATATATATATATATATATATATATATATATATATATATATATATATATATATATATATATATATATATATATAAGAGAGTTTATAGTATATTCCAATAACCATCACGTATGAATTGGATTTTTAACGTAGTAAAGATTAATTGTTTAGGTACATATGCCCGTAAAACTACTTTTGAATCCTCAGAATACTTTTAGAAATAAAATAAATAAATAAATATTTGATGCCCCATTAGGTATTTTTGGAATTGTTGTCTGTCTAATTGGAGGATATATTTCGACGTGAGTGAACCCCCCCCCCCTTAGTTTCGCATCTTAATTAGTAACTTACTACTTGAGTGTAGAATCCTGGGAAATTAAACTTATCTAAATATTGTTAGAAAAGATTTATTAATAAATACTATATACATTCCATAAAAACACCGATGTAGAATAAATTGTTTAAATAGATGATTGAATGGACGGCTGACACTATGAAACTATCTCTAAAATACTGCACCTAAATGAGTTTCGCACCCTAACGACCTAAATAAACATTGAAGTAACTTCAGTAAAAAATAAATTATCTTCAAGTTAACTGGAACTTTATAAATAAATTATAGAACCTATTAACTAATTTAGGAAATATTTCCGAATTAAAATGTTAAAGTTGTTCGCAGTAATGTTTAGGAGATACTAGCTTTGAACGAAAAATTCAAAATGGCGGAATAGTTGAATCTCACACATGTGAGTGTTTGCTCTCAATTTTTATTTGTTTTTTTGCTTGTTTTCGTCCTAAACTGATGTATAGTGTAGGTGTTTTCAAGACACTCTAATCCAAGAACTTTTTACTCTTTGTGAATTTTTTCTGATGATTTTGTAGTTGTTGCAGAAACGATATTGACATACAAATGTTGTTTGGCACAAGGCAAATGAAACGGACCGTTAAAAATATATCTCACAGAAATTTTAAATTTTTGGAAATGTGAAAAAAGCAAAATAAATGTAATAAAATAAACCATGGTTATTGGAATATAATAAAAAATCTGTCTTATATTTTGCTCTGTTATCAATAATTGACAAGCATTAAGCTGGATCTTCAAAGGGGACTACAAAATAAAAGGATCTGATGGTATATGGAAGTACATATATTGTCTTTAATAATTAATTATATATATATATATATATATATATATATATATATATATATTTATATATATATAAATACAGGGTGGGCCAAAATAAGGGTCCTATCTTTAAATTTGAATAACTTGAATTTGAATAACTTCCACAAAATAAAAGTTAAACTCACCAAACTTTATGTGTGTGTAGACTGACCCTTCCGAGATTTTTTGAAATAAACAAAACAAATTTTAGCCGAAAAACACTTCTTAAAACTTACAAAAGCTAAAGTATTGTTTTTTACACTGTTTTGAGTTTTTTAAGCAAAAATAATGTTTTGTAAATGAGGGTACGTTCCTTAGGGCTAATACGGCTCATGCTTCCTTCGGAAGGGGTCCTTTACTTATTCTAAAAAAAAAAAATTTAAAAATCAATAAATAAAAAAGTTATGAATTTTTAAAAATAGGACCCTTATTTTTGCCCACCCTATATATATTGTATTTTTTAGATTATTCTAACTACTGTTCTCATCTTAGATATTAGTTTCACAAGGTTTCGGCCGATGTAAATTCCAACCTTGTTTGGGTGCATCTTGTCGAACTCGGGAATCTTCACGAGAATTTCGGACCGAACCTTTTATCGAATCCACGTGGAAAGATTTCGTCTCGTCAGCCATGACCGGTTAGAATCTCACTCATACTGCGGTTTATATTAGACTGTTAAGTAACAAGTTTGTTTAGTGACAGTTGGATGCCATTATATGCCGCCAATATATAATTGAAAATACAGACCACCTTTAGAAGGCTGTGATTATTACATGGACCCGTGGAGCAACGGATAAAAGTGCTTATTAATAATCAGTTCTAAATGGTATTGTTATCGGCGATGCTATTCTACAAGAGAGACCGGTCTAATCTAGTGAAGTTTATTTATTTAGGTTAAGCGTCAACAAAGCAAGAGATTGTAGATCACTAGTTTTTGAAAAACCATTACTCTGGTAAAGATCAAAGTGTAGTATCTGTTCCGATGGATACTGCACCCCATAGACTGGTATTGTCTTGGCCTTCGGGGCTTGATTTACGCCGGTCTATGAGTCTGTCCTGTGCAGTTCTAGGAGGTCCACCCTCCCAGGCTTTGCCTCCCCTCTTTGGGGAGGAGTAAGTTTATTGCTTACTGCCTGAGGCGCCCCTACCGGGGAATGCCGACGGGTGTGACCAGGCAATTTTTAAACCCCACTTTCCCGACCCGACCTTGAGTCATATCTTACTTGTTGGAGTAAGATAAAAAAATTGGCCTTGTGCCTAACTCCTGGAGAGGAGTAAATCAATACTCTGGTAATATTTATATTTTACGTGGTTATATCTTAATGTGCCCGACGAACGGAAGGTTCTAATTGAGATGTCTGGACGCATTGTTAAAAGGGAGACAGTAATGGAAGTCAAAAAGATTTAATAATAAAAAATAAACAACGAATAAAAAATTTTAGGGGCCAAAGCATCCGCTCGGGAAAAGTCGAAAGAGTGAAGAAAAGGCGCGCGTAAGAAAGCGCATCGGCGTTCAGGGTTCAACTATTGGGGAAACCCGGAAGAAGAGAAGCCCATTTATCACGCTGCTAATTCCGGCTTAAAAAATAAAATAAAATGACACCACAAAAGCCTCAAACAATTGGAGAAATTAAAACATTTTGACATATTTATGTGAATCGGGACTTTCTTTTCCATTTATCCTCCGACTATCTTCATAATCAATCGACAGACGATTATCGAAACATTCGCCCGACGCAGCGGCCATATTTTTTTTACGTTTTTCGTTTTTCGTTTTTTTTAAGAACAATTGATTTCTCTTTTTTAATATCAAATGTTCATCTACAAAACAAATTTAAATAATTAGATATCTACCTATATAAAAAGACGTTTATATTTTCGAAACGGTTATTAAAAGAATCAGGACTTTCTTTTTCCATTTATCCTTCGACTATCTTTATAATCAATCGACAGACGATAATCGAAATATTCGCCCGACGCGGAGGCCATATTTCTTTTTCGTTTTTCGTTTTTTTTAGAACAATTGATTTCTCTTTTTTAATATCAAATGATCATCTACAAAACAAATTTAAATGATTACATATCTACCTATATAAAAAGACGTTTATATTTTCGAAACAGTTATTAAAAGAAACGAAAAACTATTTAAAAAATGAATCTCGATTTAATCGGGCTCCGTGTTAAGGTGCCTATGTTAACGCTAAGACAGAGTCTAAATGCCTCAAACGAATAATTTTATTTGTTTGAAGTGGCTAAATAATATTCGGGGGTGGGGATTGCCACTCAGACTTAATGGTAGGGGTAGTCATTTTATTTTTATGTTGTAAAATTATCCTCATCAATGCCAATGCACATTAAAATGAATTTACAATATAGAAGTCGCATGAAAACGGTACGACTATCACTTACATGCTTAGGTAACAAAAAATGAAAGACTAGATATTGTCAAGTCTGCTGAAAAAAGGGCGAACTCCCTCTACCCTAACCCTAACCCTAACCCTAACCCTAACCTTAACCCTAACCCTAACCCTAACCATAAGCATAAGCATAAGCATAAGCATAACCCTATCCCTATCCCTATCCCTAACCCTAACCCTAGCCTAACTCCCTCTACCCTAACCCTAACCCTAACCCTAACCCAACCCAACCCAACCCTAACCCCAACCCTAACCCAACCCTAACCCAACCCTAACCCTTACCCTAACCCAAACCCAAACCCAACCCTAACCCAACCCTAACCCTAACCCTAACCTTACCCCTAACCCAAGCCTAACCCTAACCCAACCCTAACCCTAACCCTAACCCAACCCTAACCCTAACACTAACACTAACACTAACACTAACCCTAACCCTAACCCTAACTCTATCCCTAACCCTAACCTTACCCCTAACCCAACCCTAACCGTCACCGTAAGCGTAACCGTAACCCTAACCCTAACCCTAACCTTAACCCAACATTAACCCTAACCCTAACATTAACCCTAACCCTAACATTAACCCTAACCCGTACCCTAACCCGTACCCTAACATTAACCCTAACCCTAACATTAACCCTAACCCTAACACTATCCCTAAACCCAACCCTAACCCTAACCATTCACTCTAACCCTAAACCTAACTCTATCCCTAATCATAACCCAACCCTAACCCTAACCCTAACCCAACCCTAACCCTAACCCAACCCTAACTTACCCTAACATTAACCCTTACCCTAACCCTTACCCTAACATCTACCGGGATCGACAATGTATCACATCTGTCAGTATCCTATATTTCAATAATGTCACTATTCGGCCGTACATGAAGGATAGTTGCTATATCTGGGCTGGTACACCAACCAATAGCTTCTCCCTCTTTGACAGACTGCAGAAAATAATTTCGAACCTAATAGGTCCCGAACTGTCTATCAATCTCACGCCGCTGTCTCATCGCCACTTCTGTAATTGGGCGGTGTCCGTAAGTTCAATCATCTAGTCGCCCAAATTTCAGTTTCTTTGGAGTATTTTAAAGAGCTTGGCGGGCATAATATAGGCACAACCTTCTCCCAATATATCTGATATTATCAAGAATTTCCAACAGAGAAAAAAAGGGTTGAAAATAAAAACCAAATAGTCAACAAATAACTTTTAACTTTTATGAAAAGCAATAAAAGTAGTTTAGGATTAGGGTTAGGGTTAGTTTAGGGTTAGGTTTGGGTAAAAACAAAATGGATCATGTTCTGTCTAATTCAAAAGCTGGACCAGTACCGAAAAATAAATTTTTACTAAAAATAAACATACGGTGAGTGTTTTTCTTGCTTTAAATTTTGTTTCATTATTTTTTTCTATGGAAAGCCGCCTCGTTTTGATGTTGATGTCGTTTCGTTTTAATTCGGCTTTTTCCGGTTGTTTATGTAATTCTGTGTCGGCAATAGTACCAGTACCAGTATCCATGATCGTGTCTCCATATATAGGCATCTTACACTTTTTCTTCTGTCTTTCTTTTCTCCTCCCTCCTCCTCCTTCCCTCCTCCTCCTCCTCTTTTTCTTCCTTTTTAGGTGCGATGATATGGGCACAACCTCCCATTTAAAAATTCAAATAGTTCAGATTTGCATTTAATCTGATCAATAGCCATTAGGCACCAATTAAGCGAGACCCATTGATAAAAACTAATTTGCATATTGCGTTGCAAAAAGACATCTCATTAGTTTTATTGTTTTCATTTTTTTAGAATCATATTGAAACTTACCGGCATAAAGTGATCCAATCAAGCAAGGTGTTTTTTTTACTAAATTATACATTCATGGACTAGCAGCCAATCAGAACTCAGAGAATGGACTTGCTCATCTCAGTATGATGGAACATTCCAGCTTTTTTATAAACTGGATTTTTAATCTTCTTGCCAGTTTAATTTTTTGGAGCTCAACTGGTACCCTATGAAATTTTAAAAGTAGGAATTATCTTTCTTTTTTCGTGCGAATCAGATGATTGGCATTAGTTTCCCCGATGTTTTTCCAGTTAGAAATCGCAATTTCAGAGGAATCCTAAAAAATGACAATCGGCACTATTTCAAAACAACTTATTATCGGATAAAACCATTAAATTGATGATCATTTAATGATGCTTCTTTCTTCTTCTTCTTCTTCTCCTTCTTCGTCTTCTTCTTTTTCATCTTCTTTTTCATCTTCTTCTTCTTCTTTTTTCTTCTTCTTTTTCATCTTCTTCTTCTTCATCATCCTCTTCTTCTTCTTCTTCTTCGCGTGTCTTTGAAGTATCATGTGGTCAAACGACAGTTTCCCACTTTTTTAAGCAGTCCTTTGCATTTCCTTTACATTTCTGTTGTACTCTACAAGATATTTCAATCTGCACTTCTTTCTTTCGTGTGAATCAGATGATTCTGGTGTTGGCATTAGTTTCCCCGAT
>OY744534.1:5451259-5468759 GCA_963556195.1 Sepiola atlantica | reverse complement strand
CATTCCAATACAGACTGGGGGTAATTACTACAGTAAAACTCCTACGCTATTACTTTTTGATCTGTTTATAGAGTAGAATAAATTGGATTACCTTGAAAAAGATTTCTTTATTAAAAAGATATAGAAAGTAGGAAGTTCATATTTAATTTTGTTCATGAGTAAAAAGTTCATATTTAATTTTGTTCATAGCGTAGGAAGTTCATATTTAATGTAGTTCATAGCGTAAAAAGTCTATATTTAACTTTGTTCATAGCGTAGGAAGTTCATATTTAATGTTGTTCTATGCGTAGGATGTTCATATTTAATTTTGTTCATAGCGTAAGAAGTTCATATTTAATGTTGTTCATAGCGTAAGAAGTTCATATTTAATTTTGTTAATAGCATAAGAAGTTCATATTTAATGTTGTTCATAGCGTAAGAAGTTCATATTTAATGTTGTTCATAGCGTAAGAAGTTCATATTTAATGTTGTTAATAGCATAAGAAGTTCATATTTAATGTTGTTCATAGCATAAGAAGTTCATATTTAATATTGTTTTATAGCGTAAGAAGTTCATATTTAATGTTGTTCATAGCGTAAGAAGTTCATATTTAATGTTGTTCATAGCGTAAGAAGTTCATATTTAATGTTGTTCATAGCGTAAGGAGTCCATATTTAATGTTGTTCATAGCGTAAGAAGTTCATATTTAATGTTGTTCATAGCGTAAGAAGTTCATATTTAATGTTGTTCATAGCATAGGAAGTTCATATTTCATTTTGTTCATTGCGTAGGAAGTTAATATTTAATTTTGTTCATAGCGTAGTAAGTTCATATTGATTTTATTTACTAGTGTAGGAAGTTCATATTTAATGTTGTTCATAGCGTAAGAAGTTCATATTTAATGTTGTTTTATAGCGTAATAAGTTCATAGCCTATGGAGTTTATAGCGTAGGAGTGTTACTCTTTTATTAATATGTAACAGTTTTTTTTAAACCGAATATTTATTTTGCTGACACCGGTATGTAATCTAATCTGTAATATTGAGGTTTTTCCTTTGTGCTTCAAGACCTCGAAGCAGTGTATCATATGTGTGTAGTGTCTGTTATCTGACTCGGGCGGAAACCAAGTCTCTTCTCACAGGATTCGTGACTAGATCTTCGTTTTTAATTTGCTTTGTTTCATTACGTTCCGCTAGCTTTCAGAACCCCTACGTGGTGTGTCGTCGCTGCGTAGTTCGCGAGTTGGCGTGATATGCTCATATTAAGTGGAAAGGATTTTGCTGAATCGTTATCAAACACACGTCACAGCTTTTGGCAAGTAAAGGTCAAAGATGGGCACACCCTGTGGTCACGTCCTACCAATGCAGACCACACGACCAAACACAAAAGTGAGAGACTGATTCCGTGCTAGAAGCTGATGCGCTCGTCACCAATCTATTATACAGAATCACATTTAGGAATGATGGTAGCCGTCTTAAAGTGGATCGTTATGCGAACTGACGACATGGTCGTGCCAAGTTCGAAACCAGTTAGTATCATTGAACCACTTTCACTTATAGATGTTGGCAAACTTCATATGGTCCTTACTGTGGATACATGGTTCCTATTAGAATCAGAGTTATCAATGCTAAAAACAGAATTTCTTCGGACGGTAATATATTATTGTTCTGATTTATACAAAAAAAAATTATCTGCCTGGGTGTAGAATTAAAATAATATAACGAATTTTGATCAAAATTAGAATAAGGATTCTTGACATAAAGTTTAGTATCATTATATATATATTGATTTTGATCTCCACAGGGGATGGGGAATTTTCGATATTATTTTAAAAATTGAGGAAAAGTTTCCCCATATGAAGAAGAGCAGAAGGCTACATGGGGGAAACGTTGCAATAAGTACCTTTTAGACTTGACTTGAGTCAACCTAGCAATTCACAGTAAAATATTGACGAAATTCGTGCACAATGATACTCGTTCACTCATTGCAACCAGAAAATCTACGTCATAGATGAACTGGTTTCGGGTTTTAAGTCACCAGACTCACTCCACCAGCAACCCAAATAGTTTGTTATATTTAATTAAATATGATTATATTTTTCTTGTTTAATTCCCCCCCCCCCAAGTAAAACTGGAAAGGGCATATTTTTAGTCTGTTCGTCCGTTGTTATGATTTTTTTCAAAACTGTATGATGAACTGGTTGTACTGCAGTTTTATTTGGGGGGGGGGGGGGCGGGCATCGGAATCACCCAACCTAGCAAGTCAAACATCTTTATACTTAATTTGTTGTTCTTCAATTTAAACCAGAAAGGGCATACGTTTTTGTCGGCTATTCTTCTGATTTTCTTATAACGATCATACACAATCGACTTACGTCGCAATCATTCTTTAATTCTCCCCCCCCCCCCGAACAACGCCGGGACACGGGGCCTGCTAGTATATATATATATATATATATATATATATATATATATATATATATATATATATATATATATATATATATATATATATTCTTGAGCCCATCAAACAGGAAGTAACACAGACATAATTTCAGATCCATTAAAGTCATTCTGAGATGTAGACAATTTAATATCGCCTTCTGTTCGTTAGGGATTTGTCATGTCTGGTTGAATTGCTGGGGAGAGAAGATTACTTATTTTTTTCGCTCTGCTGGCAAGATGCGATGGGGATTCAGTCTTATTTTGCTCAATTCGGATTTAACGGGTTTTCTAATTAAACAACGAACTTTGATTTGACTTGGGTTGCACATGTCGGGATTTTGGAACTTTGATTGGACTTTTTGTATTATTTGATTTATTTGACGCTTATATCTTTTGTTGGATTGCTTCATATATATATATATATATATATATATATATATATATATAACGCAGTACATTTTAAGTTACATCATGATTTAATGACAATTTTGGAATAAAATAACTTTTGTAAACCTTGTAATTAAGGTTTAATCAATAATATTTGTAAGGAAAAATGGATAAAATATCAGCAGAAACTTTTAACAAATTTATTACAACTGAACACAATATAAAATAATGAGTTAATTGCCGCTGTAACGCGAGATGAAATAAACCAGTCTCCAGACGTGGTCTGTTTACTTTCTCTCCAGGCAAGACTCTCGACAAGGGCGATAACTCCGAAATGGTCCAAGGGAGATAATTGCGTTTTCTTTAGTTGTCCTAACAATAACTTTTACACATATTTATGGGGGAGTTTTATTCAATCAGGTGCAATCAAAGTTGCTGGATTTTCTTCTGTATTTAACCTATAGTATTTGACGATTAAAAGTCTCTTCACTTTTATTTGTTTCTTTCTTCTTCACCGGCTTTTTCTTCTTCAACTCCTTTTTCTTCTTTGCCTTCTTTTTTTTTTGACTACATTCTTCTTCGTCCCCTTCTTTTTCTTTTGCAATTTTCTGATAGTTTCTTTCTCTAATTTTTATTGGATTTGTCTTTTCTTTGTCTTTCTAAAACAAATGTCAGTTGATTATAACGGCCTGGATTTCCTGTGATTTTTTTGCAACTCGTGTGCAGAACAAACGGTAAAAGTTGTTCCGAAGATTTCAGTTGTTCCCCCACAACACCTTTTTCACAGAGGAGACGTTGCGAGTCTTTCTCTACTCTATCATTATTTCCCTGGAAAGTGCTCTACCTATCTCCAATCTCTGGTTTTCCCATGTAAAACCTTCACAGAAAAAATAGTCTTCCTACCAGCACTGTCTTTCTTCTTAGGTCTACCTAAAACCAAAGAAAATTTCCATGAACAGATTTTATTTCCGAAAACCAAAGAAAATTTCCATGAACAGATTTTATTTCCGAAAACCAAAGAAAATTTCCATAAACAGATTTTATTTCCGAAAACCAAAAAAAATTTCCATGAACAGATTTTATTTCCGAAAACCAAAGAAAATTTCCATGAACAGATTTTATTTCCCAAAACCAAAGAAAATTTCCATAAACAGATTTTATTTCCTAAAACCAAAGAAAATTTCCATAAACAGATTTTATTTCATAAAACCAAAGAAAATTTCCATAAACAGATTTTATTTCCTAAAACCAAAGAAAATTTCCATAAACAGATTTTATTTCCTAAAACCAAAGGAAATTTCCATAAACAGATTTTATTTCCTAAAACCAAAGGAAATTTCCATAAACAGATTTAATTTCCAAAAACAAAAGAAAATTTCCATGAACAGATTTTATTTCCTAAAACCAAAGAAAATTTCTATGAACAGATTTTATTTCCTAAAACCAAAGGAAATTTCCATAAACAGATTTTATTTCCTAAAACCAAAGGAAATTTCCATACACAGATTTTATTTCCTAAAACCAAAGGAAATTTCCATAAACAGATTTTATTTTCTAAAACCAATGAAAATTTCGATGAACAGATTTTATTTCCTAAAACCAAAAGAAATATATATATATATACATATATATACACATATATATGCATATATATATATATATATACAAATATCCATACATATATATATACATATATATATGTATTTCTACATATATATATATATATATATATATATATATATATAAATATATACATATATATATATATATAAATATATACATATATATATATACATATATACAGATATATATCTAGTATATTGAGCTTAACCATTTCACTATAGGTTCTATCTACTAAGAGGTTACTTTTAGTTTCATATTTGATTCTATATATATATATACATATATATACGCATACATATATATATATACATATATATACATCCATATATATACGTATACATATATATACATACATATAAATATATATATACATATATATGCATATACATATATATGTAGATATATACATATATATATATATAAATATATATACATATATATACACGTATACATATATATACATATATATACATACATATATGTATACATATATATACATATATATGCATATATATATATATGTATATATATACATATATACATATAAATATATATATAAATATATAAACATATATATACATACATATATGTATACATATATATACATATATATGCATATATATATGTGTATATATATACATATATATATAAATATATATATACATATATACATATTTACACATATATACATATATATACATAAATATATACATATATATATATGTATATATACATATATACATATATTTATATACATATATATTAATATGTATATATATATATATATATATATATATATATATATATATATATATATATATATATATATATATATATATATATATATACATATATATATATTTATATATATCAGACCATGTAGTTGCGGGCTGATCACGATATTAGTTGCAATGTCTCACATTACCTCCTTAACGCCCTCATTATTATTCGAACAACACCCGACACAAACGTAGGTTCGACTGGAGTGGATCGTTTTCCCCTATCGGGTGGCCAGTGGGACAAAACCATAACACATGTCATTGTTCACGGTGCTATTCTAACGACATCATCATTGGTCCGAACTTTTGTCTCAGCCGTCGGTTTTCGATTACCCAAACTCGACGCAGTTTCGTGCCGAAGTTATCGAATCCATCTCAGAAAAAAAATAAAGACCCTGTTTTCAAAAAAATATATCAAGACACAAACACAAAGGGATATCGATTGTCATCGTGCATATCTGTGTATAACTCGATCCCTTTTAAAGGATCAAATGTGGTCAACGGATAGGTATCGTCTGACTGTTTCGTATAAAGGGTGAGAGATATGTATTCGGTTGTGGACGTCTAGTAGCTTTTCTAAATAACCCCACGTGTCACCGTTTGGTTATTTTGAAAGCAATGTCACTACAAGCTGTTCTTTTATTGCAGGTTGTTTATTCAAACTAAAAGAAATAGATAGGCTCTGCTTATAGCCCGGTTTTGCACAGCTTTTTTGTCTATAAGCCAGGAGCAGAGGTACCTCCACAGTGAAACTTAAAGACACAACGCTTGGCCATGTAACAAGACAAATGTAGTCGTAAACTTGGGGACAATTTATTGTTACTTAATTTCACCTAAGTGGTCTCGGCCGCTCTTGTTCAAACAGGTTCATAGTACAGGTTTGACACCTCGTCTCGTTGCTGTTTTCGACTGGTAGTACAGGATCTGTAACTCTTAGCTGGCGCAAAGAGCGGCTGCTCTATAAGCAGTTGTATAATATCGGGATAACTATAGTGTCATGTCACACATGGAAAAGTGTATGTGCATATATTGTTGGCTTTCCTTAGAAAATATAAAAGCAAGGGGTTTTCTATTAAATATAAAAACAAGGAGTTGTCTATTGAATATAAAAGCAAGGGGTTTTCTATTAAATATAAAAGCAAGGGGTTTCCTATGAAATATAAAAGCAAGGGTTTTCTATTAAATATAAAAGCAAGGGGTTTCCTATTAAATATAAAAGCTAGGGGGTGTCCTATTATATATGAAAGCAATGGGTTTCCTGCAAGGGTTTTCTATTAAATATAAAAGCAAGGGGTTTTATCTTAAATATAAAAACAAGGGGTTTCATATTAAATATAAAAGCAAGGAGTTTCATATTAAATATAACAGCAAGGGTTTTCTATTAAATATAAAAACAAGGGGTTTCATATTAAATATAAAAGCTAAGAGTTTCATATTAAATATAAAAGCAAGGGGTTTGCTATTAAATATAAAAAGTAAGAGGTTTCCTAGTAAATATAACAGCAAGGGTTTTCTATTAAATATAAAAACAAGGGGTTTCCTATTAAATATAAAAGCAAGGGGTTTTCTATTAAATATAAAAGCAAGGGTTTCCTATTCAATATAAAAGCTTAGGGTTTCTATTAAATATAAAAGCAAGGG
Organism: Sepiola atlantica; assembly: GCA_963556195.1. Lineage (NCBI taxonomy): Eukaryota > Metazoa > Mollusca > Cephalopoda > Sepiida > Sepiolidae > Sepiola > Sepiola atlantica. The sequence continues at coordinate 5,461,906 of OY744534.1, read as the reverse complement.
GTTTCCTATCCAATATAAAAGCAAGGGGTTTCATATTAAATATAAAAGCAAAGAGTTACATATTAAATATAAAAGCAAGGGGTTTGCTATAACATATAAAAATCAAGAGGTTGCCTAGTAAATATAACAGCAAGGGTTTTCTATTAAATATAAAAACAAGGGGTTTCCTATTAAATATAAAAGCAAGGGTTTTCTATTAAATATAAAAGCAAGGGTTTTTCTATTACATATAAAAGCAAGGGTTTTTCTATTAAATATAAAAGCAAGGGGTTTCCTATCCAATATAAAAGCAAGGGGTTTTCATATTAAATATAAAAGCAAGGGGTTTCCTATTAAATATAAAAGCGAGCGGTTTCTTATTAAATATAAAAGCAAGAGGTTCCATGCGAGATATCTGTTTACATTAGTTTTAAATTTCTGCATGTCGGTAGAGTCGGGGAAAGAGGGAACAGAACAAGGAAAGAAGCTATTGAAGTAGAAGGTTCGCTGCCACCTGGGGTCCTCCACAGTGAATTGATGGAATTTAGTTGATTGTCGGGTTGGTCGAGTGCATTTACGTCGAGGGGAGCACGAGAGCACAATCCATTGAAGTACTTGTAAAACAGGCACAAGGATGCAACGGCGATGAGACAGGGGCTGGAGTTTGGTGTATAATCATTAATGTTTACTTCTAAATAATAAAAACCAATGTGTATTTATTTGCGGGGATTTACATCTTTGCTGCAGCCAAGAACATAAGGGTTCATTCATTTTTATACAGCATTAGGGGTTCAAGTAGATAAAAACTTATTTCAAAATAATGTTGGAAATGTGATGATCATTTTTAGGGGGCGATTTCCATAAAATTAAAGTCTTCTTTTTTGCATGACTTTCAAGTGTTCATACAACAGTTGCACGCTTTTTACACAGTCCTTTGCATTATTGTTGTGCACTCAATCTGCACCGGTTGGGCAATAGGGGTCAGACAAGGCAGTGTTGCATCGTATAATCATCCTCTCCACTTTATGTTAATAAATTAAACGCATTTTTTTTTATTTATTAAAAATTCTAGCAATTTAATTTTTTTTTTTTTAAATGCTTTATTGGTCCCCCGATTTATAAAATCGGGGGACTTATGTTTTGAGGCATGTCCGTCCGTCCGTCCGTCCGGATTTTTCTCCGCAACCATCCATTGAATTTCTCTGAAATTTTGCATGAAGTTGTAACTGTGGTCAGGTTAGAAAGTGACATACTCCGATTTTTGAAAAACAATCTGGTTAGCCCCCCCAGGGGGGTCAAAAGGCCCCGAAATTGCAAAAAAATTACATTTTTTTGCCCCATAACTTTTCATCCATCCCTTCAATTTCTCTGAAACTTGGCCAAAATGTGGAGGCAATTGTTCCTAATAAAAAATAAGTATCGCTGACCTTAGAATAAATGTGGTTCGCAGTCCCAGGGGGTCAAAAGCCCCTAAAATGGCAAAAAATGACCCTTTTCTCCCATAACGTTTGATCCATCCATTCAATTTTTCTGAAACTTGGCCAAAATGTAGAGGCAATTGTTCTGGATATAAAATGAGCATCCTTGACCTCATAAAAATTCTGGTTCGCGCCCCCAGAGGGTCAAAGAGGGGTCAAAAATGCCCCAAATTGCCCAAATTTATTGCATTTTACACTCGTCACATCGAGTCACATACAGAGGAGGACCACGCATGCGCGGCTTCTTATCTGTCCTTTTACCGTAAAATAATTGTCAGCTAAAGTTGCTTTAAATCCATAAAACGAATGTCACTTTTGAAATGCATTTATTAAAAATATTACTGTTTTAGTCGACACAGCGACATGATTTTATTATTCCTTTGTTACAATTCATTGGGATTGACTACTTTGCTGGATAGAAGAATGAGAGGTGATATGATTGAGACTTTCAAGATAATTATTGGCATTTCTAACTATGGTGGCCAGATTTTTGTATTTCTCCTAGATCTGGAAGGTTATTGTCAAGGCAGTTTTCAATAACTAGATCTGTTAACCAGTTAAGTTTTTTTGCTCACAGAGTAATATGTTTTTGGAATAAGTTGCCGGATCGGATTAAGAACAGCAATAGCGTGGATCAGTTTAAGATGAAGTTGGATGAATTCAGAGAAAGTGGTTAGAGGGAGAAATTGAGAGGGCACTTTTGGGAGTTATCAAATGAAATATTTAACATAATTTGATCTGGATATCGATACTGTACTAAGAGTTTGATTTTATTTTTTTAACAGTTGAATTGAGAATATAGTTAAAGGGGAGATGCCCAAGGGCTATGTATTTTACTGGTAGGAATTTTTCTTCAGCGCACCTCACACACTTCATCCACTCATGCATAGAGATTTATACTGTAGTGATGTGATCATGAAATGGTTTGGTTGATATGTAGTCATACCCTTAATGAACATAAAAGTGTAAAAATTTGGGAATTTCCTTGCTTTTGTACATTTAGTGTATATGAATTTTCATCTTAACCCTATTAAGGGCATATGATTTCAGTACACTGGCATTTTTCATGGAATGTCACTACTTTTGTAAAGGCTATGCCTCAATACAATGGTCATTTAAAAGTTTTTTTTGAATTTTCTGGAAAACTAAGGTATATGGTAAACTGAAATTAAAATGCCATCAACTAGACCCTAGAACCTCTATCTCGGCCAAAAATCAGCTGAATCCATCAAATAGTTAATGAGATACAGGGTGGCACATACGTACGTACAGATAACATGATTTCATGATTGAACTTTCTGGATCTCTGGGTTGCCTTGACTAATGATGCTGAAATTCTACACACTTATAGAACCTATCAAATAGAAATCTTGTGCAAAGTTTTAACTAATTTGGTTTATTGGTTTTTGAGTTATGATTGATCAAAGAAATGAGATTTCGAGCATAGGTCATTCGTGACGTCTATTAAGGGATAGAGCGCACTCACGCCTCCCTTGATTAGATCGTTGATCATATTCGTTAATAACTGTTAGTTGGATCAATTTTAGTCGGAATGAAACTTACAAAAAGGAAGATGTGTAATCCCTGGATGAACTAATAATCCCCTACCCATAGAGTCAGATAAGCAGATAATCAAACTGAGGCTTTTTCATTGCGTAATCATATAACACTCAAAGCGTTAAAAAAAGTAATCGTTATAGAAATAAACAAAAAAGGTAACACGTACGACTGAATTGTACAGCGCAGCAATCCGGGTTAGAACTTGTGTGTGTTTAATGAATTCAAGTGGGGTAATCTGTCCGAAAGTGTTTGATGTTTAAAACACCCGAAACACTTGATGACGCCAGGATATGATTGCAGCATTATCGGCGTGTTCTTAATCCCCGCGGTGCGTTCTTATTGATTTCATGCTTCCAATCATAACCGGAAATGCTTTCGTCCGGAAGTGAGAGAATCGAAATGATAGTAAGCAAAAAAACTGCAATCACCAATAAAAATAATTACATAAAAATACATTAAATATTTAGGTGATAAAAATCGTACATATTCCTACATAAGGCGTATTGGTCCAGTGGCAACGACGCTGGGCTATGGACATCAATATCGAAGGTTCGATCCTTGTCTAACTAAGCCATACTGGTGTCCATGGATTACTTTCATGTTTTTATATTAATAAAAATATATATATTAGCGAAAAATATGTCCTATAAAGTTAAGGACGACTGATAATGCAATTTTTTGCATCTTAATCACTTAGGAAGTGAGACAATCAAAATAATAGTAAGCACAAAAAGCGAACGCTACAATCACTAATAAAAATAATTACATAAAAATATATTAAATATTTAGGTGATAAAAATCGTACATATTCCTAGACAAGCGTCTTGGTCTAGTGGTAAAAACGCTGGGCTATGGACATCAATATCGAAGGTTCGATCTTTGTCTAAGTTAGCAATGCTGTTGACGGCTGTGAGCCAGAAACACGTGTCCATGGATTACTTTCCTGTACGTATAAAATAAATAAAAATATATACATTAACGAAAAATACGTCCTATAAAGTTACGGTCAACTAATAATGCAATTTTTTACATCTTAATAACATAAGAAGTGAGACAATTGAAATAATAGTAAGCAAAAATACAACGAACACTGCAATTACCAATAAAAATAATTACATAAAAATACATTAAATATTTAGGTGATAAAAATCGTAAATATTTCTAGACAAGCGTCTTGATCCAGTGGTAGAACGCTGGGCTATGGACATCAATATCGAAGGTTCGTTCCTTGTCTAAGTTAGTCATACTGCTGTCCATGGATTACTTTCCTGTACGTATAAAATAAATAAAAATATATATATATTAACGAAAAATATGTCCTATAAAGTTAAGGGCGACTAATAAGGCAATTTTTTGCATCTTAATCACTTAGGAAGTGAGACAATCGAAATGACAGTAAGCAAAAAAACAACGAACGCTGCAATCACCAATAAAAATACTTACATATAAATACATTTAATATTTAGGTTATAAAAATCATACATATTTCTAGACAGGGCGGCTTGGTCCACTGGTAAAAACGCTGGACAATAAACATCAATATCGAAGGTTCGATCCTAGTCTAAGTTAGCCATGCTGATGACAGCTGTGAGCCAGGAACACGTGTCTATGGATTACTTTTATGTACGTGTACACAAATAATAATTATATATATATATATATATATATATATATATTAGAAATATTCAATGAGCGATGTTTCTGACAAAGGGGGAAGAATTGTTGTTTTCTCGGTCGGAACATTTCATTCTAACACTTAGTGTTTGCTAGTTTTTTTACATTGAAGTAGTTTTTGTTTCTTTAGCTCCTTACATCAAGTGGCTTCATGCCTTGTCTGGAGCGACTTCCATGATATATATATATATATATATATATATATATATATATATATATATAAATTTGTGAAAGTTCATTTTTTAAGCGTCTTTAAAATGTAAAACTTAAAAAAAAAGAGGCAAAATGACTTTAAAAAAAACAAGTGTTAGATGCAGATATTAGTTTTTATTAAAATGAACTTCTTTCTTTATTTTGATATTTTTTAATAATTTCGCTTGGTATAACAAGTCTCATCAGAGTTATAAATAAATTAAAAGTATTAAACTTCTTTTTTTTTTGTAAGAGTCCTTCTTGGTCTTGTTGAAGTGGCGGCAGATGTTATGTGTACTTATGGTGTAATGTCTCTTTTTAATTTGAACTTATATATATATATATATATATATATATATATATATATATATATATATATATATATATATATATATATATATATATATATATATTGGTTTTATTCGGAAATGAAGATAATTTCCTTTCATTCTTTTTCTTTCGTGTGAATCAGATGATTCTGGTGTTGGCATTAGTTTCCCCGATGTTTTTCTAGTTAGAAATCTTTCTGCAAATACATCGGGTTTTTACGGGAAGAACCACGAGAAGGTTGCCAACATCCCTAAGTGAAAGTGGGTACTGTGGAACCGACTGGATTCGAACTTGGACCACCCAGGTCTTCAGTTCGTGTTATTATCCACTTAACCACCGTCACCTCACCCCTTTCACTCTAAAGTATACATATTCCTAGGAAACGCAATCACATAGACAAAATCGGTATTTTTCATAATTTCCGGTTATTATTATGACTACGTATTGGATAAAGGGTTGATATGCCGTAAAATATCGAGTATTGATTTACTCCTCTCCAGGAGTTAGGCACAAGGCCAGTTTTTATCTTACTCCCACAAGTAAGATATGACCCAAGGTCGGGTCGGGAAAGTGGGGTTTAAAAATTGCCTGGGCAGCCCCGTCGGCATTCCCCGGTAGGGGCGCCTCAGGCAGTAAGCAATAAACTTACTCCTCCGCAACGAGGGGAGGCGAAGCCTGGGAGGGTGGACCTCCTAGAACTGCACAGGACAGACCCATAGACCGGCTTAAATCAAGCCCTGAAGGCCAAGACAATACCAGTCTATGGGGTGCAGTATCCATCGGAACAGATACTACACTTTGATTTTAGCCAAAAGGCCAAGAACAAGCCGTAAACTATTGAGTAGGTAACGTTACGGATAATTAATATTTTATTTACCTTCCTAGGAGGTTAGGCACAAGGCCAGTTTTATCTTACTCCCACAAGTAAGATGTGACCCAAGCTCGGGTCGGGAAAGTGGGGTTAAAAGCCAGCGCTCGAGAGGTGAGCACTCTGGCCATTTAAAAATTGCCTGGGCAGCCCCGTCGGCATTCCCCGGTAGGGGCGCCTCAGACAGTAAGCAATAAACTTACTCCTCCCGAAAGAGGGGAGGCGAAGCCTGGGAGGGTGGACCTCCTAGAACTGCACAGGACAGACCCATAGACCGGCGTAAATCAATCCCTGAAGGCCAAGACAATACCAGTCTATGGGGTGCAGTATCCATCGGAACAGATACTACACTTTGATCTTAGCCAAAAGGCCAAGAACAAGCCGTAAAATACTGAGTAGGTAACGTTACGGATAATTAATATGATGTATTTTCCGAGTGCTTCCAAATTAAACAAAAGCGTTTCCTTACAGAAGCTCCGTCAATTTGGACGGATAGAAAGCACTTGTTTAGTCCTCGTGTTTGTTTAAGAGGATAATTACGGGCAATTGATCGTATAATTTGAGGTAACAGAAGGATTAGGGCCGCGTAATCACGGATAATTTACCTGCGCGTTTCAAATGAAGAAGAGAAAGAAATGGCAGGTGCTCAACTAGCTAATTGCTAACACGACGAACAGGAAAAGTAACCATATCGCTGTATAATCAGGCATGATTAGCAACGAGATAGGCGCGTGTCATATTCTTACATCGAAGATCTCTCTGCATCGAGAAACAATGGGGTAGCACATGTTAGGATGCCAACGCGACGAGTCTATAGTGAAACAAAGGTTGGGCAATAATCAACAGCACATCTCCTGGAGCAGGACTTAAAATCGGAACTAACGTATTGTTTTCTGTGAAATTTCTTCTTATTTGCACGTTGTTTAAGTTTGTATGACAGTGTCCAATTCTTTACGGAATCTTTTGTATTATTGTTGTACTCTGCAAGATCTTTCAAGCTGCACTGAATATATCGTCTCAGAAACGATCGTACACATACTGGTGTTATGTGGAATTCTTGGAGCGCAAATAAATGATCATGTAATAAAGTTTACATTAGATCTTTGTTAAATATATATATATATATATATATATATATATATATATATATATATATATAAAGATAGATGAAAGAAGAGGGATAAACATGTACGAATGACAAATCTATTTCAACATCGATTGTTCAATGCAAGGTGTACTCGGTAAAAATGTTTGTATTAGTCTTTCTTTTAGCCATGTTTATTATTCTTTCCTGAAGCCAAGGCTTTTCAAAGATTAAAATCTTATCATCAGAGGAATTACATAGATGGATAAGTTGGCAGTAGAGAAGCCAAAATTCAAAATTTGAAAAATATAAAGTAATGGAGAGTTTCAATATCTATTTTTAGCTAGGGAGTTTGTCTGGTTCAAAATATGTCACAGCCAAGCTTGGTCGATAGTGGATGTGGGGGCGGTGGGGGACGGAAGTCTGAATTTATTGTTTATTGTTATATATATATATATATATATATATATATATATATATATTAAAAAAGGAAAACCGAAAATTGTTTACATGTTAATCGACATTGACGTTTGTTTTTGTTTCATCGACATCCTAACCTGTCATTAAAACTTTTCCATTCAAGCATGGCCCTTCTATATTATTATTTTTTATATAACATAGTTCACTCCAAACAAGGCAGGCCGCCACTGTAGACGTAGGGGACTACCGAGAAGAAAGATCTGGGATCTGCGCAGCGAGATGTCTGTTTACATTAGTTTTAAATTTCTGCATGTCATTACTGTCGGGATAAACAGGGGGCAGGGGGGAGTTCCAGAGTCCAGCAGAACAAGGAAATAAACTATTTGAGTAGAAAGCTCTCCGGCATCTGGGGACTTCCACAGTGAATGGGTGGGATTTAGTCGATTGTCGAGTTGGTCTAGTGAATTTACGTCGAGGGGGCACCAGAGTAGCCAGTCCATCAGAGCATAATCCATTGAAGTATTTGTAAAACAAACACAAGGATGCTACATTGCGACGATGGGACAGGGGCTGGAGCTTGGTCGACAGTGAGGGACCTATTAGGTTTGCGACTCTTTTTTAGACCTTGTCAAGGAGGGAGAGACTAGTAGATGATGCACCAGCCCAGATGTGGCAACAATACTCCATGCATCGGCGGATGGTGGCTTTGTAGAGATATAGGATAATGTCAGGTGTGAGAAGTTTACTAGCATGGTAGAGGGAGCCAACCTTCACACACATCTTCAACACTAAGTAGAATTCGACCACCATCCTGTCTTTGCAATAAATTGTAAGCATTTTCCATGTTTTGGTATCCAAACATTTTAGTTCATCTACATTCCAGTGAAGTATACCGAATGATAGCTACTGTTTTGGCATTGATAGCATAGATTGTATTTCGACTGTGGAGGTGTGATTTAAGAATACTCCTTACTCTTCTTCTTATTCTTCGGTTTTTTCTTCTTCTTCTTCTTCTTCTTCTTCTTCTTCTTCTTATTATTATTATTATTATTATTATTATTATTTGTACTCACTAGGAGTTCTTGTGACATTATAGCATTTTTTAACTATATCATAGTTTAACGATATTTTACACTTATTATTCTATATATATTTATAGTTGGTAATCAAACAACACGAAATTCACTGCGAAAGTTAGAAACGTCGGCCGGGCCTCTCAGAAAATTTAGCGTTCATTTAAATGCAGAATAATTAACAGTTTTATCTCCACATTTTAACAATAGTTCCTAAGCCTTTAAACTGGCTTTAAACTTATAATGTCCTTAACAAGTTTCAAATCGTTCTTACGTTTTAAATCCATATTAAAAGTTACCTTACAGATTTCTGCCTCACTGTTTGTGGTGGGTTTGCTTGCACACTCATCTCCGTTGCTGGCTCGTGATCGTAGTGGAGTACCTGTCTTGTGGGTAAACTATGTCCTCATGCACGGGAGACAAAAACGCTCGAAGGCAAGACTTTTGAGAGAGATTCTATCGTTTTATTTCACACTTCAATCGGAGAGATTTCCACTCGCCGGATCCTTTATTCACACTCTCTTTCACTTTCATACTGTTTGTGGAATGTGACGGATGCAATCGGCTATATTCTTGTCCCATCCTTGGGATCTTGCTCTGCGTTTTAGCCCATATCTGGCGATGTCACCCGGACTCTAACAATTGCAGAGAGAGTGTCCATCTCGCGCCTTCATGGTGAACTGTCTAGAAAGCTAATTTCTCACCAAGGATCTGTGACGTCAGAGCCCTTTGACCCTTCAACCAATGACTTAATATCGCTTTTTGTCTAACCTTTGTGATCCGAGTGTTTCATCTCGGCCAGCTCACATCCAGTGTGTTATGATTCTCAGAATGAATCACCGTGGGAACATTTTTGTTTGTCCCAAATTATATATGCACCTATTTTGCACTCCACCCTATTTCTTTCACCCTGTTCATAATCCATACTAGCTAACTTTACACGTTTTCAGAATACAGGGCCCCTCATAATATAACATTCTCACACAGATCATCATCAGTGATTGCTCATCGACAACAAGTGGTATTTCCTGAAGTTTGAGTGACAACAAGCCTCTCCAGATTTTCAGTATTCTTCATTTTTTTTCGATAACCACCGCAAATAACCTTGCGGTATCGCAACAGCCGCTTACCATTGATTCCTCGCTGGTAAGGACCAATGGTTTTCTCTGGGATTTGGATGGCAATAAGCCTCCTTAAGGTCCCAACATTCTCCGCACTCTTCCCGTGGAGGTCTGGCTTGTGCTGTCCCTCCTCAGTCTTCTCATCCTCGTCGACCATCTACAAATATTTTGTTTGGTGTCAGCCTAGGTCGGCACCATTTTTTTTTTCATGTTTATATTTTTATATTTTTGTATATATTTTTTTAATATTTATACTTTTTAAATATTTAATGGGCTTTATTATCATTGTCCTCATTGTTTGTTTGTGCGTAGTATTTGCGAAGCCATAAAGCAACCGAACATTATCTACGTACTTATACGGTGGCAACAACATTATATTATTTCAACGTAAAGACTTGACTTTTGACCCGACAGCAATTCAAAACGTCGGCCAAATAACTCAATAATCTAATTTTTTTTCTTTTTTCTTTCTTTCTTTCTTTCTTTCTTTTGTTATGCACCCGTGGCTGGCTGGGTGGGTGCGTGTATGTGTGCGGCGCGTACAGAAATCCATTAATCCCCCCCCCCAAAAAAAAGCTTTTAAACAACGACAAACTATAGAAACTCGTCGGCGTGAAGAGAAATTATGAAATGTAAATGAAATGGATTGGATCATTTCTGATATTTTTTGTGCGTTTTTTTTTTGTTTTTTTTTTGTTTTTTTTTGTTTTTTTTTGTTTTATAATCTTTTTTTTGTTGTTCGTCTTTTTTTATGGAACTTTGACGCTCGAAAGAACGAGTAAATGTGGAAATCATGAATTTCCAGTTAATGTCTAAAAAGCAAATCAGCATTTCATTTTAAAATGAAATAATATTAGAAAAGAAAATG
>OY744534.1:5433759-5438759 GCA_963556195.1 Sepiola atlantica | reverse complement strand
GTGAAAAATCCCACCGTGTCTAGCTATATTAAATAGCTGTAATACGACGAAGCTGCTGTCTGTAGATGACTATTTACATTAGGGGAGGTCGATTTTGAAACTGTAAATTATCGCACTCGAAGAAAGTAGCCAAATAATGTCAAAAGTTACCACAAGAAATATTTTTCTTCAAAACTTTGTATTTATTTGAGCATTGTAACTTTAAGATCAAATAAATCGAGATTTTTTATCACTGCCTAGATTTCACCGGCAGATGTGTCGCCTTAAATTAAACTCGGGTTTTAACAAAATAAAGTAATACATTACTTAATAATAAATATTTTAAAGTATATTATTATTTTTCTTAAGAAATTAAATGTACATATTCAAATTAAAAGGAATAAAACACTATAATATTTAATGTTATATATAAATAATTATTTGTTTACATAGGCGTTTTATTTATTGGATATTTTTTATGGTATTCACCGGTTGAAAATTCATCGGGCGAATTTGAGTTCCCGTGTTGATTCTGTGTTTTGTAAACACTGTTTACACATTTAATTATCACAAATATATATTGAATTGTCGAGCGCTGGCTTATCTAATCCCACTTTCCCGACCTTTTGTCACACCTTACCTTGTGGGAGTTAGATAAATAAAAACTAGTTCAGCCAGGGGGTTTTACCCCACCAAATATCCGGTATCGTCCGGGCCTTTGAGTCTGGATTCACGCCTGTCTATTGGGGCTTGTCCGTCCTGTGCAGTTCTAGGAGGTGCACCTCCCAGGTTTTGCCTTCCCTCTTTGGGGAGGAGTAAGTTTATTGCTTACTGTCTGAGGCGGCCCTACCGGGGAATGCCGACGAAGCTGCCCAGGCAATTTTTTAATGGCCAGAGTGCTCACCTCTCGAGCACTGGCTTCTCATCCCACTTTCCTGACCTTGTGTCAATCTTACCTTGTTGGGGGTAGATAAATAAAATCTAGTTCAGCCAGGGGTTTTTACCCCACCAAATAAACCGGTATCGTCCGGGCCTTTGGGTCTGGATTTACGCCCGTCTATTGGGGCTTGTCAGTCCTGTGCAATTCTAGGAGGTGCACCCTCCCAGGCTTTGCCTTCCCTCTTTGGGGAGGAGTAAGTTTATTGCTAACTGTCTGAGACGCCCCTACAGGGGAATGCCGACGGGGCTGCCCAGTCAATTTTTTAATGGCCAGAGTGCTCACCTCTATAGCGCAGGCTTATCTAATCCCACTTTCCTGACCTTGTGTCACATCTTACCTTGTTGGAGGTAGATAAATAAAACTATTTCAGCCAGGGGTTTTTACCCCACCTAAAATATATGTATTGGAGTTGATGGGAGAATGGATAAGAACACATTGATGTATAAGGAAATTGTGGATGAAAATAGACAGAGAATTATGAAAAAAACTAAGGGACCAGAACACCATTTAACTTTTACAAAAGAAACACCATGTGAAAGTAAATATCTGACACATAGAGTTCTTCCTAATAGTGGTGCAACAGGTGCTGTTCATGCAGATCAAGTGGTGGATGTTTTGCATGAATTCCACAGTGAGAACAGTATCAAGGCTATACTTGTTGACAACACTAATACCAACACAGGTTGCGAAGGTGGAATGGTTGCAATTTTAGAAAAAAAACTTTTTTAAAATCTTCACACAATTGGTTGCTCTTTGCATCATAATGAACTACCTTTCAGAGCCCTTTTTAAAAACATAGATGGTTGCGCAAAGGGCCCTACAACATTCAGTAGCCCTCTGGGGAAATTATGCTCAAATGATTGCCATGATTTACCCCAAATATCATTTTCCACTATTAGCAATCCTCTAGAGTCAATTTTTAAAATTGATGAAATACATGATCTTAGTTCTGACCAAAGACTCTTTTATGAATACACAGTAGGTATTTCTAGAGGTAAGGTTGACTCTAGATATGCCTCCTGGAAAATTGGTCCTTTAAACCAAGCAAGATGGTTAACTTTGGCCATCAGGCTCATGTGTTTATGGACTCGTGGTGCATACCCACAGAGGCACACAACAAAACTACACTATGTAGTAAATTTTATTGTAAATGTGTATGCCACTTCTTGGTTTGAAATTAAAAGAAATAGTAAATTCCACAATCAGTAAGTGCACATTTTTAATATGATCCAGAGGATTAAGGAGCAGCCTCAGGAAATCCAAGATATCACATTTAGAAATATTCAAGGTAATACATTTTGTTTACTGCCTGAAAACTCTCTATATTCCATGGTTAAATCTGAGGAGATTGAAGTAAGAGAAGAAGCTTTAAAAAGAATTTTGGCCATTAGGTAAGTAATATTTATTCATATATCTCTGACTCAATTATTTATTCCAATTTATAGAATGATTTTTAAAGATTTTATCTAATTTCACCATAATTATTAAAGCAGTACAGATTGGAATTTTTTAATAATTCAATTAATTAATTTGTTCTTTCAGGAGTGAGGAGTCAACCAGAAAAAGATTAAAAAGAATACTACCTATTAATTTTAATGCCACAGATTGGACACAATTAATAGATTTAAAATTATGCGGCATTTTTGAACCACCAATGACGGAAGATTTTACTGAATCTGAACTTCGAGAATCGTTGATGAATGGAACCAAGCTTGACTTGCCAGATTTGCCCTCACATTCTCAGGGTGTGGAACGGGCAGTTAAGTTAATAACAGAAGCTTCACAAACTGTATATGGTTTTGAAGCAAGGCATCAACACATTACAGCCAAAGTTTTGAGTCAGAAATTGAGACCAGCATTTTTGTATAAGGGGTCTTATATGGAGCAATTTGACTCTCTATATTAAGCTCCATTAAAATAGTGTTAGGGTTTTCCTTATTTCTTTGCTTGTTATATTTTCACTTATAACAGAAAAAAATCATTTTTTTAGGTATTCAAATATTACTGTTTAATTCATAACGTTAAAAGGTAGTTTACAAAAGCAGATACTGAAAATGAGGGGGTGGGGGCAAATTTTCAATTTGAAGATTTCTTTAATTCATATCATTTTTATAAAATAAAAGGACATTCCCTGATTTTAAATGCTAAAATTATTTGGTTTTCACACCACTATTCAAGCAAATCTTGCAAAAACGAGGAATTTTCAGTATATTCTTGTCTACGATCTTTGATACCAAACGCTCAAAAAAACGCTGAAGTTTTTGATCTAATTTTTTGCATGAGTATTTAATAGGTCTATATACAACTTTCGGTACGTGCCTTTTTTAAATATTTTTTAAAAAGTGTAAAATCGACCTACCCTAATTTACATGTCTATATAACGCTATTTCTATAAATCTCTATATAAAACTAGGTACGTATATATGCTTAAACAGGATTCAATCCTAAACTAATTAACCGATCATTATGAATTTTGAAACAAAGCTGCTAGGCGTAAGGGTTAGGAATGTGTGCTGTATTTATTTTATTTAGTTTTATGAAAATGGGTTGATACGGGGTGGAAACCATTCTTTAAAATTCAGATACCTTAGATAATTGTGAAATTTTAACAATAGATATTAGATATAAATTAATATATATTGCCAAAATCCCAGTTTGTTTGGGATATTTTAAAGGGTTTTAGGAGCCATAATACGGACAAAACCTCACATTTGAAAATTCAAATATTTCAGATTTGCATTGAATTTGATCCACAGTAATTAGACACAAATTCAGCAAGATTCCCTGAATTTTGATTTCTTATAAAGACCCCTTAAACTTAAGCCTTCAATTGTATACATTTTCTAGAATAAAAATCATGTAATGGATTTCGGATCCAAATATGACCAAGGATTCTAGACATACGGTTTAGTATTATTGTATCTTGATTTTAATCATTATGAAAGCAGACAAAAACGTGGTGTAAAACTATCTGTTCTGGGACGAGTATCCATTAAGTATGAATATATATACCTTCCCGGTTTTCTGAAGACAGATTCGGAAACAGCTTAAGTAATACTTCCAATTCGATTCTCTTTGGAGCGTCCAATATTTAGGAGTACAATCGTCTGTCTTGTTTAAAGTGACAAACTAAATATCGTAGATGAATAAATGCCAGTCCCACATAACCCGAGTCACCCCCACCACCACACACACCACACACACCACACACATACACTCCCGCGCGCAAACTACGACCTCTACAGCAACCCACAACTGCCTCGGCATGACACAACCTAGTTGTACAGGCCCCTTTTATTTATTTGACCAATCGATGTCGTAACAATTGGCACAACGGGAATGTACGGAAGAAAACACACCGAGGCGAAAAGAAAGAAAAAAGAAGAGGGGAGAGATAGGGGAACACTCACGGGCTAGAAAACTCCGGGGGTCAAAGGCGTGGCTGTAATAGCTTGCGTTCCACTCCAGACCCCTCTCTTGTACATAGTATTGTTATGTGGTCATTGTCAGTGACCCCGATAGCACAGTTTCTGATCCAGCTATTTACGGACCATAAGGTTTGTTCAAGAAATGTCCAGACATTTATGGCCGGATTCGGCAGAGGCCGAACGCCGAGACAAAATGGTGGAAAAATGCCCGGGAAAATGGAATCGTAGAACCAAATCTTGGATTCCATATTTCGGTACAACTTTTCCAGTTGCGTTTACACAAAAATAAAGATATTTCTAGTCGCATAAAATAATTTAATAGATTTTGATTCAAATTTAAATAATTCTAGACATAAGTATCATTGTATCTTGATTTTACTCTTCATAATAGGGGCATAAAAGTGGTGCAACACTATCCGTCTCGGAACAAGTAGTCTTCTAGCATCAATATGATCGTGTATATATATATATATATATATATATATATATATATATATATATATATATATATATATATATATATTAAATTACCGAAACAGTTTTTCATGGTAAACAACTGATGATCCCTTAAAATAGTGTTAGAAACAAACTAATATAGTAACTGTAAAAAATAAATTGACTTACATGAGTGATTTTCCACTGGAAGACTTGGG
>OY744534.1:5408759-5428759 GCA_963556195.1 Sepiola atlantica | reverse complement strand
TCAACCCCAATTATTCGCGCGCTCACTATTCGCGGTTTTACAAATTCGCGGATTTTCAACATAAGTATTGACTTAACATTTTCTTTCATGAATTCAGTAGAACATACTAATGTGATAATCATTTGTCCAACTAAGGCCAATATGACAAAAAACGCAGTTAAAAACGCTAATTATTCCATAGGATTCATATTGCGTCTCATACAAAAGCATTGATATTCCAAATTTTCGCGAACTTTATACGAAACTCAGATATAAAAAATAAACTCACTTGCAAGCAAAAAGGGCTAATCTATTCAAAAGTGTAAAAAAAAAACACATGCTAATGTACAAAAAGCCTGATTTTTAGTGAACTTTGAGATGTCAAAATCTATTCGCGGATTTTCGCGATTCGTTGGTGAGTCTGGAACGTTATCCCACGAATAGCGGGGTCTAATGTATATATATATATATATATAAATATATATATATATATATATATATATATATATATATATATATATATAGTTTCATTTTTATTTAAAAAATTTATCTTCAAAGATATTATCTCAACAGGTACATATATATATATATATATATATATATATATATATATATATATATATATATATATATATGGGAAATGAAAAAGGAAAAACCAAAAGATGTTTTCTTTTTGTATTCATCAACGTTTCGCCTTTATTTGTAAGACTTCTTCAGGATGTTATCTTAAGAAAAATGTCATGCAAGTACATCGAAATATTCGGTTGACATGATGGGTTGATGAGAAGTAGTAGTAGCCACTACTGGGAGCGCAGGACCAAGGTCCGGGGTGAGAGAAGTCGGTGTTTTTCTTAAAATTAGCATCCTGAAGAAGTCTTAAAATAAAGACGAAATGTTGATGAATACATAAAAGAAACATGTTTTGGTTTTTCCTTTTTTATTGACCATTACGTCGGATTACTCACATCCTTCCTTTCTCATATATATATATATATATATATATATATATATATATATATATATATATATATATACAGTACCGTCCAAAATTAAGGAACAAAAATCAAATCCTCTGAATCTAAAAAAAATTATATATTCATTTTTGTGAAAATTTCACTGAATATACACATTATGTTGTTGGACTTTTCCCGAGATTTTCAGATAAATTAAAATATTTTAAAAGTTATCCACCATTTTACAGATTTCAAGTGTCAAAAATTAAGGAACAAAATATCATTTTTAAATAAATCACATTAAAAATACAAAAGAGATTTAATATTCAGTACTTCCACCTTTGTTTGCAATAACGGTTGCGCATCTACGACTGCAGGATTTCACTAAATCTTGACATTGGACCACAATTATCTTGGCCCTATTCATCTTTCAGTTTCAGCCACAAGTCTTCGATGTTTTCCGGATTCTTTACCATAACATTCTGTCTTAGAGTCTTCCATAAGTTTCCTATATGGTTCATGTCAGTACTCTGAGCAAGCCAGTCCATTACCTGTACTTCTTGATCAGCCAGATAATTTATGACCAGCATTGCCGGGAGCATTATCCTGCATAAAAAAACAGGCTTTTCGATACAAGAATTGTGCGACACTGGCAAAACATACTGTTCTAAAACATTATTGTATACAGTGGCATTTACTCTAGTATTTAAGCGTACAAGTGGTGATGTGCCCTGCCATGATATCATGCCGAAAACCATCACGCTACCTCCACCAAATGTAACTTTTTTTTTATTTTATGCAGCTACGATCCAAACTTTCGCCCTTTCTTCTTCTTACAAATTGTTTTCCATCACTGCCAAATACATTAAATTTTGATTCGTCACTGAAATAAACTTTTTTCCAATTTTCTTCTGACCATATAACATGATTTTTTTGCGAACGCTAATCCAGATGCTTTGTTTTATTTACTTATAAGCGGCTTTTTTCGCGGAGATCTTGCAAAAGATCTATTTCGTGCAACCTTCTGGACACAGTTTGTCGAGAAATATTCGTGACACCTTCCATTTATTTCGAAATTTTGCCAGGTGTAAGGAAACGGTCTTTTAACACTAGGCGTTGTATAATTATGTCCTCTTTTGCCGTTGTCTTTCTTGGTTTACCAGGTTTCTTTGTGTTACTTAACCTTTCAGTTTCTTTATAGAGTTTGAGAACTCGGCTTACAACACTTTTTGAACGTTTCACACGTTTTCCGATTTCATCAACTTTTCCTTTCTTAATTTGACGATTTATGCTTTGTCGATTAAATCAGTTTTATTTGTTTTTGATATTGACTTGCAGCAGTGATGATAATTAAAGTTTAGAATATTTATTTTCATCCTTTTATACAAAAAAAACTACTGTTTTAAACTTTAAACAATTATTTTTCCTTAATGTTCCTTAATTTTGGACACTTGAAATATGTAAAATGGTGGATAACTTTAATAATATTATTTTAATTCATCTGAAAATCTCGGTAAAAGTCCAACTACATAATTTACATATGTAGTGAAAATTTCACAAATATTAAAATATAATTTATTTGTAATTAGGAAGATTTTATTTTTGTTCCTTAATTTTGGACGGTACTCTATATACGCCTAATAATATGAAACTAATGTGAACAAACACCCAATTTAGGATGACCCCCTAAACTTTCAGAAACCCCTTACGTCTACAGGGGCAACTTGCCTTGTTTGGGGTGAACTATGTTAAAAAGAAGTTGCAAAAAACTTAAGCGTACAACTTTTTAATTTCTAGGTTTCAGTTGAAATTCTTTTTCCATTTTAGATTCATTATGTTGACATGAAATTATGTAGTTACTTATAGCCGACCCTGTATAATATAGTCATTCACAGATAATGGTAATACAGTCATCGACTACGTGTAGGTAGCTAGATTCGAAACCCGAATGGCCGGTCATATACAAATTGCGACCAAACTGTACAGATGTGTGTGGGGGATTGTATGTGTATGTTTTATCTACCCATGTATAATTCCAATCTTCTTGTTCTTGGCCGTTTGGCTGAGATCAAAGTGTGGTATCTGTTCCGATGGATACTGCACCCCCATAGACTGGTATTGTCTTTGCCTTCGGGTCTGTCCTGTGCAGTTCTAGGAGGTCCACCCTCCCAGGCTTCGCCTCCCCTCTTTGGGGAGGAGTAAGTTTATTGCTTACTGCTTGAGGCGCCCCTACCGGGAATGCCGACGGGGCTGCCCAGGCAATTTTTAAACCCCACTTTCCCGACCCGATCTTGGGTCACATCTTACTTGTGGGAGTAAGATAAAAACTGGCCTTGTGCCTAACTCCTGGAGTGGAGTAAATCAATACTCGTGTATAATTCCAAGCATTTCTGGCAGATTATCGCAAAGATAGAGATTAAATGGAAGGTAATTTGTCTCCAATCGTTTAGGTTGGAGGTTAGAGGGTTGAGTTTCGCACATAAGCGACCAACGGGTTATTTTTGTTTAACATATATACTTTGTAAGCAGTTATGTTTTATTGTCCCTCTAAATAGACAAACAAAGGCCGGGTCGCCTCGCCGAATCTACCAGCCTGACGCCATTGCATATGCCAGCGTAGCTGTGGTTCGTTAAACACGTTGCTCGGATTTCCAACCTAGATAACAATTATCCTCACGTTCGCACACTCACGCCGAGATCTGTGGATGATTATTTTTATGATTCTTTCAAACTTGCCCTTGTAAGCGGTTATAAATCTAAGCAAATCATGTGTAGACACGGGAAGATTGGGGATAAAATCACTTTTATAAGGGTATCTTATACATATATATATATATATATATATATATATATATATATATATATATATATATAAGATAGGTGAAAGAAGAGTGATAATATTCAATATATATATATTTAATATATATATATAATATTATATATATATATATATATATATATATAGTAAGCTATGAAAATATATTTATGGCAATTAAGCTACACAGAGGCTCCCGCGTTTCATCCCGGGGAGAGGGGAATCTTCAGGCTAAAATGCCACAATATGTGCCAAGGAAAGACCGAATAACAAGAAGTACTACGTGGGTATGACCTTCCTAGATTTTAAAACCAAATATTATGACCGCAAAAGCACATTTAAAAACAGAGAACGTCGAATTAAAACATCACTAGCAAACCACTATTGGGAGCTCAAAAAAAATGGACGCTCACCAATAATTGAATGGAAAATAATACGACAGGTCAGTACATGTAGAAATTTAGACGACCCGTGTAGATTATACCTGAATGAAAATTTGAAATCCTAAACTTACAAGACGTCCAAAATCTATTGAAATGTAAAAGTGAGATAGCAAACAGCTGCTTACACAGAAATAAATTTACCTCAAGCTAACGATAAATAAATAAATAAATAAACAAATAAGTAAAAAAAAATAAACTAAAAAAAACTTAACAATTTAAAAATTAAAACCTAAAATAGAAATACACGGAACCACGTGTTAAAATAAATTCACCCATTATATTGACGCAACAAAGGAAACAGGATATACGCCAATCTATAGAAAGCAGAACAATAGAACAGGATATAGGAAGTAACACAAACAAGACCTTTGTTCGTGGGAAGCCCAACGATTGGCTGAGAGAACACCACAGAATCTGATTGGTTAACTAGATAGCCGTGTATATAAAAACACCCGGCAAAAATAACACCATGCATTTTAGCCTGAATATTCCCCCGGGGATGAAACGCGTGAGCCTCTGTGTAGCTTAATTGCCATAAATAAATATTCATAGGTTATTACCTAGCTAAACTTATGTATCGAGCACTGTTGAAGTAAATACTGAAAATTGATACATAAAAAATGATATCCCCGTATAACATTTTATGTGGATACATGAAATAGTAATATATATATAGTATACATTTTTATTTATACAAACATTATTGGTTACATATGGCTTCTTTGTCTTTTTTGGCCTGAAAAGGTTACTCTCTGTGAAGAGTACAAACGAAACATGTATGCACATATGTAACCAATAATGTTTGTATGCGCAAAAATTTATACTAAAGAACATCTCTACTTGTTATTAAGAACTTTTTATAAACACTGGAGTTTCAACGGATTTACATCTACAGAAACTAATACAATACGTGTACCACGTGTACCGTTTCGTCTTTATTGTAAGACTTCCTCAGGATGATAATTTTAAGGAAAATCCTTAGGAGTTCTTACAATAAAGACGAACCGTTGATGAATATATGAAAAATATCTCTTAGTTTTTCCTTTTTCGTTTCCCATTACGTCTGATTACTCTCATTCTTCCTTTCTCATATATATATATATATATATATATATATATATATATATATATATATATATATATATATATATATATATATATATATATATATATATATATATATATATATATCATGTATATTTAATATGTATTAGATAAAGGATATACATTTCATTGATTGAAATTGGACCAATTTGAATTTTCGGTGGACCTATGGTTTAAATTTAAGTGTGTGTGGGAGGGGGATTGTGCCCCGGGGACCCTCTTAATATTATCAAAATTTACTTAAATGTTGAGAATAGACATCATTTTGAGTCATTTACATATGGTTTAAATTTCATTTGAATCAAAGAGAAAACAGTTTGGGGGAGCGCGATCCTCTTAATATTATCAAAATGTGTTGAGATTTTGGGAATAGACATCATTTTTGGTTTTATGGTTAAATTTCTGGGGCTGAAGTGGACCATCACAACCTAATCAGGGAAGTGCTAAGAAGGGGGGCGTCAAAGTTATTGACAATTTATTACAGCGTATTCAGACGTGATTATTAGAGAATGGCGATAAAACAAAGACTGTTGAACATGCATGGCTGACACCTGGTGGACAGATCACGCATATATTGAAATTTGATTGCACCAAATATGGTTGGATTGCAGAATAGATTGTGAATTTTATGAAGGATTCCATGGGTCGCATTATAGGGGTTTAGTATGAAATATAATTTTTAAAAATAATAATTGATTATTCTTGGAGGGGGCACCTGTTAATAAAGTTTCAGGTCATTTATTCATGTTATTTATCTACCTCCCACAGCGGTAAGATGTGACACAAGGTCGGAAAGTGGGATTTGATAAGTCAGCACCCTAGAGGAAGAGCACTATAACCTTTAAAAATTGCCTGGACAGCCCCGTCGGCATTCCCCGGTAGGGACGCCTCAGGCGATTAGCAATAAACTAACCCCTTCTCAAAGGGTGAGAAGGCAAAGCCTGGGAGGGTGGACCTTCTGTTTTTTTCCCTTGGTATTTTATGTTATTTATCTTCCTCCCACAAGGTAAGATGTGACACAAGGTCGGGAAAGTGGGATTAGAAAAGCCAGCGCCCGATAGGTGAGCACACTGGCCATTTAAAAAATTGCCTGGGCAGCCCCGTCGGCATTCTCCGGTAGAGGCGCCTCAGGCAGTAAGCAATAAACTTACTCCTCCCCAAAGAGGGGAGGCAAAGCCTGGGAGGGTGGACCTCCTAGAACTGCACAGGACTGTCCCATAGACCGGCGTAAATCAAGCTCCGAAGGCCAAGACAATACATGTCTATAGGGTGCAGTATCCATCGGAACAGATACTACACTTTCTTCTTAGCCAAAAGCATATTGAAATATAAGTTATGTATATTTTTGAGTCACCATATAAAAAAAAAATACATCGGATTTTTAAAATACGAAGAATTAAACCCTGCCTTTCTATTTTCTTCCCTTGGTATTTTATGACTTGTCTTATCGGTGTGAAACTAAGTTTAACAGAACAAACATGACTCGAAGTCGGCACGCCTATTACTGACTCCGGGCAAAAAAATAAAACCCTTTTTTGCTACCTGTTTTCCACCAAAGAAAACATACAACGCGGGTGTGAGAGAGCGATATCCAAGGATCCAGCGCTGTGTTTATCGCTGTATATACAAACCTGGAGTAAAAAGAAGTTTGTTAGTTTTTTATTTCATTTTTTTGTTGGGGGATAAAGATCAGTAGTAATAATGCGGCCACCCAAACGAAAGACGAACGTGTAAAAGATCCGGCAGTGAAGTGCGCGAAACCACGTCCAGTATGTGCGCGCGGGGGTGGGAGATTAGTTTATGAAAATTGTGTCAGTAAATAAAAAGTTAATCGTCTCTATGAACCGATCGACCCGTCAGCGAAGGCACGACCCAAAGCTCTCATGCCACAGGGACAGAAATCTATCGACTATAGATCGATATTTAAACGTGAAAAAGAATGGCATGAATCTAGTGTGTTCCTGGTTATTACCTTCAACTAAATCCGATAGAGGGGCCCCACTTGGGGAGTAGTGGGGAGTGTCGAGTTACTATTACTTTCATGGTCTATTCATACGCAGGGTCGTAGTATATGTCAGGGTCCAATAGGTTAAAATAACCGGTCATTCACAGATTATTATTCTCTATAATAAAAACCAATGTCTGTATATATATATATATATACAGGGTGGGCAAAAATAAGGGTCCTATTTTTAAAAATTCATAACTTTTTTATTTATTGATTTAAAAAATTTTTTTTTTTAGAATAAGTAAAGGACCCCTTCCGAAGCAAGCATGAGCCGTATTAGCCCTAAGGAACGTACCCTCATTTAGAAAACATTATTTTTGCTTAAAAAACTCAAAACAGTGTAAAAAACAACACTTTAGTTTTTGTAAGTTTTAAGAAGTGTTTTTCGGCTAAAATTTGTTTTGTTTATTTCAAAAAATCTCGGAAGGGTCAGTCTACACACACATAAAGTTTGGTGAGTTTAACTTTTATTTTGTGGAAGTTATTCAAATTCAAGTTATTCAAATTTAAAGATAGGACCCTTATTTTGGCCCACCCTGTATATATATATATATATATATATATATATATATATATATATATATATATATATAAAATTGAAATAAAAGCCAAATTAGCAATACAAGATTAATTAATTTTTTTTTTCTTACATTAATCCTATCGATTACGGAATAAAATTCCTTCTTTAGGGGTGACCAGTATTGAGTCATTTTTTTTTTTTTTTTTTTTTCATCAAAAAACAAGAATAAAGAAACTTATTTCTTTGTTACTTTGATAAACGTCTTTGATGGTACGACGTCATCGCCTTGATGTTATGAAATGGCGGTAGGATTCAAAACCGGTGTGGAACGAGAGAAGCGTTGGCACGCTGTCGAGTAATGTATATATATCCACATTTCCAAAACGGATGACAACAGAAGCTGAAGCGAGCCGGATGGCTAAGTTCTTCTGTGCTTGAAACCGACAGTACGAATGTTGTACTAATTTTTCTGTACCAAAATAAATATATATATATATATATATATATATATATATATATTGTTGATGGTTTTATTCCATTTTGCTACATAATATATTGTGTTTCATTATGTAGCAAAATGGAATAAAACCATCAACAAAATATATTTTTCTCTGAATTTTCATCGAGCACTCTCATGAACCCGCTTTCAACTTCCTTCGGATTTATACCCCTTGGATATTTGTAACAAGTTAATTATATATATATATATATATATATATATATATATATATATATATATATATATATATATATATATATATAGAGAGAGAGAGAGAGAGAGAGAGAGAGAGAGAGAGAGAGAGAGAGGAATAGAAATAAAAATTGTAAGAATGACAGATCTATTTCATCTTCAATTGTTCAATGCAAACTATATTCAATAAAAGTATGTATATTTTTCTTTCCTTAAGCCAGGCTTTTCAAGGAATGGTAGAATAGATTTGAGGGCATCTTAAACCTTCCATACAGAAAAGAAAATTGTTATGGAGTTGTGTCCAAAATATTGTAAAGATTTCAAGTGGATTCCAAAAGGTAAACAGGTTCGCTGGTTGTTTAAATGTTTATCCTATGGCCTCTAGAGAGTAGAAGAGGTAGTTAGGTGAAATTTGAGGCCGGTAACAGTTAGGGATGGGATAGGTGGAGAATGCTACAACTGTTCCTACAAATCATCATAAATATGTAACAAACTAGAGTATACCACACATATTAGAGATATTTGTTTACGTGGTGAAAATTCGTCCGCTATGTTACAAACGAAAACTTGCAGACGTAGTCCACCTAGGGTCAAGTGTCTATTGTATACTAATATAACAGCTACAATTAAGATACTATTGATTCAACCTGAAAGAAAAAAATAGAATATTATTTATTTCGGAATATTTTTAATTTTATTTAGAAGTTAGAAACCTCAACCGTAAACATGAAAAAAGATTTGATTTGAGAAAATCAGGCAGAACTATGATTCCGACGTGATGGTGATAATATCAGAGTAGGCATTAGTGTTTTTTTACCATTTTCTACATCTTATGTCACACTTGAAACTATAATTATATTAAACAAACAATAAAAACAAAAACTTTATTTTTCATGATTTACTAGAAAAATTTGACCCGTTTGGTCATAAATGTAGCTCGGGTCAGATTGGTTGAATAAAAAAAAGTGAGTTTGCAAAATCAGTTGACTTTTAGAAATAAAAAAACAAAATAAAACATTATATCCCCCTCCCCTCTCTCTCTCTCTCTCTCTCTCTTTCTCTCTATCTCTATCTCTATCTATCTATCTTTCTATTTATTTATCTATCTATCTCTCTATCTCTCTTTCTCTCTAACTCTATCTATCTATCTCTATCTATCTATCTATATATCTCTTTCTCTATCTCTCTATCTCTCTCTCTTTCTCTTTCTCTCTATCTCTATCTATCTATCTCTTTCTATTTCTCTCTCTCTCTCTCTCTCTCTCTCTCTCTCTCTCTCTCTCTCTCTCTTAAAACAGTGAATCATTGGTCCGCTTTGTCTCAGAAGGTTTCGTCGGAAGAGGAGGTTGGTTTATTGGCGGTCATCTTATGTGCCCCTACCTGGAAATACCGACGGGTCCGATCCAGACAAGTTTTATAAACTTTCAGATCACCCCCTTTGCCAGGAGGTGTCGCCGTCCTCCCATAAACTGCGGCTAGTATTCACAAGTAGTCACCCATCTGGTACTGAGATGGTTTAACGTCGCTTAACCTTGGTGATCTAATGAGGACTGGTGTGTCCACGCGATTATGCCGTATAGACTACATAGTATCTGTTCTGGGTTAGAGTTAGGGTTAGGGTTACGGTTACGGTTAGCTAAATGGATTTCAGTTTCTTTCTGAATAAAAAAAAATGGAATCACTTGGTAACTCAGAATGTTCGGGTTAGGGTTAGGGTTAGGGTTTAGGGTTAGGTTTAGGGTTAGGGTTAGGCTTAGGCTTCGGCTTAGGGTTAGGCTTAGGGTTAGGGTTAGGCTTAGGGTTAGGGTTAGGGTTAGGGTTAGGCTTAGGGTTAGGCTTAGGTTTAGGGTTAGGCTTAGGCTTAGGGTTAGGGTAAGGGTTAGGGTTAGGGTTAGGGTTAGGGTAAGGGTTAGGCTTAGGGTTAGGGTTAGGCTTAGGGTTAGGCTTAGGGTAAGGGTTAGGGTTAGGCTTAGGGTTAGGCTTAGGGTTAGGTTTAGGGTTAGGCTTAGGGTTAGGCTTAGGCTTAGGCTTAGGGTTAGGCTTAGGCTTAGGCTTAGGGTTAGGGTTAGGCTTAGGCTTAGGCTTAGGCTTAGGGTTAGGCTTAGGGTTAGGCTTAGGCTTAGGCTTAGGCTTAGGGTTAGGCTTAGGCTTAGGGTTATAGTTAGGGTTAGGGTTAGGCTTAGGGTTAGGGTTAGGCTTAAGGTTAGGGTTAGGCTTAGGCTTAGGCTTAGGCTTAGGCTTAGGGTAAGGCTTAGGCTTAGGCTTAGGGTTAGGGTTAGGGTAAAGGTTAGGCTTAGGGTTAGGGTTAGGCTTAGGCTTAGGCTTAGGCTTAGGGTTAGGCTTAGGGTTAGGGTTAGGCTTAGGCTTAGGCTTAGGCTTAGGGTAAGGCTTAGGCTTAGGCTTAGGGTTAGGGTTAGGGTAAAGGTTAGGCTTAGGGTTAGGGTTAGGCTTAGGCTTAGGCTTAGGCTTAGGGTTAGGGTTAGGCTTAGGCTTAGGCTTAAGGTTAGGCTTAGGCTTCGGCTTAGGGTTAGGCTTAGGGTTAGGCTTAGGCTTAGGCTTAGGCTTAGGGTTAGGGTTAGGCTTAGGCTTAGGGTTATAGTTAGGGTTAGGCTTAGGGTTAGGGTTAGGCTTAGGGTTAGGCTTAGGCTTAGGCTTAGGCTTCGGCTTAGGGTTAGGCTTAGGGTTAGGCTTAGGCTTAGGCTTAGGCTTAGGGTTAGGGTTAGGCTTAGGCTTAGGGTTATAGTTAGGGTTAGGGTTAGGCTTAGGGTTAGGGTTAGGCTTAAGGTTAGGGTTAGGGTTAGGCTTAGGCTTAGGCTTAGGCTTAAGGTAAGGCTTAGGCTTAGGCTTAGGGTTAGGGTTAGGGTTAGGGTTAGGCTTAGGCTTAGGCTTAGGCTTAGGCTTAGGCTTAGGGTTAGGCTTAGGCTTAGGCTTAGGCTTAAGGTTAGGCTTAGGATTTGGCTTAGGGTTAGGCTTAGGGTTAGGCTTAGGCTTAGGCTTAGGCTTAGGGTTAGGGTTAGGCTTAGGCTTAGGGTTATAGTTAGGGTTAGGGTTAGGCTTAGGGTTAGGGTTAGGCTTAAGGTTAGGGTTAGGCTTAGGCTTAGGCTTAGGGTTAGGGTTAGGCTTAGGGTTAGGGTTAGGGTTAGGGTTAAGCTTAGGATTAGGGTTAGGGTTAGGGTTAGGGTTAGAGTTAGGGTTAGGGTTAGGGTTAGGGTTAGAGTTAGGGTTAGGCTTAGGGTTAAACTACACTTCATTTTTTCTGTCCACAGTCGCTGAAGGAGGCATCATTCTCGACTGAGACATTTTTTTTAAATTTTTGTCTCATCCAGAGTGCCCTCTTTCGGGAAGCTGGGTTTAAAAACCTTGTTTTAAGTCTCCTTTTGTGGGGAGTCAAGCAAATTAGGACTATCATTGTATTGTAAAAAATTAATTCTAGGGTTTGTTTTCACCGCAGATCCAGCATCCCCATCTACATTTGAAGAAAAAAATAAACAGAAAAAGGAATTCATCTAAAAAAAGGCGGGGAGCGGAATTCATCTCATAAAAAAGGAATCCATCTTTAAAAAAAATACATTCATCAAGTGAAATCGATCAACCAACGCTTAAATAAGCCGGCGCCATCACGACTTGCATTCTTCGTCTTTCTTTCTTTTTTTAGAGGGAGGGGGCGGTTTAGAAAAACGTCAGTGTTAAATTCCTTCCCTGTCTGACCACGAGATGTGGCCGGAGGAACGAACGAGGCAGACCGCTGAACACCAACCTCTGTTTACGTCATTGTCACGTGCGATAGCTGAAAGAACCTCATAATATTTGGAAGATCATTTAGGGGCCCCGATCTTAAAAATCGCACGTGGCTGCGGTGGATATAGCAGGATTTTTCCCTTCAAGGAGGTAAAAAAGAACGTAATTTTTTTTTCTAATTTCAAAAGCGACATCTCATGTCTAGAAGAAGCGCTGTTCGTCGGTCTGTCACTCACAATTTAGTTTGAAAATATCATTTTGGACGCTAAATGTACGTGCGACATAATGGAGTGTGTAGGTATATCCACTTGACCATCTGCAGAACACTGGACATCCAGCGTAGAACATACCACAAAGAGAAGTGGAAAATAAGTTATACACGATCCACTATGACAATGTTATCCTTACAGCTACATACATAGACAACACACTAGTCAAACCTGAAATAGTACAAGATGAAGAGAGTAGCAACCCTAGTTTAAGGCAAGCGTCTCCAAAGATGCCGGTAGAACAGAGTTGAAAGAAAGAAAAGAACCAAATTATTTGGGGTGGAGGGTAAAAAATTATGGGGGGCTCGGGAAAAAACATTTTTTTAACTTAAAATATTTCTCAGGGTAGGGGGAGAGTAAAACAATTTGGGGGGGCGGGGGTGTAAGGTAAAAAAAAGATTTAGGGAGAGTCGGGGAAATTTTTTTTTGAACTAAAAATATTTCTTTGGGTGGGAGAGAGTAAATATTGAGGGAAGGGGGCTGGGGGAGGGTAAAAAACATTTTTCCCCGATATTTTTCTAGTTAGGATTCTTTCTAGAAAGGCACCGGGTACTTACGATAGGGGCCACGTGAAGGTTGCCAACGGCCGAAGTGAGAGAGTTGCTGTGGAACGAATTAGACTATATCTTGGAACACTGCTGTTGTCAGTCAGTGTCATTATCCACTAAGCTACCGTCACCTCCCAGAGAACTAAACTCCAATTAAATGCACGATATGAAAAAGAAACTGAAACCTTAAAAAGATTCCAATCATTCCAATAATCATAGGAGTACTGAGATCATAAATAAGAACTTAATAATAATAATAATAATAATAATAATAATAATAATAATAATAATAATAATAATATTTTTACATTATTATAATAATAAAAATAATAATAATAGTAATAATAATAATAATAGTAATAATAATAGTAATAATAATAATAATAATAATAATAATAATAGTAATAATAATAATAATAATAGTAATAATCATAATAATAATAATAATAATAATAATAATAATAATAATAGTAATAGTAATAGTAATAGTAATAATAATAATAATAATAATAATAATAATAACAATGATAAACAGGATAATAATGATAATAATGATGATAATAATGATGATGATTATAATAATAATAATTACAATAATAATAATTATAATAGTAATAATAATGATAATAACAGTAATAATAATAATAATAATAATAATGATAATAATAATAATAATAATGATAAAAATGATAATAATAATCATAATAATAATAATAATAGTAATAATAATAATAATAATAATAATAATAATAATAATGATATAAATGATAATAATAATCATAATAATAATAATAATAGTAATAGTAATAATAATAATAATAATAATAATAATAATAATAATAATAATAATAATGATATAAATGATAATAATAATCATAATAATAATAATAATTTCAGACAATCATAAGGTGCGAACCCGGTTCACTGAGCCACCTTTAACTCTATCCTCACGGCCATACCAAATTACCACGTGGTACGAAGAATTTAAGTTATTTTTATCCTTATTACGGTGTAAACATATAGACAGATCAAATAATTTAACGACCTTATTCGGAGTCTTTCTTCGTAGCTAAGTGAATGTCTATTTTTTATTATCTTCTAACAGTGCTGAAATTTAGTTTTACTTAAAAAGGCTTTTTATAATATGTTATAAATGAATATTACATTATATGTATATATATATATATATATATATATATATATATATATATATATATATATATATATATATTAATGCATGTGTTGTTGAAAACGATAGAACTCTTCTGTTTAATGATTCCTTTTTTTTATTTTTTCCATTCGTCGAATGATCTTTTTAACGTTGAAATGGAATTAATTAATCTAGGATCCGTGTGTTTGACTAACGTTTTCAATTCTCTACGGAATCATCTTCAGGTCTTTAATGGCAAAAATGAATAAAAAGCGAGTGAAAGAATGGAATTTCTTTAAAAAAATACGCCGGCAAACCGTTCACGTAAAAGACGGACGTCTACATTTTGAAATGTGACGATTGAAACAGTTCTTCGTTTATTTATTAATTTTATTTATTATTCTTATTATTTTTTATAATTTCAATTTAGAATAGTGGCTGATTTAATTTGGTCTAGTCTAATAATTATGGAGAAGGAAAATGATGGAGATAGGCAGTAAGTAATTTTAATAAGATGTTTGAATTAGGCGACACCGGTTGGTGTCACTGAACTAAGCTAAAAAATGCTGCCTAAATACACACAACATATTACTCACCTCCTATAATAAACTCACCACACACCCAAACAATCAAACAGGCCCCTCCCCATATGAACTTCCATCCTAACACATTTTTAACCACAAACCAAAAACCATATTCAACATACTCTTCTAACCCACCAAAATAAGTCACCCCATAACCTAGCATTATTAATTAATAATCAAAACACATATAGAATGTATACAAATAACATGCAAATATTAAATAAACAATTCATAAAATAAATTAAACAAGTAAATAATAATAATAAAAAAAAATTATAGAAAAAAAAACAAATATGAAAAGAAAGTGAAGAATATATATAGATAAACAATTAAACAAACAATAATACATAGATATATATATATATGTATATATGCATGTATGTGTATATATGTTGTATATATATACTAATATTGTTATACAGATCTCCACCTAAAAAATTAAAAAAATTAAAAAAATTAATTATAAAAAAAAATCAAAAAAAAACAGAGTTACTCCCCTTTATCTTATAGTAAATATATCAAGTTAATAAGTTTATTCGTTAATCTAATTTGACGAAACTCACAATTAGTAACACTTCTTTAATAGATGATAATCGATAAGTTTGATAGATCTAGAATATTTAAAATATGAGACTAATTACTTTACTTTATATTAAAATTCTTAAATTACGAAAGAAAGATAAACAAAATAAAAATATGAAGATAAAACAAAGTAAATATTCAAATATAAGCTTGATAAAAAAAATAAATAAATAAATAAATTAAAAAAATTATATATATATATTATTAAAACTAACAGTTTATCGAACACCATACACCTAACCAACATTACACAAATATTTTAAACACCAAATCATATATTTAACATAATATTAAAATAAAACTTAATTTAATTTATATTCCATGCGAAACTGCTTTATTTGCTGCGGTCTATATCTGGCAGCCATTTTGTTTTGTACTATTCTCTACACGGTCGGAGTTTTCTGGTTCAATTATTTTTGACAAAGGGATGTCTTTTCCCGAAATATCAAATAGTGATTTTTAATCACCCGGACATCACACGAACAGCTAAAAACACTCTTGCTGTTATGTAAGAAAAAAAAAAAAAAAAAGGAAAAATAAATAGTAAGTCTTATATCGTATTCGATTTATTGTTATTGTTTTTGTTCCTTACATCTTACCCGGAATTGCATTGCCCACAGCCTTTCAAAAACTTATTACTAATATATATATATATATATATATATATATATATATATATATATATATATATATATATATATATATATAATAAACAAGAAGTGTGGTAAATTAACTACCATCAAAGCTGCTAATAGATGCAATATTTATTTTATTTAAAAGAAAAGACAAAATCCAACCCATTTTTTTTCCTATAAACTGTCATATTTTTTTTTATAGTTTATAGTTATACATATATTTCGCTAATAATATTAGCCTAATTAGTGTGTTTTAAATTCCGATGTAATTGGGAAACCAGCTTCAGTTGGAATTTAAAACACACTAATGAGGCTAATATTATTAGCGAAATATATGTATAACTATAAACTATATAAAAAAAATATGACAGTTTATAGGAAAAAAAATTTAAAAAATCGGTTCGATTTTAGTCTTTTCTTTTAAATAAAATAAATATTGCATCTATTACCAGCTTTGATTGTAGTTAATTAACCACACTTCTTTTTTATTAAATTTCATTCAGATGCTTAAAAAAAGTATGAACCTTTCAAAACTATATATATATATATATATATATATATATATATATATATATATATATATATATATATATATATACAAGTAAAGGATGAGAATAGAAATGGTATAGCATACAATATCTATTAAGTCATCAGTTGTTCAAAACAAAAGGGTTTCAAATGAAACACATTTTCTTTTACTTTCGTTAAGCAAAATAAACAAAAAGTATATTTCCTTCCTTAAGTCATGGCTTTTCAAAGAATTAAACTTTATCGTCAGAGGAATACAAACAGATACGTTGGGAAAAAAATTACAAAAATCATGAACTGAAAAGATATAATTTTTTTTTTAATTTTTTTTTTATTTTATTTTTTTATTTATTATATTTTTATTTTATATTATCTTTATTCTCATATTCTGCTTGTTTATATAATTGCTCTATCAGATATATCGAACATTAATTCTTTCATGATATATTCTACTTTAAGGTATACATTATATCTTTATTTCTTGTTCTCTCTCTCTCTCTCTCTCTCTCTCTATATATATATATATATATATATATATATATATATATATATATAAAGTGAAAGAATAAAATTAGGTACGAATCAAATTTTATTACAATTCAAAGTTCAGGCAAAGTTCTTTAAAGTCCTTAACTCATGAGTTTTCAAAGAAAATCTTCTCCTCAGATAACTCCTGGATAACTTTTTTTCGCTTTTGTCGCTCTTGGACTACCATTCACCATTTGGATTATTCTTTAATCAACACCTTGGATGTCTTGCCTGGAGATATTTTAGACTTGTTGACTTGGATGAATTGTATAGTTTCACTAAATAGTATGTTTTGGGCCGATATATTTGATGTAGTATACACATTTATGTATTTTTCTATATATTCTTTTTTATATATTTTTCAAAGTTTAATTTTTATTACCTGCAGTAATATCATTGCGGTAATGGTCCTCTGAGGAGAAGATTTTCTTTGAAAACTCATGAGTTAAGGACTTTAAAGAACTTTGCCTGAACTTTGAATTGTAATAAAATTTGATTCGTACCTAATTTTATTCTTTCACTTTATCTATTGCTATTAATGCTCTATCCAGTATATTGAGCTTTATTCTTATCCAGATGTTTACTAATTAAAGATATTAGTTGCCTCTTATATCTTTTGCTGTATTAGCCTTATATATATATATATATATATATATATATATATATATATATATAAATATATAAATATATATATATATATATATATATATATATATATATATATATATATATATATATATATATATATATATAAATATATATATCATATTTCTCTCCAAATATGATCTGAGGTTAAGATCGGATTCTAACTCTGCCTGAATAGATCTCAGTTTATAATAACTGTTGATCGATAACATCGACATGCCAGTGTCGCAGATGTTGTACATGTCTGTGTAAATAGAAATAATCATATATATATATACATGTATAGACTGACGGAAATAAATTTGTCAGTTTTCACGTGCATATATCCTTTAGCAGATATTTGTAATCCTATTCGAATACGACGGGTGTGCTGAGGCTATTGTAATCAAATACGATGATGGCACCATTCCATGTGCGTTCTCTGCTGAGCTCGTTTGCGATGAGATAGCAGGAAACTACGGCAACACACACACCAAACCACCGACCATTGCCATCTCGTTTCGCACGCACACATTTTTTGCTGACACTTGATATAGAGTGTTATATATATACTAGACCAAAAGCATGCCTTCTACACGGACTAATGGAATGTAAACACGATCGACTTACTATATACAAGGTGTGTGTGTATATATATATATATATATATATATATATATATATAAACAATAATATTTTTATAAATAAATATTAATTATTTAAATACCTAGAGACATCGATGTTTCATGCTAACGCAATCTTCAGTCTAGGAACTAATTCTCAACGGTCGGTAGGCGCAAACCCGAACACAAATCGCCACTGATTCGTAGTCGGGGATCTTATCCAAACGGCCATCGCCAATTAGCTAGTTAATATAGAGGAACTTTAACTGTAAATAGCGAAAATCGGCGGATATTTACCAGGCAGTTAGAGTGATCTACGAAACGTCGTTCTGATCGTGCATATATATATATATATATATATATATATATATGGATATAAAAAGTTCATACCTTTTTTGAAGCATCCAAATGAAATTTAATTGCAAGCAGTGAGGTAAAATAAAATACCTTTAAAGTATGTTAAAGATGCGATATTAATTTTATTTAAAAAAGAAAAATCGAAACCGATTTTTTTTTTGATTTTTTTTATAAACTTTCATTTTTGGTTTGTAGTAATACAGATAATTTCGCCAAGTATAATTGGCCTCTTCAGTGTGTTTGTAGATCCGATCTTATTGGACTGCCGCCTTCTGATGGTGCAACCGGCGTTCGAGATGGGTTTTTTTTTTCCACTTTCGGTACGAGATCACGCATGCACGCGAGTTATGTATAGATTAAAAAGTTCATACCTTTTTTTAAGCATCCAAATAAATTCAGATTTTCACTAATTAAAGATATTAGTTGCCTTTTATATATTTTGTTGTATTACCTTATATATATGTATATACGTATATATATACATATATATATATATATATATATATATATATATATATATATATATATATATACAGGATATGTATATATATATATATATATATATATATATATATATTTATATACAGGATATATATATATATATATATATATATATATATATATATATATATATATATATATATATATCCTTTCACTAGTCCCAATCAGGATCTTAGTTTCGGGGAGGGGGGAATTGGCTGATGAATTAACCATAGTTTTCATTTGTGTCCCAAGTACTTTCAGACCCAGCCGGGTCCATCTTCAGGAGAATGATGATAATCAAGTAAATACCATGTTTTAGTATAATAGATGGTTTTGGCGGGAATTATATAATAAGTACGAAACTATAATTAGCATTATAGACATTTTAGTTTATTATTGTTGGTATTAAATAATACGAACATATGGTGTTTAGCCGATTACCCTAATTCCCCTGAAGATGGACCTGGATGAGTCTGAAAGTACTTGGGACACAAATAAAAACTATGGCAGATTAATCGGCCATATCCCCACCCCCCGAAACTAAGACTCTGATTCAGGCAATGGAAAGGATCTACCAAAGGATATATAGACATAAGTTGTCTTTTATATATATATATATTTCAGTGAAATATTTTTGAAAATCAACACATGATACAATTTAAATGAAAAAATTTGTTATTTAATTTTTTTTTTGCAAGCCTACGTAGTAAAACAACTTTGTCAGGCGAGACTGTCTTATAGTTTTTTTTTCTTTTCTTTTTCTTCTCATTTTGATGGTATTAACTCCGAGGGGTCGAACTACGGTAGAGGCAGAAATACACGTTAAGTTGTAAAATAG
>OY744534.1:5396259-5403759 GCA_963556195.1 Sepiola atlantica | reverse complement strand
TATAAGTCCTAAGTCAACCAGTTCTCACCGACAGTCTGCTGGAGGTTTAAGGTCCAGAGATGTATGAATTAGTTTAAAATATAAAAAATAATACATATTTTTTAAATCCAGGGTAATGTTGTATTGATGTGACATAGAATTTGTTGACGTCAGAGACAAGAGAGGTAGAGAAGTCGGGTCGCAACCCCGTCTGTGGATGACTGGTAACTAAATCGCACGATTACGGAGATCATGAAGTGGGTATTATGACATCGTATTTATTTCGACAAGATATAAGAGTTAACTAGCAAGTTCACCCGGCGTTGCCTGGTTAGAAATATAGACGTTCGTGTACTCCGGCTCCCAGCCCTGAACCATATAATACGATGTTTGTCTTATTTTAGTATTTATATAATTTCCAATTTCCAAGTTATAAACAAAATTAGCATTAGGAGAGTATTGATTTACTCCTCTCCAGGAGTTAGGCACAAGGCCAGTTTTTATCTTACTCCCACAAGTAAGATGTGACTCATGGTCGGGTCAGGAAAGTGGGGTTTAAAAATTACCTGGGCAGCCCCGTCGGCATTACCCGGTAGGGGCGCCTCAGGCAGTAAGCAATAAACTTACTCCTTCCCAAAGAGGGGAGGCGAAGTCTGGGAGGGTAGACCTCCTAGAACTGCACAGGACAGACCCATAGACCGGCGTAAATCAAGCCGCGAAGGCTAAGACAATACTAGTCTATGGGGTGCAGTATCCATCGGAACAGATACTACACTTTGATCTTAGCCAAAAGGCTATGCATATACGTTTTGGAGAGTAGAAAGCGACTAACGTTGGGTTTAATTTCGGCATCCTCGTAACCCTCGCTTCCTTTATTTTATCCTTTAGTCTTCACATTCCATGAGCGATGTTTCTGACAAAGGGGGAAAATTGCTGTTTTGAGGGTCGGAATCTATCTATCTATCCATCCATCCATCTATCCATCTAACAAAAATGAGTAGAAAGTGACTAACTTTGGTTTACTTTCGGCATCCTCGTAACTCTCGCTTTCCTTATTTTATCCTTTAGTCTTCACATTCCATGAGCGATGTTTCTGACAATAGGGGAAGAATTGCTGTTTTCTGGGTCGGAATCTATCCATCTAGCACGTACTGTTGACCTTGAAGAAGCATTTTTTTAGCTACTTGCATCAAGCGATTTCATGCCCTGTCTGGAGCAATTTACATGAAAAAATTTTTTTTAATAGAATACCCATTTCCTTGGAAGGTGAAAGAGAGAGAAAGCTGCCACATTTTTCGGAATTATCAATCGAGCATTGAAAAAACTAGGCAACATTTTCATATTATATTTCGGAATTTTTTAGGCGAGGATTGAAAATGTTGTATTATTTAAGTATTCGGACTAGTGCTCTCAGCCTAAATATAACTTAATTTCTCCAAGGGAATTAGGCGACCGCTTACAGATTCAAGGTGTCTCTGTGAACCGGGTTCGCGCCCCGTGACAGTCGGAGATTGTTACTTATCTACACTGAGGAATGCCGAAAGCTTGAAACGACGTATATAGGTAATATAATTTTATATAATTTTATATATATATATACATATATATATATATATATGTATATATAATTATTTTTATTTATACAAAAATGTACAAAATCTGTGACATTAGCATGTCGATGTTATCGATCAACAGAGAATCCGATCTTTACCTCAGATCATATTTGGGAAAGGAATAAATGGTAATGAAAGAAAAGAAAGGAAAATTAAAATTCGGAAAGTCACGTGGTTAGATTTGAGACCGTTTAGAATCAAATATAAAATGAAATAAAATTAAATGAAATGGAGTAAAATGAAATTCTAACTCTTCCTGATGAGATCTCAGTTTATAACAGCTGTAGATCGATAACATCGACATGCCAGTATCGCAGATTTTTACATGTCTGTATAAATAAAATGAACCATACATATAAAAGCACTATTCAGTATTGAGCACTTTGGATTTTTTAGATCCATATCATGTGGATGTTTATCTTGCAGTGATTACTTGGATCAACTAACAAAAAAAGTGCGTGTTTGGCCGATACAACATCTGCGACACTGGCATGTCGAAGTTATCGATCAACAGCTGTTAGAAACTGAGATATCATCAGGCAGATATTTGACGTTTTATATATTATGTATTTTTTATATATTTTTTAATATATTTTCAAAGCTTAATTTGTATTACATGCAGTAATGTCATTACGGTAATGGTCCTCTGAGGAGGAGATTTTCTTTGAAAACTCACGAGTTAAGGACGCAATATAACTCCTTGTTTTTGAACTTTAATAAAATATGATTGATTTCTCATTTTATTATGTCATCCAATTAATATTATTGCTCTATACATTATATTGAGCTTTGTTTTTTATCCTGATAGTCTACTGGTTAAATATATTATTTATATCTTTAAAGTATTATCTTACTCTCTCTCTCTCTCTCTCTCTCTATATATATATATATATATATATATATATATATATATATATATATATATATATATATATAGTGTTTCAGGTTGCATATGAAAAGAAATCAAATAAAGTACTCGATCATATAAGAGAGCTAATATAATTTATTTAGATACTGTATATTGCATATTTCAGCAATGTACCGCGGTTTCATCCAAAAGGGCAGATTTAGACATCTTTAGTAAATCTCCGTGCCCAGTGGAATCATCGGCAAGCTGAAACGATTGTAGGCACCCCGACAGGGAATGGCGTCAACAATGACAGAAATGACAGAAATGACAGAAACATCGTTTTTCTGTCATTGTTGACGCCATTCCCTGTCGGGCGTGACTACAATCGTTCCAGCTTGCCGATGATTCCACTGGGCACGGAGATTTACTAAAGATGTCTAAATCTGCCGTTTTGGATGAAACCGCGGTACATTGCTGAAATATGTAATATACAGTATCTAAATAAATTATATATATATATATATATATATATATATATATATATATATATATATATATATATATATATATATATAGTGTTATAATGGAATAATTCCAGGAAGAAATCCGGGTAAGAGAGCTCAATGTGGTAAACAGAGCAATAATAACGTAAAATATAATAAATCATGTAATTTCGTGTTATTATATTTTACGTTATATATATATATATATATATATATATATATATATATATATATATGGTTCGCGATAAGTTACTTTATTTTTATACGTTTGTTCAAATTTTCGCTAACTTGAAAGGTGATGTATTTCATTTAAATTTCAGCTTTCTTAAGGGATAGCAATTTAAGATGGCGGCCAATGACTCTGCTCCCTCCTTATTATGCCTCCTACACTATCCGTCAAAAAAAAAAAAAAAGAAATACATCCGATTTTCTTTTCTCCGTTTCGGTAGATAACGATCGACTCCTCGTATGGGCCAGCGCAATTTACAGGCGCCGATCTTATCGGCGAATCTGACACCTGCCTTGACCAGCGACGGCGCCTCTGTCGCCGGACAACGGACAATGACCAAGGCACCGGATACGAGCTTTGCGCAAGGACAGGCGCGACCACAAAAGGCACAGAAACGAAGCTATGTCAACGCTATCGGAAGGTGTGAATTTCTATGGCTCGCTTCTTTCTTTTTTATTATTGTACCGCCTAACGAACAAATCAGTCAATAGGTTTGAGTTATCGTTAGGGGCATCGACGTTCGGGTGGCGACTCGTTATTATAAACAGCATTATAGGGGAGAGGAAGGACAATGTTAAGCAGAAAAAAGGGCGGATTTAAATGTCGGGAGGGGGGGAGTTCTTTATTGTATCTCCAACAAATACAAAACAATTTTTTTTTTATTATTTGGATTATTCGGACTACTGTTCTCATATTGGTTTATTTTACCACAACGTTTCGGCCGATGTAACCTACGACCTTCTTTAGGGGTGTCTTGTCGAATTTAGTAATCTTTATATCGGACTCGGGAATCGATAGGGAATTCCGAACTGGACTGTGTATTTAATCAACATGGGAGAGTGTTCTCGTTCTATCAGCCATGACCTGGGCTTAAGAATTATATATATATATATATATATATATATATATATATATATATATATATATATATATATATATATATATATGCCAATTAACTACATAGAGGTGTCCGCGTTTTATACTTGCAGGGAATCGTCAGGCTAAATGATTTGAAGAGTTTTCAAATTTTAGTATCGTAAATAAAAAAATATATACATAAATAAAAAATATCATATAGTTGTTCCCACTACTACAAGGAGGGTCTTAGCTCAGTTGTGAGAGTACCAGACGTCTGGAAACGAGGTTCTTTCGTGTCTGTGAATACAAACCCACTCGAAAACCGATGTTGATTTATGAAAAGGTTATTTAATAAATAAATAAACAGTCACAGAAAGCATCAGGGAGACAGGTAACTTTCGTATCTGTTGGGTGTGAGAGAGGGATAGACAGAGAGATAGACGGATTGCTCGTTTCTCTACACCCAGCTATTGGGGACCGCGTCTTAGATACGTTTTTACTGCTTAAAGTATCGCTAGACAAAGAGACAAGAAATCTTCGCCCGGAAATAACGTGGTTTCGCTACATATGTCTGGGATCACCTCTGACCCTTAAAGGTGTCACTCAGACCTGTTCATTCAAACGCGCCCGTCGTTATGTAACAACACCTTCTACTGATGAGACGATCACCAAAGTGTCCCTCATATCACTGAATGGCGATAAAATAAAGACTGTTAGACGTTCGTGAGTGAACTTTGATGGACAAGTCAGACATAGTGTAAAGTGTTTTTGTGGCAAATATAGTAGGATTGTAAAAAGGATTACGAATTTTTTCAAGGATTCCATGCTGGCGTTTTTTTCGTTTCGGGGTGGGTCACACTGTGGGTCGATAGATCGATAGATCGATAGATCGATAGATTGTTCGATAATATAAAGAAAAAAATAAATATACTTAGAGTTGGATTATTTGGATTTTTCGGACATCTGTGCCGATCTTGGTTGTTTTTTCTCACACCGTTTCTGCCGATGTAACCCCCGGCCTTCTTCAGATCCATCTTGTCGAACTCGGGAATCTATGCGGAATTTCGAACTAAACTCTTTATTAAATCATTGTGCGGATTGACACGTGACGGAAATCAGTTCTTAGCAAAAGTGTTCTGGGGCTGAAGGTTCGATCCCCACTACAGGCGATACTAACTAAAACTAAAATAAAATTTATTTATTAAAGACCTTTACTCAATCATGGCTGAAGAACGAGAATAATATGCCCTCGGTTGATTTATTAAAGTGTCTAGTTTGACATTTTGTTCATATTCTCGAGTTTGGCATTAAGATTCTTGAGCTCGACAATATTGGCCGTAAAAAAGTGGGAGGTTACATCGGTCGAAACGTTGTGAGAATAACATCCAAGATTAGAACAGTAGTCCGAATAATCCAAATGATCCAAATAATACAAATAATCAAAATAATCCAATTTATCCAAATAATCCAAATAATCCAAATGATCCAAATAATCCAAATAATCCAAATAATACAAATGATACAAATAATACAAATAATACAAATAATACAAATAATACAAATAATACAAATAATACAAATAATAAAAATAATACAAATAATCCAAATAATCCGAATGATCCAAATAATCCAAATAATCCAAATAATAAAAATAATACAAATAATACAAATGATCCAAATAATCCAAATAATAAAAATAATAAAAATAATACAAATAATCCAAATGATCCAAATGATCCAAATAATCCAAATAATCCAAATAATAAAAATAATACAAATGATACAAGTAATCCAAATGATCCAAATAATCCAAATAATAAAAATAATAAAAATAATCCAAATAATCCAAATAATCCAAATAATAAAAATAATAAAAATAATACAAATGATACAAATAATCAATCCACATCACAAAAATTACGAATCATTTTTGTTCATGTTATTCACTTAAAATATATAGTGATGTAGAATCAATATAGCGAGGTATTTGACAATGAATCTATTCTGGTGAGCTTTGATTTTTCGTTGTTTCTTTGTGGAAGTTAATCTTTTTTGGAGAGTGTTGATTGGTTTATTTTTTTAAGTGCTTGTGAAAATTTATGTTCTGAAGAAATCCGATGTTTAAAAGAATATGGTTCACAATATGACTTTAAATAAACATTTAATACCTTTGTGCTTACTAAAGATCATCACTTCTTCTTCTTCTTCTTTTCCTTCTTCTTGTTCTTCTTTTTCTTCTTCTTTCTTTTCCTTTTTCTTGTTCTTCTTCTTGTTCTTCTTCTTCGTCTCCTTCGTCTCCTTCTTCTTTTTCTTCTTCTTCTTCGTCTCCTTCTTCTTCTTCTTCGTCTCCTTCGTCTCCTTCTTCTCCTTCTCCTTCTTCTTCTTCGTCTCCTTCTTCTTCTTCTTCTTCTTCGTCTCCTTCTTCTTCTTCTTCTTCTTCGTCTCCTTCTTCTTTTTCTTCTTCTTCTTCGTCTCCTTCTTCTTCTTCTTCTTCTTCTTCTTCGCGTGTCTTTGAAGCATGTGGTCATATGACAGTTACTTACATTTTTATGCTGTCCTTTGCAATAGTGTTGTTCTCTACAAGATCTTTCAAGCTACACCGGTTGGGCAGTAGGGGGTAGACCAGGCAAACCAAAGACGAGCCCAAAAGACGAGCGATGTCCATATAGCCAGTGAAGCGTAAGGACTAACGTTATAGGAGACTGTATTTATAGGGGCAACCTGGGTTGGGAGTTGGGCAGCAAGATGTTTGTTTGCATCAATCTAGGTATATAACATTACATTGCACCATCGTTCCTATCGGTGCCATATTTAAAACAGTGTTTACTTTCGTATTGTCCGTTCATTTTTGATTTTTGATTTTCCATCTCCGTCGACTGACGAGGGCGTCTCCTCTCCGTCCATCGTTTTCTGGTCGATATAAAGTAAAGACGACGTCGAAACCTTATTAGGCGTTCGATTGAACGCCTCTGTTCTTTGTCACTCAGATGTGCGAGTTGTTACTTAGAACCGATCGGACCCCCCTCCTATCCCTCTCCCCCTCCGATCCCCCTCCCCCTCTGACCCCCCTCCCCCTCCTTCTCTCCCAGACAGCAAATCGCTTTTTCTAGTCTTTTGGCGGGAGAAAGGGACGCATCCGCGCTGATTCAATGACATTGTTTTAATACGAAGGGGGAGAAGGGCGCTGGTCTGGATGCTGGAAGGGATGCTGCGAGGATGCGGGGGAGTGCGGTCGATAAGTTGGTTTGGTGATGTTGGGTGGGAGAGTGCATCTCTACATCATTTAGAAGATACAGGATAAATCGGTTGATGGGGAAGATTGAGGGGAGGACATAGTTGCAATAGAAAAGAGATTAAGAGAACAATGGAGAGAGAGAGAGAGAAAGAGAAAAAAGAGGGGGGGTGTTTTACGGCATATCCACCTTTTTCGGGTTATTTAATGCCGAATTTTGTCATTTTAGCGAAAAT
>OY744534.1:5348759-5391259 GCA_963556195.1 Sepiola atlantica | reverse complement strand
CATCGATTTATAATAAAATACTTCATATATATTTTTTCAAATAAAACTATACATAAGTTTGATCGCCTATCGATACCTGCGGTTTCATGTAAACAGTGGCATCAATATAAGGAGTTAGTTCGACATAGCCGCGATTAGAAAATGGTTACTCTTGATATGTTTAGCCCTGCAGGCTGAGTTGTCAGTGTTTCGGTGAAACCGAAGGTATCGATGGCTAATCAAACTCATATGCTATTACATACGTAATACAGAATTTTAGTCATTTATTTTCTACTTAAAAAATACACGACAATATATATATATATATATATATATATATATATATATATATATATATATATATATATATAAATGGATGATATAAAATAAAGAAATAAAAAGTTATATTAGATCCTATCGGTGAAGCTCAATATAGTAGATATAGCATTTATATACGTATATATATATATATATATATATATATATATATATATATGTGTGTGTGTGTGTGTGTATATATGTATATATATATATGTGTGTGTGTGTGTGTGTATGTGTGTGTGTTTCACTGCTTAAGTGATAAGGTATAATGCATACTCTTCCAAGTCAGCTATGCTGATGACGGCTAATAGCCAGAAACACGTGTCCATGGATTACTTTTATTATATATATATATATATATATATATATATATATATATATATATATATATATATATATATATATTAAGACAACAGAAAAAACAAAGACGTTCGTTTATCTGAACAAAACCGGTAAATATCTCGTTTTAATGATTTCTTCCTGTGTTTAATTGTTTTTCTATTGTCTTTTTCATACATCCTGGTTCCACGGAATTTCATTTTATCATATATCGTGTATTTTATCCTCATATATACATATTTCTATATATATATTTCTGTCTCTTTCTCCCATTCCCCCCCTCTCTCTCTCTCTCTCTCTCTCTATATATATATATATATATATATATATATATATATTATTGACGTATGTGTCACTTAGCTTACAGAGATGAGGTTAAACACATTTTTATCATGTAAGCCAAAAGAGACCGAGGATAGGTATTAAGTGAAAAAAATTCAAATCGATTATCCAATGAAACGTAATTACATAAAGCCAGTGTTTAAAACAAAACAAAATTACAGACAGAAGATACGATTTCGAAAAGCGGTTCGTGACACCGAACACTCTGCACGCGATGCACAGATACTCGGAGCAGATTCACCGTTTTACTTTAGCGACGGGGGAATTCAAAGCCGTGGCCTGAATCGCCTACGACAGCTTTTCGTTTGAGTACCGCAATCGGAAAAAAACAAAATG
Organism: Sepiola atlantica; assembly: GCA_963556195.1. NCBI lineage: Eukaryota > Metazoa > Mollusca > Cephalopoda > Sepiida > Sepiolidae > Sepiola > Sepiola atlantica. The sequence goes on along the minus strand of OY744534.1, from coordinate 5,389,942 downwards.
GCCGACTACAATGGTCGGTTATAAAAAAATAACAACTTGATTGAAGGAATTAAGTAATGTATCTATCTAACATTTATGTTTATTAAAATTAAAATTCGTATATTTATTTACCTCATCTGGAAGAGGTTTCAGCCGGGGGCTGCGCCTTTTGGGCAAGATCAAAGTGTAGTATCTGTTCCGATGGATACTGCCCCTTATAGACCCGTATCGTCTTGGCCTTTGAGAAGGGGTTAGTTTATTGCTAATCGCCTGAGGCGCCCCTACCGGGGAATGCCGACGAGGCTGCCCAGGCAATTTTTAAAGGTCAGGGTGCTCTTCCTGTAAGGTGCTGACTTATCAAATCCCACTTTTCGACCTTGTGTCACATCTCACCACTGTGTGAGGAAGATAAATAAATCTGGAAGAGGTACTAAAAACTCGTCTACTACAACCACTGTCAATAAGTTCCCTTTCTCCCTCTGTGTACCTAAAACTAAACGGAGGATCCATGAGCAAAGGTTTGTTTTTTCCTTAGAACTACTCGTCTGTGCAACACAATACTGCGGGGCTGCTTTCCAGGTGACTACAACATGGGCGTTATCAAGTCCAATGTAAGCAAATTCTAGTTTAACCGTTTTCTTAAATAATCAAATTCTACCATTGTCTCCAATCCTACAGGTGTTGTCTCATGGCATATATATATTTCATATGCATATGCTCATCAATGATTTAATAATTATTAATTAATTAGTAATATAGAAATGATTAAATAAATAGGAATAAATAAATACATTCACACATAAATAAACTAATAATTATTATTTTCATCTCTGTTTTGCCACACTTTTCGTTTTTCATCGTAACTTTGCGTTTTAAAACTTTTTACGCGACTAAATTAGCATAGAAATTATTTCTTTCCTCCTTCCTTTTTTGGTTTCAAAACGTGGCAATGATTTTTACATGTGTATACTTATTTATTTGTATCAATGTGAATATGCGTTCGTGCTCACACATATGTATATGGATGTAAAGTATGGATACCCTCCTACGTCCTAGCTCAGACTCCGCCCCTCTCCACCATCGGCCTGACAAACTCATTAACCCTTATCCTCGAGTGGTCTTTGGGCCTTGATAAGTGTTGACTATTTAGTAAAATAAAAGAAGGTCATGTGGGGTTTTGAAAAGTCATCGTACTGTTGCATACAGTCCCGGAATGGGCCGTGGCAGTTCTCGTTTTGTTTACCTTTAATTTCTCGTACCTTTTCTTCTTCGTCGCGAATAGGCGCCGTCTCGATGTCGTCTAGTGGTTGAATTCTTTCTTCGTTTCTTTCTGCCGTGAACCTCGCCGCTACAACAAAAAGCTTCATGACCGACTCAGGAGACAAACAATCTTGTAAACTTTTAATTCTGTTTTATTTCAGGCGTTAGTTATTCGTCGGCGAGGAGATATTCACTAACATCGAGAGAGAGAGACCAAATTACTGCTTCATCATAGTTACTTCCTAATTAAGTCCTTACCAATTCGAGGAGGGGGAAAAGAGATATCACGCCTGTATTTTCTTAGGGAATTTAATTCCCCTAATCATGTTGAAGACTACATAGTGAAACACGTCCGTTCGGCTCGCCTCCAAAACCACGACTGGCAAAAAACAGCTTCCCACACAAAAGTCCGTGACGTCACAGAGCCTCTATCGCAGGTGCATATTGACCCTAGATCTGAGGTCTCGTCAACGTGGTGACCCTGTCAACGTCTATGAGCTCCGACTGTGAGAACAGTCCCATTCTGCACTCGACTGTACGGGTCCACCCGCACTAAATCGCGCAAGCCAAACCAAACGATTTCCCACAGATATGTCCACTTCAAGATGCGTCCATTCCCACAGGGCCATTATCCAACAGTACCAAGTGAACTGAACTATGACCTACAAAATAATGCCTGAGCAGTGACCAACACCACATGATTGACATCGTCTACAATTAAAATAAACTTTTAATTAACAGTTTTATCAACATAAAACATCGTCTCGTAAGAGTTATAGAAACAGGCTTATTAAACAGGTTGATTCTGCCGACGTATATTTCTATATGTACTATAGAAATGTAATTGAGTCCAGGTTTTTTGGCCTCGCCTCTTGTCATGACTTGAACAAAAGGCAAGCTAGGAAATATGACGTCTTGTCAACGCGCCGCTTCAAGTCTGACTGCTCTCGGCGATGTCTCCAAAAGGGCTGTATGTAAAAGGTTAGTGGCGAAATTAAGCCCCAAAGTGGCTACTCTGGTCACCCCTCGACGTAAATTCACTAGATTAACTCGACAATCAGCTAAATCTCATTCATTTACTGTGGAGGTCCCCAGATGCCGGAAAGCTTTCTACTCCAATACCGTCTTTCCTCGTGCTGCTGGACCCTGGAACTCCCTCCCTGCCCCCTGTTTTCCCGACGGTACTGACATGCAGAAGTTTAAAACTAATGTAAACAGACATCTCGCTGCGCAGCTCCCAATTTAGGCTGACCCCGCAAACCTTCTCTCTTTTTTCTCAGTAGCCCCTTACGTCTACAGTGGCGTCCTGCCTTGTTTGGGGTGATCTATGTTAAAAAGAAAATTAGGCCGAAAACAACAAACGGACAATCAGAGTCTGTGCAGCGAACACACAGAAACATAGGTTCACTCTAGCAAGTGAATCGCTCCAATCACGGCATGAAGCCACTTGATGTAAGGAGCTAAAAAAATAATACACGGTCGAAAACTAGCCGACAAAGTGTTAGATGTATAGATTCCAACCCAGAAAACAGCAATTATTCCCCCTTTGTCGGAAACATTGCTCATGGAATGTGAGGACTAAAAAACAAAATAAGAGAAGCAAAAGTTACGAAACTGCTGAAAGTAAACGTATGATCCACTTTCTACTATCCTTAGAATGTATTCAATCGACGGGAAGCCCTTGCAAATAAACTATGTCCATGACAATTTCTCCAGACACATGGAGAAAAAATGGAAAGCTGTTCTGATAGGAGGACGCGTTCTTGCTATGAATGTATTGCAGAGAAGAACCTGAGATTGGCGTGAAGTCGAGCACCTGCTATGGACACTGTGTAGAGACTGGTGCGTTGGCCTGAGTCGTGGCCACCGAGAGTTACTACAGGCCGGTTGGCTAGAAAATGACGTCACTGCATTGCGTGTCAAAACAATGGCCGTCGTAATAACAATAAGAAGGCGTTTCGACTTCTCCATTCACTAAATAATCCATCAAAATTCAGGAAATCAACCAATTTTAATGAAATTTTCAGTATTTATTAATTAATGATCACGGAATATAATAAATCCATTACTTTATTATAAAGCTTGCTGTAAATGTATTATTTCTTGTAAACAAAAAACACCTTTACTAAAGTTATCCAAAATATCAAAACATGTTGACCATACGATATTGTAAATATTTAAAACTAAGCATTAGAAAACTTTAAAAATTGCATGTAAAATAAGAAAAGAAAGGAACACGATTCGATTTATCCTGAAACTGATCTTTATTCAATATAAATTTAAAGAAAATAATAATTCACGATCAAATACTGCAAAAAACTGAATTATGAATTACCATTATTTAAACTTCTAACCCAATCAACCGTAAGTAATTCAGACTTTGAAATTTGTTTAAAAATTATACAAAAAAAAAGTTCAATGTTAACTGTTAACAGAGGGGGGCAAGAAGTTAGTTGCTTGGCCTTGTCAACTCTCGGTGGCCATGCCTGAGTGCGATACCCATACCCACAGTAGGCAATATGCCTCATTTATGCTAAATACAAATAATAAATATATATTTTTAATGATTAGAGTGTCCACTGTACTTGCAGCCCATTCAACGTAAATGCCTCCGACACACCCGACTATCAGCAAAATCGTACCCCTTCACTGTAAATATCCCCAGATGACCGAAACATACTCCAATAGTTTCTTTCTTAAAACTACCTAACTTTAGAATTCGCTCTGTGCTCCCTGTTTCTGCGACTGCCCCATCATTCAGAAATTTAAATGAAATGTGGGCAAACAACTTCATGCACAACTCCCCATTTAGGATGCCCCAGCCCCTATAAGTCAGACCCCTAGAGCCTCTTATATTTCAGTTACAATATGCCTTGTTTGAGATGGAGAAAATAAAAAGAATAAAAATGAAAAATAAAAATGAAAAATGTTAATAGAGAGTTATTGCTTTGTTTTCCACTCTATATCAATGCTTCAGGTAGAGATAAAAAGTAAAATGGTTGACCGTAGTCGAGGGCGACTCGTAGGCTTTTTATCAAAGTGTAGTATCTGTTCCGATGGATACTGCACCCCATAGACTGGTATTGTCTTGGCCTTCGGGGCTTGATTGACGCCGGTCTATGGGTCTGTCCTGTGCAGTTCTAGGAGGGCCACCCTCCCAGGCTTCGCCTCCCCTCTTTGGGGAGGAGTAAGCTTATTGCTTACTGCCTGAGGCACCCCTACCGGGGAATGCCGACGGAGCTGCCCAGGCAATTTTTAAACCCCACTTTCCCGACCCGACCTTGGGTCACATCTTACTTGTGGGAGTAACATAAAACTGGCCTTGTGCCTAACTCCTGGAGAGGAGTAAATCAATACTACATCGAGATGTAGGGGAGAGCGTCACTCCTTTTCCCATGATCACTCCACTTACCATTGATACTCATCCTATGATCCTGAGTGTTTAGTAAGGAGGCATCAAGTACAATTTTTTCAACTTGACCGACGATTGACCCCTGGTCTCCAGGCCCATCAACAAACGCTGGTACAATTATGCCAAATGGGTGCTTCGGTGAGCATTACATAAATAGAGTTTGTTTCTTAGCGAATGAAAATATTGATCTTATGGCCTTCCGTACTTTTTCTATCACCTGCATATAAATATTAAAGAGAAAAAGCCCTTTATACTCAACCTGTTAGAACGCCTGAATGTTGACAATCTTCTTTGCATGCTTTCCTATCTCAACATTACATTCTTATTTCTATACGGCGACACTGGAGCCAAGGCAATACTGCATATAAGTTCTTGCCAGTCGTGTTATTCTTCTTTGTATGTCTTCCTATCTCAACATTACATTCTTATTTTTATACGGCGACACTGGAGCCAAGGCAATACTGCATATGAGTTCTTGCCCGTCGTGTTATTCTTCTTTGTATGTCTTCCTATCTCAACATTACATTCTTATTTTTATACAGAAGACACTGGAGCCAAGGCAATACTGCATATGAGTTCTTGCCCGTCGTGTTATTCTTCTTTGTATGTCTTTCTATATCAACATTACATTCTTATTTTTATACAGAAGACACTGGAGCCAAGTCAATACTGCGTATGAGTTCTTGCCCGTCGTGTTATTCTTCTTTGTATGTCTTTCTATCTCAACATTACATTCTTATTTTTATACAGAAGACACTGGAGCCAAGGCAATACTGCATATGAGTTCATGCCCGTCGTGTTATTCTTCTTTGTATGTCTTTCTATCTCAACATTACATTCTTATTTTTATACAGAAGACACTGGAGCCAAGTCAATACTGCGTATGAGTTCTTGCCCGTCGTGTTATTCTTCTTTGTATGTCTTTCTATCTCAACATTACATTCTTATTTTTATACAGAAGACACTGGAGCCAAGGCAATACTGCATATGAGTTCTTGCCCGTCGTGTTATTCTTCTTTGTATGTCTTTCTATATCAACATTACATTCTTATTTTTATACAGAAGACACTGGAGCCAAGTCAATACTGCGTATGAGTTCTTGCCCGTCGTGTTATTCTTCTTTGTATGTCTTTCTATCTCAACATTACATTCTTATTTTTATACAGAAGACACTGGAGCCAAGTCAATACTGCGTATGAGTTCTTGCCCGTCGTGTTATTCTTCTTTGTATGTCTTTCTATCTCAACATTACATTCTTATTTTTATACAGAAGACACTGGAGCCAAGGCAATACTGTATATGAGTTCTTGCCCGTCGTGTTATTCTTCTTTGTATGTCTTTCTATATCAACATTACATTCTTATTTTTATACAGAAGACACTGGAGCCAAGTCAATACTGCGTATGAGTTCTTGCCCGTCGTGTTATTCTTCTTTGTATGTCTTTCTATCTCAACATTACATTCTTATTTTTATACAGAAGACACTGGAGCCAAGTCAATACTGCGTATGAGTTCTTGCCCGTCGTGTTATTCTTCTTTGTATGTCTTTCTATATCAACATTACATTCTTATTTTTATACAGAAGACACTGGAGCCAAGGCAATACTGCGTATGAGTTCTTGCCCGTCGTGTTATTCTTCTTTGTATGTCTTTCTATCTCAACATTACATTCTTATTTTTATACAGAAGACACTGGAGCCAAGGCAATACTGCATATGAGTTCTTGCCCGTCGTGTTATTCTTCTTTGTATGTCTTTCTATCTCAACATTACATTCTTATTTTTATACAGAAGACACTGGAGCCAAGGCAATACTGCGTATGAGTTCTTGCCCGTCGTGTTATTCTTCTTTGTATGTCTTTCTATATCAACATTACATTCTTATTTTTATACAGAAGACACTGGAGCCAAGTCAATACTGCATATGAGTTCTTGCCCGTCGTGTTATTCTTCTTTGTATGTCTTTCTATATCAACATTACATTCTTATTTTTATACAGAAGACACTGGAGCCAAGGCAATACTGCATATGAGTTCTTGCCCGTCGTGTTATTCTTCTTTGTGTTTCTTTCTATCTCAACATTACATTCTTATTTTTATACAGAAGACACTGGAGCCAAGGCAATACTGCATATGAGTTCTTGCCCGTCGTGTTATTCTTCTTTGTGTTTCTTCCTATCTCAACATTACATTCTTATTTTTATACAGAAGACACTGGAGCCAAGGCAATACTGCATATGAGTTCTTGTCCGTCGTGTTATTCTTCTTTGTATGTCTTCCTATCTCAACATTACATTCTTATTTTTATACAGAAGACACTGGAGCCAAGGCAATACTGCATATGAGTTCTTGTCCGTCGTGTTATTCTTCTTTGTATGTCTTCCTATCTCAACATTACATTCTTATTTTTATACAGAAGACACTGGAGCCAAGGCAATACTGCATATGAGTTCTTGTCCGTCGTGTTATTCTTCTTTGTATGTCTTCCTATCTCAACATTACATTCTTATTTTTATACAGAAGACACTGGAGCCAAGGCAATACTGCATATAAGTTCTTGCCCGTCGTGTTATTCTTCTTTGTATGTCTTCCTATCTCAACATTACATTCTTATTTTTATACAGAAGACACTGGAGCCAAGGCAATACTGCATATGAGTTCTTGCCCGTCGTGTTATTCTTCTTTGTGTTTCTTTCTATCTCAACATTACATTCTTATTTTTATACAGAAGACACTGGAGCCAAGGCAATACTGCATATGAGTTCTTGTCCGTCGTGTTATTCTTCTTTGTATGTCTTCCTATCTCAACATTACATTCTTATTTTTATACAGAAGACACTCGAGCCAAGTCAATACTGCATATGAGTTCTTGTCCGTCGTGTTATTCTTCTTTGTATGTCTTCCTATCTCAACATTACATTCTTATTTTTATACAGAAGACACTGGAGCCAAGGCAATACTGCGTATGAGTTCTTGCCCGTCGTGTTATTCTTCTTTGTATGTCTTCCTATCTCAACATTACATTCTTATTTTTATACAGAAGACACTGGAGCCAAGTCAATACTGCATATGAGTTCTTGTCCGTCGTGTTATTCTTCTTTGTATGTCTTCCTATCTCAACATTACATTCTTATTTTTATACAGAAGACACTGGAGCCAAGGCAATACTGCATATAAGTTCTTGCCCGTCGTGTTATTCTTCTTTGTGTTTCTTTCTATCTCAACATTACATTCTTATTTTTATACAGAAGACACTGGAGCCAAGGCAATACTGCATATGAGTTCTTGCCCGTCGTGTTATTCTTCTTTGTGTTTCTTTCTATCTCAACATTACATTCTTATTTTTATACAGAAGACACTGGAGCCAAGGCAATACTGCATATGAGTTCTTGCCCGTCGTGTTATTCTTCTTTGTGTTTCTTCCTATCTCAACATTACATTCTTATTTTTATACAGAAGACACTGGAGCCAAGGCAATACTGCATATGAGTTCTTGTCCGTCGTGTTATTCTTCTTTGTATGTCTTCCTATCTCAACATTACATTCTTATTTTTATACAGAAGACACTGGAGCCAAGGCAATACTGCATATGAGTTCTTGTCCGTCGTGTTATTCTTCTTTGTATGTCTTCCTATCTCAACATTACATTCTTATTTTTATACAGAAGACACTGGAGCCAAGTCAATACTGCATATGAGTTCTTGTCCGTCGTGTTATTCTTCTTTGTATGTCTTCCTATCTCAACATTACATTCTTATTTTTATACAGAAGACACTGGAGCCAAGGCAATACTGCATATAAGTTCTTGCCCGTCGTGTTATTCTTCTTTGTGTTTCTTTCTATCTCAACATTACATTCTTATTTTTATACAGAAGACACTGGAGCCAAGGCAATACTGCATATGAGTTCTTGCCCGTCGTGTTATTCTTCTTTGTGTTTCTTTCTATCTCAACATTACATTCTTATTTTTATACAGAAGACACTGGAGCCAAGGCAATACTGCATATGAGTTCTTGTCCGTCGTGTTATTCTTCTTTGTATGTCTTCCTATCTCAACATTACATTCTTATTTTTATACAGAAGACACTCGAGCCAAGTCAATACTGCATATGAGTTCTTGTCCGTCGTGTTATTCTTCTTTGTATGTCTTCCTATCTCAACATTACATTCTTATTTTTATACAGAAGACACTGGAGCCAAGGCAATACTGCGTATGAGTTCTTGCCCGTCGTGTTATTCTTCTTTGTATGTCTTCCTATCTCAACATTACATTCTTATTTTTATACAGAAGACACTGGAGCCAAGTCAATACTGCATATGAGTTCTTGTCCGTCGTGTTATTCTTCTTTGTATGTCTTCCTATCTCAACATTACATTCTTATTATTATACAGAAGACACTGGAGCCAAGGCAATACTGCATATGAGTTCTTGCCCGTCGTGTTATTCTTCTTTGTGTTTCTTTCTATCTCAACATTACATTCTTATTTTTATACAGAAGACACTGGAGCCAAGTCAATACTGCATATGAGTTCTTGTCCGTCGTGTTATTCTTCTTTGTATGTCTTCCTATCTCAACATTACATTCTTATTTTTATACAGAAGACACTGGAGCCAAGGCAATACTGCATATGAGTTCTTGCCCGTCGTGTTATTCTTCTTTGTGTTTCTTTCTATCTCAACATTACATTCTTATTTTTATACAGAAGACACTGGAGCCAAGGCAATACTGCATATGAGTTCTTGTCCGTCGTGTTATTCTTCTTTGTATGTCTTCCTATCTCAACATTACATTCTTATTTTTATACAGAAGACACTGGAGCCAAGTCAATACTGCATATGAGTTCTTGTCCGTCGTGTTATTCTTCTTTGTATGTCTTCCTATCTCAACATTACATTCTTATTTTTATACAGAAGACACTGGAGCCAAGGCAATACTGCATATGAGTTCTTGCCCGTCGTGTTATTCTTCTTTGTGTTTCTTTCTATCTCAACATTACATTCTTATTTTTATACAGAAGACACTGGAGCCAAGGCAATACTGCATATGAGTTCTTGTCCGTCGTGTTATTCTTCTTTGTATGTCTTCCTATCTCAACATTACATTCTTATTTTTATACAGAAGACACTGGAGCCAAGGCAATACTGCATATGAGTTCTTGCCCGTCGTGTTATTCTTCTTTGTGTTTCTTTCTATCTCAACATTACATTCTTATTTTTATACAGAAGACACTGGAGCCAAGGCAATACTGCATATAAGTTCTTGCCCGTCGTGTTATTCTTCTTTGTGTTTCTTTCTATCTCAACATTACATTCTTATTTTTATACAGAAGACACTGGAGCCAAGGCAATACTGCATATGAGTTCTTGCCCGTCGTGTTATTCTTCTTTGTGTTTCTTTCTATCTCAACATTACATTCTTATTTTTATACAGAAGACACTGGAGCCAAGGCAATACTGCATATGAGTTCTTGCCCGTCGTGTTATTCTTCTTTGTGTTTCTTCCTATCTCAACATTACATTCTTATTTTTATACAGAAGACACTGGAGCCAAGGCAATACTGCATATGAGTTCTTGTCCGTCGTGTTATTCTTCTTTGTATGTCTTCCTATCTCAACATTACATTCTTATTTTTATACAGAAGACACTGGAGCCAAGGCAATACTGCATATGAGTTCTTGTCCGTCGTGTTATTCTTCTTTGTATGTCTTCCTATCTCAACATTACATTCTTATTTTTATACAGAAGACACTGGAGCCAAGTCAATACTGCATATGAGTTCTTGTCCGTCGTGTTATTCTTCTTTGTATGTCTTCCTATCTCAACATTACATTCTTATTTTTATACAGAAGACACTGGAGCCAAGGCAATACTGCATATAAGTTCTTGCCCGTCGTGTTATTCTTCTTTGTGTTTCTTTCTATCTCAACATTACATTCTTATTTTTATACAGAAGACACTGGAGCCAAGGCAATACTGCATATGAGTTCTTGCCCGTCGTGTTATTCTTCTTTGTGTTTCTTTCTATCTCAACATTACATTCTTATTTTTATACAGAAGACACTGGAGCCAAGGCAATACTGCATATGAGTTCTTGTCCGTCGTGTTATTCTTCTTTGTATGTCTTCCTATCTCAACATTACATTCTTATTTTTATACAGAAGACACTCGAGCCAAGTCAATACTGCATATGAGTTCTTGTCCGTCGTGTTATTCTTCTTTGTATGTCTTCCTATCTCAACATTACATTCTTATTTTTATACAGAAGACACTGGAGCCAAGGCAATACTGCGTATGAGTTCTTGCCCGTCGTGTTATTCTTCTTTGTATGTCTTCCTATCTCAACATTACATTCTTATTTTTATACAGAAGACACTGGAGCCAAGTCAATACTGCATATGAGTTCTTGTCCGTCGTGTTATTCTTCTTTGTATGTCTTCCTATCTCAACATTACATTCTTATTTTTATACAGAAGACACTGGAGCCAAGGCAATACTGCATATGAGTTCTTGCCCGTCGTGTTATTCTTCTTTGTGTTTCTTTCTATCTCAACATTACATTCTTATTTTTATACAGAAGACACTGGAGCCAAGTCAATACTGCATATGAGTTCTTGTCCGTCGTGTTATTCTTCTTTGTATGTCTTCCTATCTCAACATTACATTCTTATTTTTATACAGAAGACACTGGAGCCAAGGCAATACTGCATATGAGTTCTTGCCCGTCGTGTTATTCTTCTTTGTGTTTCTTTCTATCTCAACATTACATTCTTATTTTTATACAGAAGACACTGGAGCCAAGGCAATACTGCATATGAGTTCTTGTCCGTCGTGTTATTCTTCTTTGTATGTCTTCCTATCTCAACATTACATTCTTATTTTTATACAGAAGACACTGGAGCCAAGTCAATACTGCATATGAGTTCTTGTCCGTCGTGTTATTCTTCTTTGTATGTCTTCCTATCTCAACATTACATTCTTATTTTTATACAGAAGACACTGGAGCCAAGGCAATACTGCATATGAGTTCTTGCCCGTCGTGTTATTCTTCTTTGTGTTTCTTTCTATCTCAACATTACATTCTTATTTTTATACAGAAGACACTGGAGCCAAGGCAATACTGCATATGAGTTCTTGTCCGTCGTGTTATTCTTCTTTGTATGTCTTCCTATCTCAACATTACATTCTTATTTTTATACAGAAGACACTGGAGCCAAGGCAATACTGCATATGAGTTCTTGCCCGTCGTGTTATTCTTCTTTGTGTTTCTTTCTATCTCAACATTACATTCTTATTTTTATACAGAAGACACTGGAGCCAAGGCAATACTGCATATGAGTTCTTGTCCGTCGTGTTATTCTTCTTTGTATGTCTTCCTATCTCAACATTACATTCTTATTTTTATACAGAAGACACTGGAGCCAAGTCAATACTGCATATGAGTTCTTGTCCGTCGTGTTATTCTTCTTTGTATGTCTTCCTATCTCAACATTACATTCTTATTTTTATACAGAAGACACTGGAGCCAAGGCAATACTGCATATGAGTTCTTGCCCGTCGTGTTATTCTTCTTTGTGTTTCTTTCTATCTCAACATTACATTCTTATTTTTATACAGAAGACACTGGAGCCAAGGCAATACTGCATATGAGTTCTTGTCCGTCGTGTTATTCTTCTTTGTATGTCTTCCTATCTCAACATTACATTCTTATTTTTATACAGAAGACACTGGAGCCAAGGCAATACTGCGTATGAGTTCTTGCCCGTCGTGTTATTCTTCTTTGTATGTCTTCCTATCTCAACATTACATTCTTATTTTTATACAGAAGACACTGGAGCCAAGGCAATACTGCATATGAGTTCTTGCCCGTCGTGTTATTCTTCTTTGTATGTCTTCCTATCTCAACATTACATTCTTATTTTTATACAGAAGACACTGGAGCCAAGGCATTACTGCATATGAGTTCTTGCCCGTCGTGTTATTCTTCTTTGTGTTTCTTTCTATCTCAACATTACATTCTTATTTTTATACAGAAGACACTGGAGCCAAGGCAATACTGCATATGAGTTCTTGTCCGTCGTGTTATTCTTCTTTGTATGTCTTCCTATCTCAACATTACATTCTTATTTTTTTACAGAAGACACTGGAGCCAAGGCAATACTGCATATGAGTTCTTGTCCGTCGTGTTATTCTTCTTTGTATGTCTTCCTATCTCAACATTACATTCTTATTTTTATACAGAAGACACTGGAGCCAAGGCAATACTGCATATGAGTTCTTGCCCGTCGTGTTATTCTTCTTTGTATGTCTTCCTATCTCAACATTACATTCTTATTTTTATACAGAAGACACTGGAGCCAAGGCAATACTGCATATGAGTTCTTGTCCGTCGTGTTATTCTTCTTTGTATGTCTTCCTATCTCAACATTACATTCTTATTTTTATACAGAAGACACTGGAGCCAAGGCAATACTGCATATGAGTTCTTGCCCGTCGTGTTATTCTTCTTTGTGTTTCTTTCTATCTCAACATTACATTCTTATTTTTATACAGAAGACACTGGAGCCAAGGCAATACTGCATATGAGTTCTTGTCCGTCGTGTTATTCTTCTTTGTATGTCTTCCTATCTCAACATTACATTCTTATTTTTATACAGAAGACACTGGAGCCAAGGCAATACTGCATATGAGTTCTTGCCCGTCGTGTTATTCTTCTTTGTATGTCTTCCTATCTCAACATTACATTCTTATTTTTATACAGAAGACACTGGAGCCAAGGCAATACTGCATATGAGTTCTTGCCCGTCGTGTTATTCTTCTTTGTATGTCTTCCTATCTCAACATTACATTCTTATTTTTATACAGAAGACACTGGAGCCAAGGCAATACTGCGTATGAGTTCTTGCCCGTCGTGTTATTCTTCTTTGTATGTCTTCCTATCTCAACATTACATTCTTATTTTTATACAGAAGACACTGGAGCCAAGGCAATACTGCATATGAGTTCTTGTCCGTCGTGTTATTCTTCTTTGTATGTCTTCCTATCTCAACATTACATTCTTATTTTTATACAGAAGACACTGGAGCCAAGGCAATACTGCATATGAGTTCTTGCCCGTCGTGTTATTCTTCTTTGTATGTCTTCCTATCTCAACATTACATTCTTATTTTTATACAGAAGACACTGGAGCCAAGGCAATACTGCATATGAGTTCTTGTCCGTCGTGTTATTCTTCTTTGTATGTCTTCCTATCTCAACATTACATTCTTATTTTTATACAGAAGACACTGGAGCCAAGGCAATACTGCATATGAGTTCTTGCCCGTCGTGTTATTCTTCTTTGTATGTCTTCCTATCTCAACATTACATTCTTATTTTTATACAGAAGACACTGGAGCCAAGGCAATACTGCGTATGAGTTCTTGCCCGTCGTGTTATTCTTCTTTGTATGTCTTCCTATCTCAACATTACATTCTTATTTTTATACAGAAGACACTGGAGCCAAGGCAATACTGCATATGAGTTCTTGCCCGTCGGGTTTTTTTTCTTTGTATGCTTTCCTATCTCAATATTACATTCTAATTTTCAATATCTAGAGACATTTTTATGTACTAACGAGTATCAAGGCCCAAAGGCCACTCGAGGATAAGATTCAATGAGTTTGCTACGTTGACAGTGAGACAACACCGTGGGGATTTGAGATGATGATTGAAACTGAACATAATTTGATTATTGTTTAAGAAGAGGACTCAACAAGAATTTGTTTACATTGGACTTGAAAACAACTATGCTGTAGTCAGCTGGGAAGCAGCTCCGTAGAATTGTGTTCCACAGACGGATAGTTACTAGAAAGAAACTTTGCTCATTGAAGGTACGTTTAGTTTTAGGTAAACAGGGGAATTTATTTACAATGGTCGTAGTTAGACGAGTTTTTTTACTGAGGCGTTAGCCTGAGTTGGCTAAGATCAAAGTGTAGTATCTGTTCCGATGGATACTGCACCCCATAGACTGGTATTGTCTTGGCCTTCGAGGCTTGGTTTACGCCGGTCTATGGGTCTGTCCTGTGCAGTTCTAGGAGGTCCACCCTCCCAGGCTTTGCCTCCCCTTTTTGGGGAGGAGTAAGTTTATTGCTTACTGCTTGAGGCGCCCCTACCGGGGAATGTCGACGGGGCTGCCCAGGCAATTTTTAAACCCCACTTTCCCGACCTTACCTTGGGTCACATCTTACTTGTGGGAGTAAGATAAAAAAAAAACTGGCCTTGTGCCTAACTCCTGGAGAGGAGTAAATCAATACTCATTTTACACGGAGTTTTTGTTAATGTTTATTTCCCAGCGTATACAAGTGCTTCGGCTAGTATATCATAAATACCGATCGTTTCTTGTCGAATGAAAATATTGCTCTTTTGGCCTTCCGTATTTTTCCTACTACCTGCATTTACTTGGTGGCCCAGTTGACCCTTGTCAAATCCATTGGTGTATCAACATTAGCTTCATTCGCGCGGAATTCGATTAGCATGTAAGCAGGACACGCCCTCCGAAAAAGGGAAGATGTCTGCTTTCCATCTAGCGCCGTGTTAGGTAGATTTATATCGTTCTAACGGTCTAATCACTAGGTGGCACGATCAAATGGAGTTCCGGTGTCAGAGGGGTCCTTACTGGACGAATTACGGTTAGGGTCGCTTATGACTCAGTCGTTAACATGGTCGCATATGGCGTAAAGAGTTGTGGATACGTCGCTGGGTAATTGTGTGCTTTGTTGGCTTTCCCCTGTTTTCTGTAAAAAAGAAATAAAAGGGAACGAAAAAAAGAAGAGAATGAATCAACAGCAGGAAGAATTATGAATTCGAGTCCCGACAAAAAGTGCGTTGTCAGACAACGTTGGAATCTGATTGAGAATTGTGAGGAGGAAATTGAATTATCCATCAGCAATACCAAATACAACACGGACACCATCTACTAGATAACAAGCGGTAAAGTTACGGTAGAAAACCTTTTTGTTTTCATCTATAACAATAACCAGCAAAAATATGGGCCCTCTGGGTGCAAATAGTCAATAGTTTTATGACTTCACATTTATTACTAATAGAGAGTTGGTATCTGTCTGGCTGAAGTCGAAAAACTATACTATTACTTATATTACTAATGGAGATTTAGTATCTGTCTGTCCTAAGTCGAAATTATACTATAATTTTTATTACTAATAGAGATTTGGTATCTGTCTGTCTGAAGTCGAAATTATACTATAATTTCTATTACTAATAGAGATTTGGTATCTGTCTGTCTGAAGTCGAAACTATACTATAACTTATATTACTAATGGTGATTTGGTATCTGTATGTCTGAAGTCGAAATTATACTGTAATTTCTATTACTAATGGCGATTTGGTATCTGTCTGTCTGAAGTCGAAACTATACTATAACTTATATTACTAATGGAGATTTGGTATCTGTCTGTCTGAAGT
The DNA here is from genome assembly GCA_963556195.1 of Sepiola atlantica. Lineage (NCBI taxonomy): Eukaryota > Metazoa > Mollusca > Cephalopoda > Sepiida > Sepiolidae > Sepiola > Sepiola atlantica. Next base: position 5,373,832 of record OY744534.1, on the reverse strand, counting down.
CGAAACTATACTATAACTTATATTACTAATGGAGATTTGGTATCTGTCTGTCTGAAGTCGAAACTATACTATTACTTCTATTACTAATGGAGATTTGGTATCTGCCTGTTTGAAGTCGAAATTATACTATTACTTCTATTACTAATGGAGATTTGGTATCTGTCTGTCTGGAGCCGTAACTATACTATTCCTTTTATTACTAATGGAGATTTGATATCTGTCTGAAATCGTCACTATACTATTATTTCTGTTACTAATGGAGATTTGGTATCTGTCTGCCTGAAGTGGAAACTATACTATAACTTCTATTACAAATTGGAGATTTGGTATCTGTCTGTCTAAAGTCGAAATTATAGAATTACTTCTATTTATTATAGAGATTTGGTATCTGTCTGGAGCCGTAACTATACTATTCCTTTTATTACTAATAGAGATTTGGTATCTGTCTGAAATCCTAACTATACTATTATTTCTATTAATTATGAAGATTTGGTATCTGTCTGTCTGAAGCCGTAACTGTACTATTGCTTCTATTTCTAATGAAGGTTTGATATCTGTCTGTCTGAAGCCGAAACTATACTATTACTTCTATTACTTATGGAGATTGTGTATCTGTCTGTCTGAAGTCGAAACTATACTATTACTTCTATTACTTATGGAGATTGTGTATCTGTCTGTCTGAAGTCGAAACTATACTATAACTTATATTACTAATGGAGATTTGGTATCTGTCTGTCTGAAGCCGAAACTATACTATTACTTCTATTACTTATGGAGATTGTGTATCTGTCTGTCTGAAGTCGAAACTATACTATTACTTCTATCACTAATGGAGATTGTGTATCTGTCTGTCTGATGTTGAAACTATACTATTACTTCTATTACTAATGGAGATTGTGTATCTGTCTGTCTGAAGTCGAAACTATACTATTACTTCTATTACTAATGGAGATTTGGTATCTGTCTGTCTAAAGTCGAAACTATACTATTACTTCTATTACTAATGGAGATTGTGTATCTGTCTGTCTGTCTGAAGTCGAAACTATACTATTACTTCTATTGATATAGATTATGGTATCTTTTAATACTCAACTCAGTATAGTATTTGTCCTGTTATCATAATACCCCCTTCCCAGGCATATCCTTCGTCTTTTGTAAAGTAGTGTAGTATCTGTTCTGTAGTCATAAACCCCCTCCTCCCAGACATAACCTCCTCCTTTGTGGTTTAGCGTAGTATTTGTTCTGTCCTCATAAGAACATCCTCCCAGACATTACCTCCTCCTTTGGGAAGCAATGTAGTATATGTTCGTTCATGGTGATGCCATCCTCCAAGGCTAGCAACAATACGCGACCAGGGGGGGGATATATTTGCCAGTCAAATTAAAGTGGGAATTCTACTATTGCACGGGATGCTAATTCACGCCAAAATATAAATGAGATTATACTTTACGGCGATTACATGTAAACAGTATAAAATTAAAAACACACACAAAATATTATTTTAGAAATTAGAGTGCAGGATCAGTTAAGCATAAAAATTTAATGTGAAATGATCACCCATTGTACCTTAATTTCAATTACTGTATGTGATGATTTCTCGCGGCCGTGTGGTCCTGAGCGTTTGTCTCGTGATTCTAAGCCGAATCTACGAACTGCGTTCGAGCCCATGCGACACTCCTGCAACCGACAATCCTGCACTGATAAGGTAGAAAGCCCGAAACGACGTCGTCTGTAGGTGGAAAACACTTTAATATTTAATATATATATATATATATATATATATATATATATATATATATATATATATATATATATATATACACACACACATATATATATATATATATATATATATATATATATATATATATACTTTGAAAGGAACAACACAGGTAGGGAGAAACTATATTTTAAAACTTTAGGAAAACAAATCTGGAGGCAAAACTAAATCAAATATTTGTAAACTTTTTAAATTAAAAAATAATTATTAAATAGGGAGGTGGTGTCTGATCAACACTGCTGGGATGCCATGATAAAGAAATACTGTTTTGTTTTTAAAATCCCGAAACAGTTTTCATGGTAAACAACTGACGATCCCTTATATATGAAAAAAAAAACATATATAAAATATATTTATATTAGAGTAAATTCTTGGAAGTTAACTAAAATAGTGATTGCAGTAGATTGATTGACTTACTAGACTAAAATCTTTCAACGAAAAAAAAATTTTTTTTTTTTTTTTCAGTTTTGAAGAACTTCCGAGACTATATATATATATATATATATATATATATATATATATATATATATATATATACCTTCTTTGTAATATATTAGGAAAAATCCCAGCAGAAGTAAGAATTAAAGTTAAAAATTAAAATTTAAGAGCGTAATATTTATTTATACTGGTACAGAAAAATTAGTACAACATTCGTACCGTCGGTTTCAAACACGGAAGAGAGCCGGATGGCTAAGTCCTTCCGTGTTTGAAACCGACGGTACGAATGTTGTACTAATTTTTCTGTACTAATATATATATATATATATATATATATATATATATATATATATATATATATATATATATATAGTCTAAAGAAGCTTTGAGTCAAAGACAGAAAATGCAGTTTACATTCCCAGAGAAACAAACTAAATCCAAGATATCAAAGACTTAGCACTTGCATAAGCTGACCTACCGCTGAAAAATTCACAAATAAAAAGGGGGGGTCCAAGTATCTAACAGTGAAACAAAAACAGGGGACCTTAACTTAAGTGTGAAATATTAACACGGGGATCATCAGCTGTTTACCATGTAACTGTTTCGGAGATTTAAAAACAGGACAGTTATAATATTCATGGCTCTCCAATGGTACTGATCAAACTACCATTTCCCCAATAATCAAGTGTAGAAATAATTCAGCTTTTATTTCACTTATATATACAGAAATAAATAAATAAATAAATAAATAGATGATGATGATGATGATGATGATGATAATAATAATAATAATAATAATAATAATAATAATAATAATAATAATAATAATAATAATAATAATAATAATAATAATTTCTAATCACTACACCAAAGAACCATACTGCGATATGGCAGCTAGCAATAAAATTATATAGGAATAAAAGTTGCATTAAGAAAAATAAGCTTAAAAAACAGATTAAGTAACTTTAATATATATATATATATATATATATATATATATATATATATATATATATATATCTGTGAAGAGTACAACCGAAACATGTATGCACATATGTAACCAATAATGTCTGTATAAATAAAAATGTTGTACTAAAGAACAGCTTTACTTGTTATTGAGCACTTTTTATAAACACTGGAGTTTCAACAGATTTACATCGACAGAAACTAATACGATACATATATATATATATATATATATATATATATATATATATATATATATATATATATATATATATATATATATATATATATATATATATATATATAAGAAGATATGATGGTCTCCCATTAAAAAGCATAGAATATTTAAATGTAAGAAACCGTTTTGACCTAACAATGCATTTTTTTAAAATAAATATTAATATTAATAAACGGAGGTAGTTTACTTGAAGCATTGTGTGTAATACGTATATAGAGGAGTATTAGAAGGCTATCACAATGCAAGAAATAGAAATATGTCGGCGTTGAGAAGTAAGACAAAAACAAGTGATTTTAATTGATATATTTTTTTCAAAAAAAAATTTTTAATAATTTTTTTCCGTATATGGCAAATTTTACTTGATTAGGCAATATATCATCACTGTGATGTAATGTGTGTGACCGTGTTCCATAATATATTTCGAGGAAGACCTCTTTGTCAAATGGTAGGTGTTTCAAATCTCAAAAAACGTGCGGGTGGCAATATTGCTTATAACGCAGTAAATATTAATATCCGCAGCAAATGGAATAAAACTAAAACTATAACTGATTGTTTTTTTTATTATTATTATTTTAATTACTTATTAATTTTATTTTTATTTTTTTTTCTGAATATTTTATATTTGAGCCGACCGACGAAGTCTCAACGCCGACATATTTCCATTTTTATGCATTGTGATAGCCTTCTAATACTCCTCTCTATAAATATTAATTTATTTAAAAGTAGTCCCAAATTTTCGACGTAATACGTCCTCGTCGCATTTTTTTTTCATAGCGACATTTTTTATCGCTAGTAGAAGGTAGAATCCGTAAAATGTTGATTCGGAAATAGTTCAAATGTCGAAGTCTTTTAGGAAAATATGCGCTGACACGCATTAAAGATATGAAGATATGGTGGTCTCCCATTAGAAAACATTGAATATTGAAATGTAAGAAAGCGGTTGGAAGCCTAACAATGCATTTTTTTAAAGAAATATTAATTTATTTAAAAGTTGTCCCAAATTTTTGGCTTCAAACCGTTTTCTTTAGATTTAGAGCAACTTAAGAAGATTCTGAAATGACGCTTACCATAAAACTTACGTAAGTATTTTTCAGGTCTAACAAAAGTGGTGCAATAATAGCGTGGGGTCTACGTTCGCGCCAGACGTCCATAGAATGGAAATAGTTTTGCGCACAGCAGCAATACACAACAAATGAAAGATACAACAGTGGAATTTCCATGGGCCCCTGATGATATGTTTAAATAAATAAGCAGAGGGGTCACCAAACAAGTCATTCGTGTGGGGGGGGGGGGCGTGCGTGTATGTGTGCGTGCGTGCGTGCGTGAGACAGTGTGTGTGTGTGAGAGAGAGAGTGCGTGTGTGTGAGAGAGAGTACGTGTGTATGTGTGTGAGAGAGGGAAAGTGTGTGTGGGTGTGCGTGCGTGCGTGTGTGTGTGAGAGAGAGAGATTGCGTGTGTGTGTGAGAGAGAGTGCGTATGTGTGAGAGAGAGTGCGTGTGTGTGAGAGAGAGTGTGTGCGTGTGTGTGAGAGAGAGTGTGTGCGTGAGTGTGAGAGAGAGTGTGTGTGTGAGAGAGAGAGTGCGCGTGTGTGTGAGAGAGAGAGTGCGTGTGTGTGTGTGAGAGAGTGTGTGTGCGTGTGTGTGAGAGAGTGGGTGTGTGTGTGATAGAGAGAGAGAGTGTGTGTCTGTGTGAGAGAGAGTGCGTGTGTGTGTGTGATAGAGAGAGAGAGTGTGTGTGTGTGTGAGAGAGGGAGTGCGTGTGTGTGTGTGAGAGAGTGCGAGTGTGTGTGAGAGAGAGTGTGTGTCTGTGTGAGAGAGAGTGCGTGTGTGTGTGTGAAAGAGAGTGTGTGTGTGTGAGAGGGAGTGCGTGTGTGTGTGTGAGAGAGAGTGTGTGTCTGTGTGAGAGAGTGTGTGTCTGTGTGAGAGAGTGTGTGTGTGTGTGCGTGTGTGGGTGTGTGTGTGTGCGTGCGTGTGCGGTTTTTCTTAGGAAATTATATCTTTTTTTTTTATTAATGAAATTTGTTTATGATATCTACCTGTAGAATAAGAAAATGGCAGACGTCTCGGTCATCAATCCAATATGCTATCATAAAGCTCTTTTTGTGACAAAACAACCGATGAAGACGGGACAATAGCCGCCGGGGAGGATGGGAGGTGAGGAGGCGAGATGGATGCGAAAGAGGTGTGTTTCCGAGAAGAAGGTGTCTCCCGAAAATCAGACATTGTTGATAGTTGTTAGACGTCGCCGACGTCAGACGAAAGACCCGACAGACATCTTTGTTTTTGTTTTTTTGTTTTTTTTTAATTTTTTTCTAATCCCCCGATTTGAAATAGAAAAAGACGGAAAGAAAGAACGATTTAAAAGAAAAAGAGACGGTGAAAGAAATACACACGGACGCATATACCCGTGCCGCATTAATCATGGGCGTCTGAGGAGCCAGTTGTTGGCCTTTGTGTGACAATCAACTAGCGGTATAGCTCCGGTGGGAACAATCGAAATATTGAGACTGCCGCCGTCACAATGGATGAGACGACGCAGTCCTAGCCCTAACCCTAACGGCGCACCCCGTAGCGTAACTGTCATTTGTCGAGAGTGGCGAAAAGAAATAAGAAAGAATAGATGAATAAATAAACTAATACGTTGTAATTGTGTCAAATCCATTCGATCGGCTGACAACCGACGAAACCGTTTCGCCTCGACAGTCGACAAAACTTATTTTTCAAACTAGATAAATAACAGAAAAGGAAAACACGTCTTGTTTAGGTAATTTTTTTTTCGTGTGTTTTGGGACTCGCTTTTGCGCTGGTAATATAATGTACAATGTTTTAATTGGGGCAATCAGATTTTTCTTTTAAAGTTACGGAAGGATAAACTTAGGGTTAGGGTACGGGTTAGGGTTAGGGTTGAATCGCTAACAAATAGACGTAAACGTCATAAGCAGAAAAAGTTTACAAGTTTCAACAAAATATGCATCACAAAAAATAGGAAAAAAGTTGTTTTTGTTTTAAATTTTAAAAATCGCCAAAAATAAATTCAAACGCCAGAAAAAAAATTTTCCTAATCAAAACGTCGCAAAATTCAATCAAAAGTCACAAAAAATAAAAATAAAAATTCACAAAAAATAAAACAAATAAAAATGTCGCAAAAAAATGAATATTTGAAAGAATCAAAGTTTTTAAAAAATCATAATGTGGCAAAAAATTTAAATTTAATAAAAAAAAGTTTACAAGTTTCTTTTAACAAAATATGCATCAAATAGGAAAACATTTTTTTTTTAAATTTAAAAAATCGCTAAAAAAAAAATTCAAAAGCCATAAAAAATTCTTTAAATCCAAACGCCGCAAAAAAACAATCAAAAGTCACAAAAAATAAAAAAGATTTCACAAAAAATATAACATAAATAAAAATGTCGCAAAAAAATGAACATTTGAAAGAGTCAAATTTTTAAAAAATCATAATGTCGCAAAAAATTAAAATTTAATAAAAAAAAAGTTTTTAAAATCGCAAAAAAATTAAAATTTCACAAATGTCGGCAAAAAAAATACCAAAGTCACAATTTTCTTTTAATGTAACTTAAGAAATCAGTTTTAAAAAATTCAAAAGGCAAAAGAAATTAAAAAGGTCACATCAAATGAAAAGGTCAGTAAAGATATCATATAGTTAAAATGTCACTCAAATAATTTTAAATTTTAAATTATTTGAGTGACATTTTAACTGTATGATAACTTTTTTGTTGTGTGAAACAAATGGATAATTTACTTGGTGGCTTTCTGGATCTTCTTGGGGAGAAGGACAGCTTTGATGTTGGGAAGGACACCACCCTGGGCAATGGTCACTCCGGACAAGAATTTGTTCAATTCTTCGTCATTACCGATGGCCAATTGCAAGTGACGGGAGATGATTCTAGATTTCTTGTTGTCTCTGGCAGCATTTCCAGCCAACTCGAGAACCTCAGCGGCCAAATATTCCATGACGGCAGCCAAATAGACTGGAGCACTGGCACCAACAACTCTCTGGGCATATTTGCCTTTACGGAGGAGACGATGGATACGACCAACAACAAAATTTAAAAACCTCACAAAAATTAAATAATCATCAAAAATTTTTAAAATTAGAAAAAAAGTAAAAAGAAAGGTCATCGGGTCAAATCCATTCGATTATATAACAACCGATGAAACCGCTTCGCTTCGACAGCCACAAAAAATCTCCAAAGATTTCATACTAGATAAATAATAGAAAAGTGAAAACACGACCTTGGGCAAATGGTGCAATTCAGGAAAGGGTGGCTGTTTACTTTTAATGCAATCGCTGCAAATCGTAGAAATTAATTTCTCCCAAAAGTTATCGTCTGCTTGCTTGGAACTTGATTGCCTAATGCCTACTGCAACTTGATTATGTTTGTACGAATTAATTTTAACAACCCTATTATTTGCGAAAATAAATATATTTTCAAATAATATTTTTAAATTTGTTACTTTTTTATTCAAATGTTTTTAAATTAAATGTTTTTAATGCACCGACAAGTTTCAAAAGATGATTTTATTAAAATTGGTTTAAAAAATTGGTTTCGTTGTTTGTTATATAAACAAACAACGAAACCAATTTTTTTAACCAATTTTTTGTTTGTTTTCTTTTTCTTTTAATGCAATCGTTGCAGATGGTAGAAATTAATTTCTTCCAAAAGTTATCGTCTGCTTGCTTGGAACCTGATTATCTAATGACTGCTGCACTTGATTATGTTTAAATTTGGGAAAGTTCATTTTTTTAAATCTAAAAGTTAAAGAAAGAGGCAAAATGCCTTCAAAAAAACATGTGTTAGATGCAAATATAATCAAAATACTACTTTTTTTTATCTTGACTTTTTTTCTAATAATTTCGCTCGGTATCACAAACTTCTTCAGAGATTCAAACAAATAAAAGGTATTAACCATATTTTTTCCGTAAGAATCCTTTCTGGTCTTGTAGAAGTGATTTTCGATGTTGTGTGGACTTAACGGAGTAAATGTCTCTTTTAAATTCGAACTTAAATCGCGCATGGTCGCTGGTAGGTATACATTTGGGAAAGTTTATTATTTTAAGCATCTTTAGAATTTTAAACTTAAAGAAAGAGGCAAAATGCCTTTTTAAAAAACTGTGTGTTAGATGCAGATATTTTTATTAAAATTAAAATACTATTTTCTAAGCATCTTTAGAATTTTAAACTTAAAGAAAGAGGCAAAATGCCTTCAAAAACCATGTGTTAGATGCAGATATTTTTATTAAAATCAAAATACTATTTTTTAAGCATTTTTAAAATTTAAAACTTAAAGAAAGAGGCAAAATGCCTCCAAAAACTATGTGTTAGATGCAGATATTTTTATTAAAATAAAAATACTATTTTTTTAAGCATCTTTAGAATTTTAAACTTAAAGAAAGAGGCAAAATGCATTCAAAAAACCATGTGTTAGATGCAGATATTTTTATTAAAATAAAAATACTATTTTTTAAGCATCTTTAGAATTTTAAACTTAAAGAAAGAGGCAAAATGCCTTCAAAAAACCATGTGTTAGATGCAGATATTTTTATTAAAATAAAAATACTATTTTTTTTTTTCATCTTGATTTTTTTTCTAATAATTTCGCTCGCTTTGTACGAATTAGTTTGTTTAAGAAACCCTATTATTTGCGAAAATAAATATATTTTCAAATAATATTTTTATATTTGTTACTTTGTTATTCAAATGTTTTTAAATTAAATGTTTTTGGTGCACCGAGAAATTTCAAAAGATGCTTTGATTTTATATAACAAACCACGAAACAACTGTTTTGAACCAATTTTTTGTTTGTTTAATTTTTCTTCTTTTCTTTCAATATTTTTCTTTTGAACATTTTCTGGGTTAGGGTTTGGGTTAGTCTTTCGTTAGAAGTGACCGTTGCTGACAGAACTCAATGAATCTATCGGGAGATTCAACGCGCCTGCACAGATCGTAGAAATTCATTTTTTTTTTTCAAACGCGCTGCAGATTGTTAAAATTAATTTCTTCCAAAAGTTATCGTCTGCATGCTTGGAACGTGATTCTCTAATGCCTGCTGCAATATGATTGGTTAATAGTTTCGTTAACTCCGGACGTCGACGACGCGAGTCACGGAAACGCGGCGCGTTCTCTATAAGAGTATTGATTTACTCCTCTCCAGGAGTTAGGCACAAGGCCAGTTTTTATCTTACTCCCACAAGTAAGATGTGACCAGTGTCGGGTCGGGAAAGTGGGGTTTAAAAAATGCCTGGGCAGTCCCGTCGCCATTCCCCGGAAGGGACGCCTCAGGCAGTAAGCAGTAAACTTACTCCTCCCCAAAGAGGGGAGGCGAAGCCTGGGAGAGTGGACCTCCTAGAACTGCATAGGACAGTACCTCAGACCGGCGGAATCAAGGCCCGAAGGCCAAGACGATACCAGTTTATGGGGTGCAGTATCCATCGGAACAGATACTACACTTTGATCTAAGCCAAAAGGCCAAGCAAGAGTATTGATTTACTCTTCTCCAGGAGTTAGGCACAAGGCCAGTTTTTATCTTACTCCCACAAGTAAGATGTGACCCAAGGTCGGGTCGGGAAAGTGGGACTTGAAAAGCCAGCGCCCGAGAAGGTGAGCACTCTGGCCATTAAAAATTGCCTGGGCAGCCCCGTCGGCATTCCCCGGTAGGGGCGCCTCAGGCAGTAAGCAATAAACTTACTCCTCCCCAAAGAGGGGAGGCAAAGCCTGGGAGGATGGACTTCCTAGAACTGCACAGGACAGTACCTCAGACCGGCGGAATCAAGGCCCGAAGGCCAAGACAATACTGGTCTACAGAATGAGCATCCATCGGAACAGATACTACACTCTGATCTTAGCCAAAAGGCCAAGAAAGAGTACCTACTTTACTGTTGTATACATTCTTTTTGAATAAAAGTCCCGCTAAAGGTCAGTATCACTTGGTAACACGCATACTCGGCACATATGTCACATATCAACCAACTCATAACATAAGGTTCTGGGTATGACCTTAAAAGACATCATCAATTGTCGGGAATGTGGAGTTGCTCCTTATATTAGTTTCCATTACTCCCAGGTCCACTCTGACCCGAAGTGGTAATACATGTAAGGGCCCATCTATGGGTCAAATAGAACCTACTAGCGCTACCAAATCGGGCTGTTATTGACTTCCTGACTCAAAATGCACCAAACATTGATGTTTTATTGTTTTTTTTTCTTTGCAAAACTCAAACATGTTCTGCAAACTCCAAAACAAAAAACAACAATATTTAAAATTGTTGTTGTTTTTGTTTTGGAGTTTGCAGATCATGATAGAGGTGCAATATGTGTCCATGTTTATACAATTTGTTTCAGGAAAAGGTGTTCTGGATTGCTTGCTTCTTTCATTTCGTTTATTTTTTACTTTAGTTTTACAATCTGTCATGTGGTATTTCGATATTATTTATAGTCTTATGAAGTTTTTTTTTTTGGCTGATTGATACCAATCTTAGTGTGAGGTACGCAATAGCAAGTACATCAATATATGATACCAATATTTTATATCGAAATAAATATTTTGCCGTTATCTTTTACGACACGTGTACACTACTTTGATATATATATATATATATATATATATATATATATATATATATATATATATATTTGTTGAAAAAAACATAAAAATGTGTAGTGTGAAAATAAATAAAATTTATTTTAATCTTAGCTTTCGAGAGTTACAATTCTCCTTGTCAAAGAGTGTTTTTCTATTTCTTGTTCTTTTTCTTCATCGTCTGATGGTAATGGACTTCTGGGTCAGAAAATCACGTTATGTCTGAAGGCGATGTTGCGCCAATTTGAATTAGAAAGGGTATTTAAACATATTATATATATATATATATATATATATATATATATATATATATATATATAAAGTGTGGTAAATTAACTACCATCAAAGCTGGTAATAGATGCAATATTTATTTTATTTAAAAGAAAAGACAAAATCGAAACCGATTTATTTCTTTTTTTTTCTCTATAAACTGTCATTTTTTTATAGTTTATAGTTATACATATATTTCGCTAATAATATTAGCCTCATCAGTGTGTTTGAAATTCCGATGTAATTGGGAAACCAGCTTCAGTTGGTGTGAGCCGGCGAGGGAGATGTCGTTTGTTTTTGTTTTTTGTTTTCCACTCACGTATGAAAACACGCCAAGCACGTGGACTGTTATAGTTTTGAAAGGTTCATACTTTTTTTTTAAGCATCTGAATGAAATTTAGAAAAAAAGAAGTGTGGTAAATTAACTACCATCAAAGCTTGTAATAGATGAAATATTTATTTTATTTAAAAGAAAAGACAAAATCGAAACCGAAAAAAAAAACGACATCTCACTCGCCAGCTAACACCAACTGAAGCTGGTTTCCCAATTACATCGGAATTTCAAACACACTAATGAGGCTAATATTATTAGCGAAATATATGTATCACTATAAACTATAAAAAAAATGACAGTTTATAGAGAAAAAAAAGAAAAAAATCGGTTTCAATTTTGTCTTTTCTTTTAAATAAAATAAATATTGCATCTATTACAAGCTTTGATGGTAGTTCATTTACCACACTTCTTTTTTACTAAATTTCATTCAGATGCTTAAAAAAACTATGAACATTTCAAATATATATATATATATATATATATATATATATATATAGTGTGTGTGTGTCAGGTTGTATATGAAAGGAAATCAAATAAAGTGCTCGATCATATAAGAGAGCTAATATAATTTATATAGATACTGTTTATTACATATTAAATGTGTATATATTACATATTATATACTGTATATTACATATTAAATCTCCGTGCCCAGTGGAATCATCGGCAAGCTTGCCGATGATTCCACTGGGCCCGGAGATTTACTAAAGATGTCTAAATCTGCCCTTTTGGATTAAACCGCGGTACATTGCTGAAATATATAATATACAGTATCTAAATAAATTATATATATATATATATATATATATATATATATATATATATATATATATATATATATATATATATATATATATATATATATATATATATATATATTAAATAAATTCCTAGTGGTACAAAATTTTATTGAGGCAAGGAATTTAGACGTTTGTGACATTTTTTTATTCTGGTTGAAATGAAAATCTTATAAATAGCGCCGAATGTGCGTCGACTTACACTAGGGAGAGGGTTTCTGTCATAAGTTGATCACATTCGTTATTCCACCTTAAAGTCCTGGAAGCAATATATATTAAATCATTAAAACCCTCCCTTTGTAAAGAAAGGCAGTGGTTTCTAGGACTTAATGTGACCCCCCTCCCATTTTTTTTCTAAAATTATCACTGGTTTTCATTTAACTATTTTAAGTTTTGAATCGTAGTGCATGAATTATTTCCACGCATTTACTCTGGTGAGTGTGGACGAAAGCCGGCTTAGTAGATTCATGGATTGATGTTTTCCTCTCGTTTTTACTTTTAAATTTCATTCCAACCCCCCCCCAAAAAAAAATCTCACAAAAGTCTATATTCCATGCCTTAATATATATATATATATATATATATATATATATATATATATATATATATATATATATATATATATATATATATGAGAAAAAAGAAACAATGTTTCAGACAAAATGTAAAAATAAAAATGGACTAAAGGATAAGCAATTCAACAACTAACAAAAATAAACTCAAAAACTCATGTTGTAAAGTTCTGCCGAAATATTTCGGTCGTTAAGATACGGCCATTTTCATTCGGTTGGTTAGTTGTTTAATTGCTTATCCTTTATTCAATTTTTATTTTTACATATATATATATATATATATATATATATATATATGTATATGTATATATATATGTATATGTATATGTATATATATATGTATATGTATATATATATATACATATATGTATATATATATATATATATATATATATATATAGCATAATATGAAATGAAATAATAATATACTGGATAGAGCATTGATAGCGATAGATAAAATGAAATAATAAAATAAGGTGCGAATCAAATTTTATTAGAATTCCATGGGCTGATATATTTGATGTTTTATATACTTTTATGTATTTTTATATATATTTTTATATATTTTCAAAGTTTCATTTTATTATCTGCAGTAATGTCATTGCGTTAATGGTCCTCTGAGTAGAAGAATTTTCTTTGAAAACTCATGAGTTAAGGACTTTAAGGTACTTTGCCTGAACATTGAATTCTAATAAACTTTGATTCGCACCTTATTTTCTTATTTCATTTTATCTATCGCTATTAATGCTCTATCCAGTATATTGAGCTTCAGTTTCATCCGGATGTTCACTAATTGAAGATATTAGTTGCCTCTTATATCTTTTGCTTGATTAACTTCCTATATATATATATAATATATATATATATATATATATATATATATATATATATATATATATATATATATGTATATTTATATATATATATATATATATAGTCTCGGAAGTTTCTCAACCATTAAAACTATATTAAAAATAAAAAAATAAAAAAATAAAAACTTATAGTCCCAAGTCTTCCAGTGGAAAATCACTCATGTAAGTCAATTTATTTTTTACAGTTATTATATTAGTTTATTTCTAACACTATTATAAGGGATCATCAGTTGTTTACCATGAAAAACTGTTTCGGGAATATATATATATATATATATATATATATATATATATATATATATATATATATATCCGATTTGTTTTAGTCTCGAGACAATATCTTTATGTCCTGGGTGGTCTTCGGGTATTACCCGAGCCGCTCCACCTCATTGGCCCGCACGAATGCTTCGAACGCAATGCACGAACGAGCATCAGACGAGCGAATTCTAACCGGGTTTATAAAATGTGCTCAATATCAAAATAGAGCTTTATATATGATAATTTTTATTTACACAGACATGTACAAAATCTGCGACACTGGCATGTCGATGTTATCGATCAACAGTTACTATTAACTGAGATCTCATCAGGCAGAGTTAGAATCCGATCTTAACCTCCCTATATATATATATATATATATATATATATATATATATATATATATATATATATATATATATATATATATATATTTCACATAATTCACCCCAAACAAGACAGGCCGCCACTGTAAACGTAAGGGGCTACTGAGAAAAAGGAAAAGGGGAGAAGGATTGGTGGTTCAGCTTAAATTGGGATCTGAGCAGCGAGATGTCTGTTTACATTAGTTTTAAATTTCTGCATGTCAGTACTGTCGGGGAAACAGGGGGCAGGGAGGGAGTTCCAGAGGCCAGCAGCACGAGGAAAGAAGCTATTTGAGTAGAATGCTCTCCGGCATCTGGGGACCTCCACAGTGAATATATATATATATATATATATATATGACAGAGAGAGGATAGATAGATAGATAGATAGATAGATAGATAGATAGATAGATAGATAGATAGATAGATAGAAATGAACGGATAGATAGATAGAAATGAACGGATAGATAGATAGATAGATAGATAGATAGATAGATAGATAGATAGATAGATAGATAGATAGATAGATAGATAGATAGATAGATAGATAGAAATGAACGGATAGATAGATAGATAGATAGATAGATAGATAGATAGATAGATAGATAGATAGATAGATAGATAGATAGATAGAAATGAACGGATAGATAGATAGAAATGAACGGATAGATAGATAGATAGATAGATAGATAGATAGATAGATAGATAGATAGATAGATAGATAGATAGATAGAAATGAACGGATAGATAGATAGAAATGAACGGATAGATAGATAGATAGATAGATAGATAGATAGATAGATAGATAGATAGATAGATAGATAGATAGATAGAAATGAACGGATAGATAGATAGATAGATAGATAGATAGATAGATAGATAGATAGATAGATAGAAATGAACGGATAGATAGATAGATAGATAGATAGATAGATAGATAGATAGATAGATAGATAGATAGATAGAAATGAACGGATAGATAGATAGAAATGAACGGATAGATAGATAGATAGATAGATAGATAGATAGATAGATAGATAGATAGATAGATAGATAGAAATGAACGGATAGATAGATAGAAATGAACGGATAGATAGATAGATAGATAGATAGATAGATAGATAGATAGATAGATAGATAGATAGAAATGAACGGATAGATAGATAGATAGATAGATAGATAGATAGATAGATAGATAGATAGATAGATAGATAGATAGATAGATAGATAGAAATGAACGGATAGATAGATAGATAGATAGATAGATAGATAGATAGATAGATAGATAGATAGATAGATAGATAGATAGATAGAAATGAACGGATAGATAGATAGATAGATAGATAGATAGATAGATAGATAGATAGATAGATAGATAGATAGATAGAAATGAACGGATAGATAGATAGAAATGAACGGATAGATAGATAGATAGATAGATAGATAGATAGATAGATAGATAGATAGATAGATAGATAGATAGATAGATAGAAATGAACGGATAGATAGATAGAAATGAACGGATAGATAGATAGATAGATAGATAGATAGATAGATAGATAGATAGATAGATAGAAATGAACGGATAGATAGATAGATAGATAGATAGATAGATAGATAGATAGATAGAAATGAACGGATAGATAGATAGATAGATAGATAGATAGATAGATAGATAGATAGATAGATAGATAGATAGATAGAAATGAACGGATAGATAGATAGAAATGAACGGATAGATAGATAGATAGATAGATAGATAGATAGATAGATAGATAGATAGATAGATAGATAGATAGATAGATAGATAGATATGAACGGATAGATAGATAGATAGATAGATAGATAGATTGATAGATAGATAGATAGAAATGAACGGATAGATAGATAGATAGATAGATAGATAGATAGATAGATAGATAGATAGATAGATAGATAGATAGATAGAGGAAAGGACAGACGTAGTAAGATAGATAAGTAGAACGAAATCGACATGATTTGGTTGAAGAATTCCCGTTTGCACGCTTAATTAATCACAGACGATCAATCACTCGATGGAACAATATCTTATACTCGCTATTCATTGCGCAGTTTTTGCCGTGAAACACACGTGACAACTCACGCTAAAATAACGCTTTCGAAATTTGTTTATTCCCGGTAAAGAAAACAAAACAAGAAACACCACTTCATCTAACTTAACACTGATTGAATAATAACACCCGATTCGCCTGGATTTAGACAAGACCCCTATTTCCTGGGTGGTCCCCGTGTATTACACGGACCGTTAAACTTTATTGTCTTGAAAGAATGCCTCGAATGCACGCACCACTTCGTCAATGTGCACGAACCTGCGTCAGAGTAACGGGTGGTCGTACTGGCGATGCTCTGTTAGAGCCTTCTGTTTACAAAGAGTGGTGTACGTCTTAGTCGCCAGTGTCGGCCTTCGACCGCGATGTTATGGTTCCCGCGGATCAATTTCAGATTGAAACGTGTGCGTTTCTATATTGTAGACAAACACGCCAAGTGAATAGAGCTCAAGTCATCGGTCACTGAAGCGGACTTCCTTTTTAGACGGACCCTTGACCAACTTCGCAGTAGAAAACAAGGTGGCGTGCTGACGTATACGACACATTCCACCACCTTCAAAATACTTACTCCTGTAATGATAAAAATACAGGCTGGGCCAAAATAAGGGTCCTATCTTTAAATTTGAATAACTTGAATTTGAATAACTTCCACAAAATAAAAGTTAAACTCACCAAACTTTATGTGTGTGTAGACTGACCCTTGCGAGATTTTTTGAAATAAACAAAACAAATTTTAGCCGAAAAACACTTCTTAAAACTTACAAAAACTAAAGTATTGTTTTTTACACTGTTTTGAGTTTTTTAAGCAAAAATAATGTTTTCTAAATGAGGGTACGTTCCTTAGGGCTAATACGGCTCATGCTTGCTTCGGAAGGAGTCCTTTACTTATTCTAAAAAAAAAAATTTTTTTAAATCAATAAATAAAAAAGTTATGAATTTTTAAAAATAGGACCCTTATTTTTGCCCACCCTGTATTAAACAAGAGTGCGTGTCAGTGTTTTTCTCGCATAAACATAACTCTGATAACTTAAATCTATATACTATTCCATGATAAATGCCAATATACTGAAATCATATGCCATTAATAGGGTTAAGATGAAAATTCATATACACTAAATATACAAAAGCAAGGAAATTCACAAATTTTTACACTTTTATTGTCATTAAGGGTATGACTACATATCAACCAAACCATTTCATTATCACATCACTACAGTATAAATCTCTATGCATGAGTGGATGAAGTGTGTGAGGTGCGCTGAAGAAAAATTCCTACCAGTAAAATACATAGCCCTGTTGTGCTCGCATACTCTTAATGACAATAAAAGTGTAAATATTTGAGGATTTCCTTGCTTTTGTACATTTAGTGTATATGAATTTTCATCTTAACCCTATTAAGGGCATATGATTTCAGTATACTGGCATTTATCATGGAATGTCACTACTTTTGTAAAGGCTATGCCTCAATACAATGGTAATTTTTAAGGTTTTTTGGAATTTTCTGGAAAACTAAGGTATATGGTAAACTGAAATTAAAATGCCATCAACTAGACCCTACAATCTCTATCTCTGTCAAAAATCAGCTGAATCCATCAAATAGTTGATGAGATACAGGGTGGCACATACGTACGTACGTACACACGGATAACACAAAACCACTCCTGACCTTTCTGGATCTCTGGGTTGCCTTGACTAATGATGCTGAAATTCTACACACGTGTTAAAAAAAATTTTGTGCCAAGTTTTAACTAATTTGGTTTATTGGTTTTTGAGTTATGATTGATCAAAGAAATGAGATTTCTAGCATAGGTCGATTTTGAAGTCTATTAAGGGATAGAGCGCTCTCGCGCCTCCCTTGATTAAAAAGGTATGGTGTTTTTGGCGTTTGTCTGTTCGTATGTAAATAGAAACCTGTGATTGGTGGACAAAAAAGGGATAGGCAGATTACACATTATTAAGGCAGTAATTTGTATGATTTTCCATTTAATTAGTTCTATTATTTCTACTACTTCTGACTGTTTTTCTCCTACCTATAGCCTTACTATTTTCTATAAATACAATCATAGCATGTGTTCTTCAGAGTTATGTGATCTACTCCCCGCTTCTTTTGTTGCAGCTCGTTTGACTCGTTGGTCTAGTGGTCTTCATCAATTCGCTATTTTAATATCTCATTGTAATACATCTTCCTATTCCAGTAGCATATTTCCAAGAAGTGCATGCTAACTGTTTTTCTCCCGCCTATAGCCTCAGTCTTTTCTATCAATACTATTATCGCATGTGTTCTTCAGAGTTATGTGATCTACTCCCCGCTTCTTTTGTCCCAGCTCGTTTGACTCGTTGGTCTAGTGGTCTTCATCAATTCGCTGTTTTAATACCTCATTGTAATACAGCTTCCTATTCAAGTATCTTCTTTTAAGAAGTTCAGACTTGTGGAACTCTCTTCCTGCAGACCGTTTCCGTCCTACTTATAACCTTGGTCTTTTTACGACTAAGGCCAATAGGCATCTCCTGTTTTTGCGATAATCATATTTTGTTCTTGTTAGCTCCTTACATCAAGTGGCTTCGTGCCTTGTCTGGAGCGGTTTCCGTAAAATAAATAAAAGAATACCTTGGTATGTCAATTTCTATCTTCATCTAACTTTGACCACTTTATAACTAGTACAAAGGAAAATATTCGTGGAATTTCGTGAAAAAAGACTTACTATTTGTATTAGAGAGAAAGTAACTACGATGGATGTATTTAGGTATTGTCTTTAGTCGCACAAAAGGTAAGAAATGATGTTTTTTAATTAAAAATAATTCGCTGTAAATTACTACCGAATACCCTTTGTAAACTTTTTTTGCGGAATATAAACAAAGATCACTGAAAAAATATATTTATGTAATGTTTTTCTATGTTTTTATGTTCTGGTAATGTTTTTTTTTTCATTTATTAAACACGTATCCAGTTAAAAAAAAAAAACTTTCAATACGTGAATTTTTTTCAATTTTCAAAAAGTTATTTTTAATTTTAAAAAAAGAATTTCAATTTTTTGGGGGGTTGGGCGGGGAGAGAGGGGGAAGCTTATAGTGTTTCTTGTAATTTCTGTTTATTTGGTTCATTTTTGTGTAGTGAGAGCTGAGACCGGTGTAATTTATTGGGGGGGGATTATGAAGTGATGTTTCTTGCAGTTTCTGGTCCTTGGTTCGTGTTGTGGTGTTATTCGTGTGGTTTTGTTTTCTCCCTGTTGTAAATTCCTTGTGACTGGTTACCCTTTGTAGCTTATGCGTGTTGGTTTCCGCATTCGAGGATTTTCCTTAAGATTGCAGCTGTTTTGATCATTGCTGTTTCGATGGTCGCTTAGATTCCAATTTCTCCCAGTCTTTTCTCCGGGTTTTGGGGGATTGTTCCTAGTGCTTCTATGATTCGGGTATTGACATTGTAAAAACTACCGCCTTGATAGTGTGTACTCTGCCTATTCTCTTTTTTGTCAACCAATCACATGTTTTTATTTGTGTACGAACAGACAAACTAAAAAAACGAACACGATAATATTTTATTAGTATAGAGATTAATCAAATACTTATTAAAATAAATATGAAACAGTAAAACTAACATGATTTTTTAAAAGTCCGATTTAAAAGATAAATGGTAAAGACGACTGGTGTCTTATCACGTCAAATTAAACGAACGGTTTCTATTCGTCTCGGCTGTTATGTTGAACGCGACTAGAAACGGCTCATCTTCTTTCATTTATTTATTTATTTATTTATTTATAATATATAGGTAGGATAGATGAAAAAAGGTTCGCATTTATTCATTTATATATATATATATATATATATATCTAATATATAAAGTAGAGACAATTTTTCCCCTGTACCTTCTCGAAGAATAGGAAAATAACCACATGCATCACAGGCTACTAAACTCACCATTACATTACACTTATTCACTCGAGCGTGTTTTAGTAAAATTGTTATTATTTTTTCCTACCTAACACTAAATATTACATTTGCCCGCCATCCACGACTCTCCGACACACCAACTCCATATAGGTGGTAACAAAAACTTTTCACCCTAACAATTATGTACTGTCACTACACTCATCGACACCGGGAACTAATAAACACAGTTTAATTTTCACAAAACACCGGTTCTTATTTATTATTTGCCTGGTATTAATTTACTACATAATATAAAGCAATACGCAAAAACTTAATGACCGCTCCCGTTCACTCCGATGATTTTCCGCGAATATCAGATACGTTCTTTCTCATTCTACCTATGACTTCTACATTTACATTCATTCCGGAATTAAGCGAATGAAATTAACTAAGATAGTTCCTGCAACATTTATTCATTCAACATGGCGGCTACAATTTCTTGATCGAATCGACTTCCTATTTAATTCAATAAGCGTAAATATACTCGTAGACCCCGATACATTTACATTTTAAAAATCATACACCTTCAACACGCATATTATGGAAAACTTGCCCAAATCAATTTACTTCATCAACAAATGACCTAAACCCTGTCATTGTTGAACTTTCCATTTCGTCGGCAGAATCTAAATCTTAACATAACACGCATGTCAATAAACAAGCTTAGCTTAATTGTCCTATTTTTTCATGATCGACTGTTTCAGCGTTCAATCCCATTTTACGCGGCCACTTTTTTTCTTTTTTTTAAATTCAAAACATTCAACAACACAGTAGAAGGGGGGGAGAGAACTATAGGCTGTTTTTTTTTCATTCGACGTCATGCTATAGGTAGTACTTTCTCCCGTGCAACACCGGGCAACGGGTTCTGCTAGTTCTTTATAAAATGACTTCTATGTTTATTTTTTTTATTATTATTTAATGTTTTCATGTTTTAATTGTGTTGCTTTGAATTTGTTTCTTTTGGGGGTGACAGTGGTTAAGTTGTTAATGGCACAGACAGACGACCTGAGTGTGCCAAGTTCGAATCCAGTTCGTTCCACAGAAACACTTTCACTTTAGATATTGGTAACCTTTACATTGTCCCTGTCGTGCGTATCCAATGTCTTCCCTGAAATAATTCTAACTAAGTAGGATATCGGGGAAACCTATGCAAACAATAGAATCATCTGATTCATACGAATAAATGAATTTTATAATCTTTGATGTGTTTTTACTGCTTCTTTAAAAAATTTAAAAATGTATTTCAAAATTTAATATTTTTTGTCAATTTCCTAAACTTCTTAATATTTCGATATACACATGCCTTCCTCAGTTGTTACAATTTTCTTTTTTCATCGTCGAGATCCCCGACTGGCGAAACCGACCTGAGATCATAACTATCCTGACTTACAAAAGAACACACACCCCATTATCATCGGGACTTTTCGTAATCTCTGTTCGGTTTCGCCAATCGGGGATCTCGACAATAAAAAAAGTAGACAAAAGAACATCACTGCAAACATTGCGGAAGACATGTGTATGTCGAAATATTTGATATAAAAACAAAATTAATAAATGTTTCACTCATTAAAGAATCTCGCATCGCTAATCTGGTATTTGATCTGATTGCATTTAAACTTGTCGATGCTCCATAAAGTAGCCCCTAACGGATTTCTGAAACTACCGCGAACCAGTGTGTATGCTACTACAGAAAACTAACATCGGGACTTTTCTTGATCTTTCATCGGCTTCGTCGGTTGGGGATTTCTACAATTAAAAAAAGAAACACCACTATAACGATTGAAGAAAACACGTGTATTTCGAAATATTTGATAAAAAAATGTTTAATTTATTAAAAAATCTCGCACCGCTTATGTTGTTTTTAATCTGATTATATATATATATATATATATATATATATATATATATATATATATATATATATATATATATATATATAGTAAGCTATGAGAACATTTATGGCAATTAAGCTACACAAAGGCTCGCGCGTTTCATCCCCGAGGGAAATCTTCAGGCACGCGTCTGTTGACTGGTTTCTGAATTTTCATATATATATATATATATATTTGGTTGGGGGGTGTTTTTTTGACGTGGTAGTTTATACGTCTGAGGAGACTTAATTAAGGGGTCGAAATAATTTATAATGTATACAACCTTAATGTGTGTATAGTTTTTTCCTTTTAATAATTATATATATATATATATATATATATATATATATATATATATATATATATATATATATATATATATATATATATATATATGCTGAAGAGTCTCGATTGAAAAGAGACGAAACGTATACGTCCGAAGATAATAAACAATAACAAATATTTTTCATATTTTGTCGCTCCTTAATAATTAGTAGAGCACTTTAGTAGTAGTGCAAATACAGCGTGGCGTCATTTGCTTTATAATGCATCATTCCTTAATATAAGTAGAATGCCTGTGTCGTCATCGCCGCTTTAAATGTGTTTAAACTACCACAGTTTATCAGCTGTTCAAATATTGGCTGCGAGGTTTAAGACGTTGGATTTGAGTTGAAAAATACTTATAATCCAGGGTTTCGAATCGTGTGACCGGTAGTGAATAGTCATACTTCTACGCTGAAAAGTCTCGATTGAAAAGAGACGAAACGTGTACGTCCGTAGATAATAAACAATAACAAATATTTTTCATATATATATATATATATATATGAAATGAGTGAAGAGAATAAAAATTGGGTTTATTTTGAAACAATTATTTATTTATAAATAATTATTCAAAGCTCTCACAAGATACCTTACCTTTAAGTAAAGTTGACAACAAGGCGTTATTCTGCTTAATGCAAAATAACTCTAGACTTGCTATCGACTGCTTGCTACTGCCTCGGCTACTGAATTTCGTATCGGGGTTCGAGCCGTGTGTTCGACAGGGATTGTCTTCTCCTGACGATTGAAGGTTTGGCATGCAACATATGTTAATTATAAAATAATATTTATTTATAAATAATTATTTATTTATTAATATATATATATATATATATATATATATATATATATATATATGTATGAATAAATATATATATTAATAAATAATTATTTATAAATAAATATTATTCAATATATATATATATTTATTTATAAATAAACATTATTCAATATATATATATATATAAATAATTATTTATAAATAAATATTATTCAATATATATATATATATATATATATATATATATATATATATATATATATATATATATAAAGCGGAGAACTAAAAGCGAACTTTGGCAGTTTAACTTTGAAATCTCTCAATGTATTTCTCGTGCCTTCTATCGACCTACCTACAAATCACTTTCTCCACTGGATTTTTTGATACCGGATTATTTGAAATCGGACACTTGCTTGCATTCGGGCTTCTTTTTGCCTTGTTTTTTTCCCCCAATCTTTGTTTTACTTTTTCAAATTTTAAATCTTGGCTTTTGTCAACTTATCTATCCCAGCAATTTCATCTGATGATAAGATTTTGATCTTTGAAAAGCCTGGCTTAAGGAAAAAAATTAATTGAATAAATTGCTTTTTTGCGAAATATACCTTGCATTGAGTAACTGAATTGAAAAAAGATCTGCCTCCGTCGCTTTTCTAATTCCTTTTCATCCTTCTACCTATATATATATATATATATATATATATATATATATATGTTCTTCTAGAAATATTGCAATTGTTCTTTTGGTCCCCCGATTTATAAAATCGGGGGACTTATGTTTTGAGGCGTATCCGTCCGTCCGTCCGTCCGTCCGTCCTCCGTCGGTCCGTCCGTCCGGATTTTTCTCCGCAACCATCCATTGAATTTCTCTGAAATTTTGCATGAAGTTGTAACTTTTGTCAGGTTAGAAAGTGACATTCTCCGATTTTTGAGAAATATTTTTGGTTAGCTCCCCAGGGGGTCAAAAGACCCCGAAATGGCAAAAAAATGACATATTTTTACCCATAACTTTTCATCCATCCATTCAATTTCTCTGAAACCTGGCCAAAATGTGGAGGCAATTGTTCCTAATAGAAAATAAGTATCGCTGACCTTGGAAAAAATCTGGTTAGGCCCCAGGGAGTCAAATGCCCACAAAATAGCAAAAAAAATGACCCTTTTCTCCCATAACGTTTGATTCATCCATTTAATTTTTCTGAAACTTGGCCAAAATGTAGAGGCAATTGTTCTGGATATAAAATGAGCATCCTTGACCTCAGAAAAATTCTGGTTCGCGCCCCCAAGGGGTCAAAGTGCGGTCAAAAATCGACTCACATACAGAGGGGACCACGCACGCGCGGCTTGTTAACTTAAACTTTTCCTAGAATATATATATAATGTTCTGTCCTTCATGAAAAGATGTATTTGGTGAAGAGCTAAAACTGTTATTCAACATATCAACACTTTTTTAATACCGAAACAGAAGACCTATTGGAAACGATGTATTGCATACAATTTAAAGAACACAAGTTGTTGCCGTACAAATAACTGAAGAGAGACAATTCGGATTCTCATTTTTTCCAACTGCATTAGGGCAACATTGAAAGTACTCGTTCTATTGT
>OY744534.1:5326259-5331259 GCA_963556195.1 Sepiola atlantica | reverse complement strand
CATTCTTCTTTTCTCATATATATATATATATATATATATATATATATATATATATATATATATATATATATATATATATATATCTACATTCGGAAATACGCACACACATCGATGACAGAACAGATACTACACATTGACAATTTTATAAGGCCAGGAAAACCAGAATTTCCAATAATTAAGAAAATATTATGCATATATATATATATATATATATATATATATATATATATATATATGGAGGGGATTAAGTTGAATGAAAATAAGAAATGAAATTTGAAGAGGAAGATCGTAAAATGAACAAAAGAAACAACTTTCCTCCAAACAGAATCAGCTATTAAGACTTTTAATACAACCGAGCGTGATTCACCATTTTAATTTTTTTTATTCCTGAACGAAAAATGGCGACATTTATACCGGCCGTGCGATCAACTTCTCTTAATTCTAATCTGCTTGACAAGCAAACAGTGCAATGAAGCAATCTCGCCAAAGAACGGATGGCATTTATGGCAACACAATGGACGACCCCCCTTGCTTTCGATTTTAATCCACTCACAAACCCGCTTCATTGCCCTTTTTTTTTTCAAAATATCTATTTATTCTGTTATAATTATGAGATGGGGTACGTGGCTCGCATAATGGATAACGTCCCGGGCTACGGAATCGGCTAAGATGAGTTTAAGTTTACGTTGGCTCAGAGCACCCTTTGCTGCCTTGACAGGATACAAAACCGACTTCGCAATCTAATGGGCGATGTCCTCTTCTCCTTCCTGCTACCGCTTTCTCACAGAAGAGACGTTGCTAGTCTTTCTCTACTCTATCGTTATTTTTATGGCAGGTGCTCGGCTCAAATTCAATCTATGGCCCCGTCTGTAACATATTTACAACAAAAACTCGTCTAGCTACAACCACTGTCAATAATTTCCATTTCTCCCTCTCTGTGTCTAAAACTAAGTGAAAATTCCATGAGCAAAGTTTCTTTCCTAGAACTTCTCGTCTGAAGAACTCAATACCGCGGGGCTACTTCCCAGCTGACTACAACATCGTCGTTTTCAAATCCAATGTAAACAAATTGTGCCAAACCTCCACCATCACTCTCAATCATTCAGGTGTTGTCTCGCCGTCCCCTTGACACTCATTAACCCTTATCCTCGAGAGACATTTTGGCCTTGATAAGTGGTGACTCCTTAATAAAAAAAAAATGAATGCTGCATACCCATTGAATCCTTTCTGTTAGCCAAACATTGTTGGAACAAATAAACTTGGAACAAATAAACTTGGAACAAATAAACTTCATAATTGTATTTCTGCAATGAATAATCAAGAAACGTCGAACCAAAACAATGTATTTTGATATTGGTATCAATATGGTTTTAATTGGGGCATAGGGGGAAGAATTGCTGTTTTATGGGTCGGAATCTATCCATCTAATACTTATCGTTGGCTAGTACGATTTTTTTAGCTCCTTACATAAAGTGGGTTCATGCCGTGTCTCGAGCGATTTCTATAAAAAAAAATACTAAAGTTGAGTAAATCAACGTTGGTTTCTGTAAAGTTTTTTGGGTGCTTTTTAGGAATATGTATCCATATATTTGACGGCGTAATGTGATCGTGACCTAAGCAGTTCTGACTAGGAACGGAGAAAGCCGACTCAATATCCTACTTTTCCCGAACAATACAAATAAAAAATAGCGCTTTTACTTGACAGACGACTGTTTTTTCAATCAATTAAAATAATTAAAAGTTTCGATTTTTACGTATTTTTATCGATACCTTTATTACTTTTGCAACTTGTCATTTGGAATTGTTTTTTCAGTTACCTTTACTAAAAGACGTAGGGTTAGGGTTAAGGTTAGGGTTAGTTTAAGGTTGGGTTAGGGCTAGTATTTGGGCTAGGGTAAAAAAAAAACAGTTCGGTTCGTATTGTGTAGAAGTACCGAAACAACATTAACAAATATACTTAAATACAAGAAAAAATCAAGTTTCTTTCGTTAAACAACTACTTCGCAAATAATAATAATAATAATAATAATAATAATAATAATAATAATAATAATAATAATAATAATAATAATAAAAATAATAATAATAATAATAATAATAATAATATTAATAAAAAATAATAATAATAATAGTTATAATAATAATATAATGATAATAATGATTATAATAATGATAATGCTTATAATAATAATGATTATAATATTAATAATGATAATTATAATAATAATGATGATTATAATAATAATGAGTATAATAATATTAAAAATAATGATTATAATAATAATAATGATAATAATTATAATAATAATAATGATAATAATAATGATAATAATGATCATCATAATAATAGAAATAATAATAAATAAATCCCAGGGAAGATAAATGGTTATGTTGCAATACCCGTTCCTTCGGGGGGGGGGGCGGTAGCATCAAACAAAACACAACGATAGAGACAAGGACGTGCTCGAGAAACTCTGTTTCTTTATTCTTCACCACCAGCTGGTGTAAGTTGGGTACACACGTATATATAATTAAATATTTCTTTCTTAGCAAAAGTCCTTTTGGCATTATTGTTCTTTCCCTTGTCTTACGAAGAAACCTATTTCTTTACCTTGACGGCGGTTGATTTTCGACTCTACCCAACGTAGGTTATTTTCACGAAAACCAGGCAGAGTGATTTACCTTGCAACCTAGAGGGAAACACGACAATACGTTCTGTAACAGTCTGCTCCCGGAATTTATGGAAGGTTTGTGGACCCCACGCCAGTTGTTTACGGCAGTTCGACCGTTGTGGGGGTACCTCTCTTCGGGGCTGACCCACGACAAGTTTTTCTCTATATCCTCCCAACTCGATCTCTGCTACGTAATACCGCAAGGTCATTTGCGGTGGTTATCGAAAAGATTTGGAGAGTACTGTCACTCACACTCCAGGGAACACCACCGGTTATTGTCGCTGACAATGACATGTGTCATTCATCCTCCTTAGGGTCAAGGAGTATAAGACCGAGGAGGGACAGCACAAAGCAGACTCCGACTGGAGGTGCAGAGACTGCTTGGACCTTGGGGAGGCTTATTGCCACCCAAATCCCAGAGAAGACCAATGGTTTTTACCAGCGAGAAATCAATGGTAAACGACTGTTGTGATACTGCAAGTTTATTTGCGGTGGCTATCGAAAAGAGATGGAGAATACTGGAAATCTGGGGAGACTTGTTGTCACTCAGACTCCAGGGAATACCACCGGTTGTCGGTGAGCAATCATTGATGACCTGTGTGAGAACTCCTAGTGAGTAAATAATAATAATAACGACGACGACGACGACGACGACAACGACAACGACAACGACAACGACAACGACAACGACAACGACAACAACAACAACAATAACAATAATAATAATAATAATAATAATAATAATAATAATAATAATAATAATAATAATAATAAGCCTTCCCAAGGTCCCCCCCACCGCGGACAGCTCTGGGACCTTGGGAAGGCTTGTTGCCACTCGGGCCCAGAGGGGACCAATGGCCCTTATCAGCGGGACATCGGTGGTAGGTGGCTGTTGCGATTACCGCAAGGTCATCAGCGGTGATGAACGAAAAGAGGTGGAGCATACTGGAGGCCTGAGGAGACTTGTTGTCACTCAGACTCCAGGTAATACCACAGGTTGTCGGCAGTGGGTGACCACTGACGATGACCAGTGTGATAACTCCTAGTGAGTAAAAAAAAAAAAAAATAATAATAATAATAATAATAATAATAATAATAATAATAATAATAATAATAATAATAATAATACTACATTTAGTTCGTTCGGTGAAGTTCGTTAATGTTCGCCAGTATCGAAAGTCTCTGGTGAAACTAGAAATTGATGACGTAAGTACTGAAATTTTCTTAGATAGCTATTCCTAAAAAGTACTTTTTTTGTATATATATTTTTAATTACACAAAATACATGCTAAAATGTTCCTCAGTTTTAGGGTTAAGTTGTGTTTGACGAAAACATCCACTTAATTGTTTTAATTAGCTTTAATTTGTAATTTATAATTAGCTGTAATTTGTAATTTGTAATTAGCTGTAACTTGTAATTTGTAATTAGCTGTAATTTGTAAATAACTCATCAAGTCATTTATCTCTATCACTTTCACCCTCTCCCACCGTTTTATGTTGTTTGACCCTCGATTTTAGTCTACTTCGTTTATTACTCTTGATTCCATCTTTCTATGCCCCTCCTCTCTCTCTCTTTTTTCTTTTTCTCTTTCTCTTTCTCTTTCTCTTTCTCTCTCTCTCTCTTTCTCTATCTCTCTCTTTTTCTCTCTCTCTTTTTCTCTTTCTCTCTTTCTCTCTCTCTCTCTTTCTCTCTCTCTTTCTCTCTCTCTCTCTTTCTCTTTTTCTCTCTTTCTCTCTCTCTCTCTCATTCTCTTTCTCTCTCTCTCTTTCTCTCTCTCTCTCTCTATTTATCTCTCTCGCTCTTTCTCTGTGTCCCTATATATAAATATATATCTTTCTCTCTCTGCATCTCTGTATCCCTGTCTGTCTATCTCTCTCTCTCTCTCTCTCTCTCTGTCTGTCTGTCTGTCTCTCCCTCTCTCTCCTCCCTTTCTCTCCTCCCTCTCTCTGTTCCTCCCTCTCTCCTTCTCCCCCCTCTCTCTCTCTCTCTCTCTGGCTCTATCTGTAGATCTCACTTATACTGTTGCTTTCGCTGTGCATTTGTGAGCATGTCTATGTGTGCATGTGTGCATGCATGTGTTCATGCATGTGTTCATGCACGCATGTCTGTCTGTGATTCGTGTGGGTGTAAACCACAGCTGTTTTCTATCCATCGACTCAAAACGGAGAAATCCTGTCTTTTCTTCACATCAACAACCACTCGTTTCAAAAAGAAAAAAAATGACGGCGCCTTAACATTTTTCTTTCTTTTTCTCTTTTTCTTTTTTGCCGGAAATCCCTCGCCTAAACTTCACGGCATTTTCTTCCGGATCTGACGCGTCCGACAAC
>OY744534.1:5311259-5313759 GCA_963556195.1 Sepiola atlantica | reverse complement strand
TAATTAATTGACGTTTTTCTTGTAAACAATTACGAAATTAAATCCACCAGAATACATTTCAGTTAATCCATAAACGTGTCAGCCATTTTAATCTTTCTTTAACAGTTGAAAAAAGAATTAATTACTTCGTGATCCTTCCAAATTTGAAAAGAAATTTCGAAGCATATAATCCGTCGAATAGAAATCTATTTAAACTGGCTATAACTCTCTTTCGCAAAACTTTATTTAATCAATCTAGCAAAAATATGCTCCTTCCGGTCTCATATTTTTTGCTCGCCTAGGAAGGCGATCTTATGACAACAGAACCGATACTACACTTTTAAATTCCGATTAAATCGAGTTTTTTTTTTCATTCATTTAAAAATTTCTAGCCACAAAAGAATATTTTGTATTGCTCCTTGGCCTTTTGGCTAAGATCAAAGTGTAGTATCTGTTCTCTTAACATAAACGCAGGAAGTTTCCATGTTATTATCTCCTCTCAAATGTACGTTTTAAAATGTTTTAAAACGCTATTTTTTTTTAAATAAAATTTCTTCCTTAATTGTATTAATAATTATAATAATATTACTATAGAGGAATATAAAATATAATTTAACAATAGTAATTATAAATAATTATTAAATGTGATTGGTTAACCGGCTAGACTAATCACCCGGTAACACGAATTCCATGCCTTTTTGCCTGACGATTCCATGCGGCGTGAAACGCGGAAGCCTCTGTGTAGCTTATGGCCATAAATATATTTTCATAATTACTCTCTCTCTCATAAATATATATATATATATATATATATATATATATATATATATATATATATATATATATATATATATATAAGACGTTTACGCCTGTAACTTGAGTTGAGTGCGGTTCTGAAGAAGTGAGAGTTCCCGAAATATTATTATATCATACGGAGTTTCCACCAGACCATTTTGATACAGGTATTACATAACATTCTAACATTGTGTAGAGAGACAGATATATGTGTGTGAGTGAAAAAATAAATAAATATATATATATATATGTGTGTGTGTGTGTGTGTGTGTGTGTGTGTATACATTGTATTAAGGGTGAAACAATTTAATTTGTTCCACCATTATATGTCTTATTTGTGTTTATCCGTCACAACTCTGCATTGTATTGCCTTCTAAGTATCACATTTATATATATATATATATTAGGGGAGGTCGATTTTGAAACTGTAAATTATCGCACTCGAAGAAAGTTGCCAAATAATGTCAAAAGTTACCACAAGAAATATTTTTCTTCAAAATTTTGTATTTATTTGAGCATTGCAACTTTAAGATCAAATAAATCGAGATTTTTTATCACTGCCGAGATTTCACCGGCAGATGTGTCGCCTTAAATTAAACCCGGGTTTTAACAAAAAAAAGTAATACATTACTTAATAATAAATATTTTAAAGTTTATTATTATTTTTCTTAAGAAATTAAATGTACATATTCAAATTAAAAAGGAATAAAACACTATAATATTTAATGTTATATATAAATAATTATTTGTTTACATAGGCGTTTTATTTATTGGATATTTTTTATGGTATTCACCGGTTGAAAATTCATCGGGCGAATTTGAGTTCCCGTGTTGATTCTGTGTTTAATTATCACACATATATATTGAATTGTCGAGCGCTGGCTTATCTAATCCCACTTTCCCGACCTTTTGTCACACCTTACCTTGTGGGAGTTAGATAAATAAAAACTAGTTCAGCCAGGGGGTTTTACCCCACCAAATAAACCGGTATCGTCCGGGCCTTTGGGTCTGGATTCACGCCCGTCTATTGGGGCTTGTCCGTCCTGTGCAGTTCTAGGAGGTGCATCTCCCAGGTTTTGCCTTCCCTCTTTGGGGAGGAGTAAGTTTATTGCTTACTGTCTGAGGCGGCCCTACCGGGGAATGCCGACGAAGCTGCCCAGGCAATTTTTAAATGGCCAGAGTGCTCACCTCTCGAGCACTGGCTTTCTCATCCCACTTTCCTGACCTTGTGTCAATCTTACCTTGTTGGGGGTAGATAAATAAAATCTAGTTCAGCCAGGGGGTTTTACCCCACCAAATAAACCGGTATCGTCCGGGCCTTTATAGAATGATTTTTAAAGATTTTATCTAATTTCACCATAATTATTAAAGCAGTACAGATTGGAATTTTTTAATAATTCAATTAATTAATTTGTTCTTTCAGGAGTGAGGAGTCAACCAGAAAAAGATTAAAAAGAATACTACCTATTAATTTTAATGCCACACATTGGACACAATTAATAGATTTAAAATTATGCGGCATTTTTGAACCACCAATGACGGAAGATTTTACTGAATCTGAACTTCGATAATCGTTGATGAATGGAACCAAGCTTGACTTGCCAGATTTGCCCTCACATTCTCAGGGTGTGGAAGGGCAGTTAAGTTAATAACAGAAGCTTCACAAACTGTATATGGTTTTGAAGCAAGGCATCAACACATTACAGCCAAAGTTTTGAGTCAGAAA